>VMRN01000112.1:550013-568182 GCA_010277015.1 Poeciliopsis turrubarensis
ATATATATATATATATATATATATATATATATATATATATTATTTCAATATTTTACATGTTTGAATGAAAATGGAATGTCCCAATAGATGACTTTCTAATGTCATCTATCTCATCCATTTTTATCCAATTACCCCTCCATTCATACGTCTTGATTTTTCTAACATTCATACATCCATTTTTCATTCATTCATTCATTCATTAATTCATGTATTTGTTGACCATTTTAGCCAAGAGTCAGGGCATCCAGAAAATGTACCCATTACGATGTTCCTTCGTCCAACTGTCTATCAGTTCATCTCAGTCTGTGTTTTTTTTTTTTTTTTTTTTTTTTTGCCGGGTTTATATTTCCAGCCATAAAATCGTCAGCCAACATTTTTTGTTTTAATGGTTATAAACTTGGCTAAGACAAACTGAACACTGACTCCGGAAAACATTTTTGAGGTAGCAATGTGCCGGAACCCTGTAAAAATGAACCATCAGTGCAATCAAATAAAACTAGATTTCTGAGTGCCATTAAATCAGGATCACTGTCTATGATGTCTGTTTAAAGCTGGATTGTAAAAATGCTTTTTCACTTTGTCCAGGAGAATCTCCCAGCCCTCCATGTAGCTTGCCTGTATGGTGAACTGCAGACTATCCGGCTCATAATAGAGGCCAGGCCGCTGTGGGTCAACCTCAGTGATTCTAAAGGTCGCCAGCCCCTGCACGTCGTTCTGTCCTCACCACGGTTCTCCGACACGTACACCGTTTTCAAATACCTGATGGAGCACGGAGCTGATATCAGCGGGTCGGGCTCCTTCTTACAGAAATATTCTCTTTGTGAAAATTGGTATTTAATTTTTTTTTTTTTTTTTTACAACCAACTGGATTTAAGAACTATTGACTGTAAAACAAATTAATTAATTAGTTAATTAATTTTTAAAAAAGCACAGTGTGGATTTTAAAAAGAAAAGTTTTGTTTTGTTTGTTTGTTTTTGTTTTCTTTTTGTTCCATGCCAGCAAAACAAATTCAGGGGAAACTCCGTTGCACATTGCCGTCACCAGGGGCCTCTACAACTGCACAGAAATGCTGGTGAAGGCCGGAGCGAACATTTTGGCGAAGGACAAAATGGGACTGACGCCTCTGGACATGGCGCTCATCTGGAACCACAGGAAGATAGCGCGGTATCCAGCCGAAGGCGAAAACGAAAGCGCCTCAAAACGATCTTTGAGTCGGACCGATTCAAACCGAGCCCCTCTGTGTTTTCAGGTTGTTGAAGCACAGCTTGTGGCATTACGAAAAGTTGGAAGAAATGGAGGAGACAAAGTTTGCCCAGCTGTTATACAGAGATCTCATAGATCTGGTCAAGCAGAAAAATGTGGACAAAAAGGTGAGCGCGTGGCATCTACACCGCCAAACGTCAACGTAGAATTAACTAAGGCAAAAGCACGAGCTTCACTTACAGATCACAAATAAAATGACATTAATAAATTAAAAAACAGTAAAACCCAATCCTCCAATACGCCACAATTATGATATCTTCCTATTTATGAGTATCGTGGCAAAATATCTTCATTCTACTCTCAGGTTACTTATTAATGCAGTAATTTAAAGATGTGCTTACAATACTCCTTTAGGTATGAGTATTATTAATAGTTCTCTAAGTTAAATTGATAACAATATTGATGTTAATAATGATAGAATTATATGACATATCAAGATAATTTCCCATATTTAGCATGAATAATTTAGCAGTTTGAATTGTTAAACGTTTGGACATTACTTTAACTTCTGATTGTTGCTTCAACAGTCCCTTATCGACGAGATGGTTGAAGAGTGGGCAAAGAAGAAAGGCTTGTCTCCGCTGAAGACGCACATGCCCAGATCCAAGCCGTCCAAATACCACAATTGGTGCAGCTCACCAGAGCAGAGCAAGAGGCAACCAAAACCTGCCAAAGGGGAGTCCAAACCCGTTCAGGAAAAGGAGGACATCTCCAAAGCAGAGGAGGAGCCCTTACTCGACAGTCCCTGGACTGTCTTTGGCCTCCACCCAGAGACACCCATCACAGACCCAGACCTCAGGAAAGACGTCGTTTTGTTAAAGGACAGCATCAACCAGAGGCTTCACTTCATGACCAAATGGGACGCGGTGCCTCACCTCGCTCCCAAACTGCCTCTGGATACGATTCAGAGACTGTTGTTTCCCAGAGCGTTTTCTTCTCGGCTCCACACGTCACGGGACTTTGAGCCGCGGGACATCACGAACATCCTGCACAAAGGATTCCCTCAGGGAATTAGCACCTCTCCCTGGACAGAAGTGGTCATGCACCTGGTTGAGGTCCTGGAGCTGGGACACTACTAGTCTTCTTCACGTCCAGGCAATAAAATTAAGTTTAACATCCTTTATAACATCATGGAGAAAAAACTTTGAGGCTTCGCATGTAGATGTTGTTAGAACAACAATCGTCCTGAGTAAAACAACTTTGATCAAATATCTGTCGGATTACCCAAAGTGCACAAGTTCCTTCCATTAAACCCCCAAAGAGATGAGTTGTTCCCAATTAACATAAATAATAAGATCAGACAAAGTGTTTGTTCCACATTAAGTAGGCCGACGAGGCACAGTGAAAAGCTTCTTTTTCAGATTTTATTTTTGCTAGCAAAAGCATCGTGTCATAATTCGCACCGCTGGGGTGTAAATGTGCTACACGAACAATAATTATAATTATCTTACAGCTAAAGAAGGTCCCTATAGCGGACACACACTATTAGATTGAAGGGTTTTTTCCCCCATAAAAAAGATTCCAGTCACGAAGAATTCTGTTCAATCCCGCTCGATTCTCATCTCCCTTTGAGTGCTCTGCCTGGCCTTTCTCCCATTGAACTGGATTCCTCCATGTTCCTCTAGGCCTATGAGTTAATAATGACGTTGATTTTCTGCTACGCTTTAGAATTGAAGTCATTCTGTTGTTTTAGCAGTGGGAGCAGAGAAAGTGAACATTCAGTCCATGTTGACCATGCGTCCACATGTCGATTAACGTTAACGGCTGCCTCGTTCGGCCCGCTCGCTTTTCTGCTCACGGTGGAGAACGGTTGGCCACAGCACAAGCAATTTCCAGTAAACGTCATAGTATCAGTCTGGGGCAGTGCGTAGAAATATCTGGAGCAAACATCAGCCAAACAGCATGAAATTTAAAACCCCAACAATCAGGTTGGCAAAGAACGTTTCAAGTGACTTGTCATGGCCTTGAAAAGTTGGAATTGTGAAAGAAACGTGTAGACTTTTGAGAGCCGCTGCACATCCCAGGGTTTGGCGATACGCAGCCAAAGTGACAAAGCCGAACACGTTGTGCTCTCCAGATGCTACCCCAGTGAAAGCAGGGCCGGCACAGGGTGAGTGAAAGGTGAGAAAACCTCAGTGAACTGGGTCGCCTGTCACAGATGTACGCACTTTCACTGATCTGCCCCGGGGAAATGAACCGGGATCCAGGTGAGGGGTTCTGAACAAGCATGCGAGTTGGAACCACAGGTCGCAGTCTGTCAGCTGAAGGCGTTTGGTGCTCTGGTGTGTGTGTGTGTGTGTGTGTGTGTGTGTGTGTGTGTGTGTGTGTGTCTTTTTCCTTTACTTGATGAAGCACTTCACACCTCGGTCGGGGTCAGAGTCCACACCACTGTGAACCCGGTGCTCCCCCTGTGACCAAGTCACATGAGACTGGACTAACATTATCCCATTCGATGACAGGCTCAAGCACAGGAACGCAAACGGTGACGATCAACTGGACACACCGACCTTATTGAACTGGAAATTATGACCGCAACACTTTGTTTCCTTTAAACATCAAGTTAATTCCACAAATTTCTTTCATAAAATTATTTATTTCACATCTGTGTACATACCGACCGATGATGAATTTCGTAAAAACGGTTTCAGCTGCTTTTAACGTTCCTTTCATAAAATCAGTTTGCAGCTTCTGTCCATCGGTATCAGTAATCCTGCAAATTAAAAATGAATAATTTCACAGGTTTGATTTGACATAAAAGAAGCTTTCACGTCAAACTTAGTCTTAAGATACATTTAGAACAACAAGGAAAAAACAGCTTTCTTACTATGAACTCCCAACATTAAGACAAGTCGCCAGTCGTCAGTGCTGCCGAGTCGTGATCGGGTTTAACTGCAGAGTGACCGGATGTGGGCGACTGGGTCAGTGAACGCAGTTTCCGGTGAGCTTCATTGAGCTTGCAGTTTACATGTGTGACAACCAAATGTTAGCGACTGGGTAAAAAAATCAAGATCCAGTTGTTCCAAAACGTACAACAGGGTTCACCACAAGGCAATTGTTTATCAAAAGCCCCGGGTCCAGACTGTGTATGAAACAAAGCGCAGAACAAAGTGCTGGTTTGTAATCCAGCTAATTCTGTTCAAACCAACCTCAATTTTTGTGCCGTTAGAAACTTTTAGTCATGAACTACGCAAAAATGTTTTAAGTTTATCTGGAAAGATAACTAACTGGGTTTTATTTACTTGTCTTTGACTGAGGTTCTGACCCGTTTGAGTCAGTTGACTCCTCTGACGCCGGATTTTACGATCCCTGATTAATGCATAATAACTCAGTAACCTTCTGATAACCTGCATATCGGGCTTCTTAGAATCTCATCACTGCATTTTCTTAAACGAACCGATTTTATAAAATTGCTTAAAGACCTTGGCTGTGAAACATCTGGTACAGACCAAAAAAACCCTTCCACTATCAAGATGACTTATGTTAGGTATGAAACGTCCAAAGTTGTTATTAATTGACTTGGTAGTTAGGTAGCAAATGGTGTCAGTTACCAAACAAATGTCTCCGAAACAGGTGCAAATTGCCACACAATCTGTCCAAAACATCCCAAAGTGTGAAGAAACGACCTCCAACATGTACAAGAACGATACTGGAGGCACAAACTGACACACTGTTGCTATGAAACATCCCCAAAGCAGCTCTGAATGGATGCATGAGTCTTAGGAAATGATTATTGCAGAGAGGAACCGTTGGGTAGGAACGCGTGACGAGCGGTGCGGTTCGGCACGTGACTTTTGTTTTCGGAACACGCTACTCCTGGCGCGGCGTGCAGGCCGTAGGTTTCATTGGACAGCGGTACGGTTGAGGTGAAGCGTCTGGCGTCACACAGCACCTGAATCCGCCGTGCTATTTTTTTTTTTTTTTACAGTACGACGGATTCGAGACTCGACGCCCCGCGCTTTGGAAACGAGGGAGCGACGTCCCGAACGCCGGCGCGAACTCAAGCGTTGTGGACACGAACCGTTCCCATTACGGGCACAGATGAATGAAGACATTCGTGTCGTCCAGGAAACAGGTTCATTTACACCCGTCCTCCTGCGGTACAAAAACCAAAACTGCGAAATGACAAAAAGAACAAACACCCAGTTTAATTGATCCAGAGAAAAGTGACGCTTTGAAATTTAAGATCAAATTAAGACCTACAATATGCATGTATCTGACCGATTTTATAGAAAATAAAGCTACAAAGTATATTTTTATTAGGCTACACCTGTTCACTGGAATGAAAGTCACAATATTTATTTGAGAACTCCCTCTCAGGCTCTCAAGTAACCCTTAAAAGCGATTGCTGGATCTCTTGTTAGCTTCGGCAGCCGAGTCGTTTGACATGTTTTTCGCTGGGCTTTCTAAGATTATCGCTTTTCATACCATTACTCTCTCTCTCTCTCTCTCTAATCTATTTTACTCATTTAGTGGAAAATATTTCACCCCTCCGCGTGACTGTAGTGCTACCTTGAAGACTTAATCAGACAAACACAAAAACGACAAGAATAAATCTTTAAAAGAAAATCCAATTATGATTTATCCGTCCGCAACAGGTTTGTCAGTTTGTCACTGACTATTTTAAACCCCTCTTTCAGAATTGCTTTGATACTAAAGCTTAAAAAATATGTTGATACAAAAAAAAAAAAATCACTGCGCTACAGTCATGATCCCTAAAAAAAAGGTCTCAAAGAGGTGCTCTTGGGAGTCGCAACAAACCCAAAGATGAACATGGCCTTTGTAAACTCAATTAATCATCCAGCTTCCAGGCTGTTTATTGGTCCATCCTTTTTGTGCGCTTCCTTCCGTGTTTTGGCCACTGCTTTGCTTCAGTCCAATCCACAAAGGGCTTCCAACGTTCTTCTTGCTCTGCCGCTTGTTGCCCAACTTCTCCACACGCCTACACGTCCCCGGCCCCCCCGGATCCGAGGCCGTCAGTACATCTTCTGTCGGCTGGGCAGTACCGCCTCCTTCAGGAAGGAGAATATGAGGAGGATCCCGGACCTCTTGCCCCGCTTGCCTTTGGTGAAATAATTTGACACAACATCGTCTGGAAAGAGAGCGACACAGACGAAAAAAAAAAAACGTCAACGGGAGGGCTTCAAATGATAGGATCGATAAACGGGTAGGTCAAAAGAAAGAAATCTGGTACAAGACAAGAAAATAATTGGGGTGAAAATGAGCCTCATCCTCCTATTAACAAAAAAAAAAAAAAAAAAAAAAAACAAGCTAGCAAACGCATATTAGCAGTTATTAGCTAGTAACCCTAGCATCAACTGAGCCACAGAATCAGTTGATGCTAGGGTTACTAGCTATTAACTGCTAATATGCCACAACAAAATTTAATATGCATTAAGACAAATGCAAATTTTTGTAATAAATTTAAGACAATTGAAGGCCTTAATGAAAGATGAATGAATTTAAGACTTTTTAAGGACGCGCAGGCACCCTGAATTTAAAGTATTTCCGGTCATAGCTAGCGTTAAATGACATACATCCACATTTTGACAACCAGACAAGAGATTTTAACCCACGTCTGAGCTGATCGATGGACTAAAAACGCCTTAGAAACACACTCCTCTTATCAGTTCCAAAAATATTGGGATGTTTGTGAGCAGAAGTCAATGTTTAAAAAAAAACAACAAAAAAAAAAAACAGTAAAGCAAAGGCACATTTTTTCTCTCGGTTGCATGTCAGGCGCAGGCTTGGCAGGTTATACTTGTGCTGAACTATTTTCAGCTATCACCAAATTCTCACCTCCTTGCAGCATGGTGGACGGAAGGACATTTTCTCCCGCTGACAGCGACACGAAGAAGGCAAACGGGATGACCCACAGGCAGATGGTGAAGTAGGACAGCACCTGGTACCGGTCAGAAAGAGGCGGTAAGAAACTGGACAAGAAGCACGTTTCCATGTCTTCCAGAGCCGTAATGAAATGCAGTACCTCTGAGAACGGGTAATACTCTTGTGCAAAGTACTGGAAGGCCATGTAATGGTTCACCACCACCAACACTGCAGTGTAAAAACATAAATCACATTGAAATCAGCAACACGTGACCAGAAGCGGCTAATCAAGCCCCAACAGTCAGCGTGTTGCTTTATTATATCGACATTTTCTTCAGCATCGGTGAATCCTGTAACGGAATATAATGAAACCCGATCCGAGTCGTGCTCACCGCAGGAGAGGATGAAGTTGGGAGAGCTGAGCAGAATGTAGGGAAAGGTTCGCAGGAGGCCAAAATAGACCAGGTTGGTGAAGAGGCCGACGCCCACCATGAACAGAGGGAAACCTTCAAAGACGTACAGACACACCAGCACGCCTGTCGAGAACTGGACGTATATTCACACGCAGTGAGACTCCGGCACAAGCGGACCGTGCCGATTCAAAAGTGCGTCGCTCTGCACCAGCGTACTCACCAGGATCATGTATTTTATTATTCGACTTGTGGCTACCGTGTACTCCTCTATTAGTTCTGCCAAGTAGTATAGGCCGGCCGCTGGTGGAAGACAGAAGGTGAATTAACTGGAGTCCAGTCGAAACACTTACAGGTGTATCACCAACAAATATTTCTCTAAAACTAAAGCTTGAGCTTTATTAAACATACTCACCTCTCCACCAGTTACATTAGGCCAAATAGCACACGTTCAATCGTATCTTTACGAACTGTTCAATATTTGTTGGAACTTTTTAGTGTTTGCACAATTTGAAATAATCCACAGTAGCGTGTTCGGGAAACGTAGGTCGGAGTAGTAGGAGACATTTTTTAAGACTTTCGTCTAGTTTAATTTAGCTTGAGTTAAAATCCTCAAACACCCTCTGATGCACAACCAATTCAAAAAAATGTAGGAAAGATCTGGCTGTGTTTGTTTTTGTTTTTTGTCTTTTCTTCAGTCCTAAATAAAACAATATTAAAGTGTATTTTTTTTCTCTCATAATGTTTCACATTAGAAAATAAAGAGGCCTGCCTGACACCAGCCAGCTAAACTGATCCTGCAGTCTAATGTTGGTTTGTTTGTTCTGGGCAATAATTTATTAATTACTGAGTAACATCAGTAAACATTTGTACTTTGTTTCCACATATAATCAACTTCCCACTGACTTCGTGAAACTGAAAGCAATGTTCTCTTCCAAGTTTCGGTTTGCTGATGTCACTCTGATCTTCGAGTTAATCGAGTAATGTCAGAGTTTGTTCTAGATTATGAGATTAGTTTTACAGTAAACCCCCAAGGAACTAAAGAAGCTTGGAATTAGACGCCAGCTAGCTAGCTGATTTTCAACAAATTTACACATACATTGCATCTCCTGTGTGGCAATCACCCCGGTGATGTGGAAAAAAAACCCAAACTGCGACATTAAGCTTGTTGTTCGAAGCTCTGCTGACGTTCACCTGAGCTGATTCACCTGTTCGCAGCGTTAGCATTACCAAGCTAATTTGAGCCGCTACGTTATCAGCTGAGGGCAAACTCAGCTTCAACTCACCTATCGCTAGAGTGACGAAGGACACTTGGACGATCAGCGACAGCCAGCTCAGTAAATAAATAAACCACATTTCTCTGCATAAGCTACAACACGCACAATAAAGAGAATAAAGGCTAAAATAAGCTAGCTGCCTGCTAGCGCTGGTCGGAGCTCTTTACACTGTGTTTTCAGCCCGAGTCAACAAGTGCAGGAAAGAAGGGAGGTTTTTTTTTTTTTTTTTTTTTGGTTTTTTTTTTTTTCTGACGAGAAGGTTGCGACGCTGTTGCTGCAGCGCCACCCGTGGTAGGAGTAGGGATTGCAATTTTGTCAAAAAAAAAAAAGTTTAAGTTGTTTTAATTAGAAATGTTGAACTAGTTTGCTCACGATTAAAACTATGACTTTGAAAAGACGAAGTTAAAGCCAGTAAATGAACGGATTAAAGGAAACTTAACAAGATGAGACAATTCAATTAAGGTTTCTCCAACAGCAGCAACAAGAATGGTTCTGGCATCACACGACTCTGATTGGTGGTCTCACAGATCAGGTGCAGTGCCTCTTTACAAATGTCTTCCATTTTGGATACACCGAAGAGTTTTAAATCATTAAACTAATTTTGATATCACAAAGGCAGCATAAGTAAACACAATTAAATAAATCATAATGTCATTTATTAAGGAAAGAAGCTATCCAAACCCACCAGTCAAATAACTAAGACAGTTATTTGCCCTCTAACTGTAATAACTGGGTGTATCACCCTCGTTGGCCATCAAACATTTGCTGTCAATGTTTGTTTCACATCAATCTGGAGGAATTTTGTTTGACTCTTCTTTTATTTACCCTGACTGGCATGTTTTCAACCACGCGCTGCCTGTGCAGGCCACACCATAGCATCTCAGTCAAGTTCAAGGACAGACTTTAACTAGGCCACTCTAAAGGCATCATTTTTTTTGTTTTGTTTGTTTTTTTGGAGGAATTCACAGTTGGAAATGTTGGCGTCATTGTCGTGATGCATGAAGTCTTGCTTGATTCAGACCTGATAGCCAGACATTCTCCATAAGGACTTTCTGATAAACAATAGAACTCGTGTTTCCATTAAACGTAACTTATTTCCATCATGTCAGTCAGTTGCAGTTCAAACAGAACAGGAAGCACATCTTTCAAAAATAAATCCTTTGATTGTGTTTTGTTGAATGATTTTCCGTTATTCAATCTTTAGGGTGTTTGGTGTTCAGTTTGCTATGTTCATATCTTTTTGTTATACAAATTTCTCAAGTTCGTACATGGAAACGTGTCAAGAGCTGCAGGCTTGAACGCAACAGAAAAACTAAATAACCTACGAGGACTTCAACCTTAAAATGGAACAGGACTTCTGCTTTGAAGCGGCTTCTTCCAAGAATACTGAAATGGTTCAAGGCGGGATTTATATTTCGTAAATTCCGACATCTAGATTATGAGTGTCATACTTATTTCAATGAGATTTAAATGACTAGAAATGTCGTCTCCATAGAACATGTTAAAAAGGAAAAGAAACACGAATTTGCGCTATTCTTCCCTCTTTATTTGCGTCATTGACCCACACTCACTCCCACGTCGAGGATGCACACACACACACGCGCGCGCACACGCACACACAGACACACACACACACACACACACACACACACACACACACACACACACAGTGTCGATTCCATAACAAACACAAAAAAAAAAGCAGGTGCCATGCTTTTCTACGTCTTAAAAGGCACCACTTTTAAGACCCGAGGTCCAAAACAATAAAAAATGCATACCTGGGCGTGAAAAAGGCAAGTGTTAAATAAGGTAAATATATAATGCGAAACAGCGCGAAGACACTAAAACGGTGTCAGAGTGAAAGGTGAGAGGAATGTCCTCTTTTCTTCAAATGCTTTCAGCTGAAGCGTGCAGACGGGCAGTGAGGAGCAAAGGTGTGCACACTCATTCATCCATGCACCTATACATATATATATATATATATATATATATATGCAGCATTTGAGGAGAGGTGAGAAAACTAAAGGGTGGGGGGGGGGAAGCAGAGGGCTCTGCTGCATTTATTTAAAAACTTTCAGGAGGGGAAGCCGTGGCTCTTATCTCAGCGACGCCTCCAGGCTCGGGGTGTGACAGCCTTAATGTGCCAGAATAAGAGGCAGCCTGCATTCTGCTGCCGGATCACGCTTCGGGAAAGACAGAGACACCCAGGGAGGGAAGTGGGCGAGGGTATTCATAGAAGGGTTTTAATGGCTCTGGTCATCTTTTATCTAGTTTCTGTTGAGAGAGAGAGAGAGAGAGAGAGAGAGAGAGAGAGAGAGAAAAAAAATAAAAGTCCTTTAACCTACATCTGGTGAAACATGAGGAGGGGTTGGGGGGGGTGAAGGCTGCTGGACATTGAATAGAGCTGAAAAAGCTCAGGTACACGTCACAGCAAGGTCAAACATCACTCTGTAGCGAGATCCTTTGATTTCCATAGAGTAAAATGACTAAAAGAAGAACAGAATGGTTTATTTAACATGTGTTTTATTTGAACATTAACCAGAACTCAGGCAGTGATCGCTATAGCGACCGGAGTGCGTCTTTACATTATGATGGCACGTTTGGCTGGAGGGGCTGCCGTCCGCCTCAGCGCTGGCTGATGATCAGCGCCGAGGCTCTGATGCGGGAATCTCTCTTCTCCCGGTTTTGCTTCAGCCTCCGGAGCACAGGTGCACTGCCGCTCTCGCCGGTCCAGGGACAGTCGCCCGCTGCTGGGGCGCGCCGCGGCCCCGGCTGGAGGTCTGAGCGAGAGATCAGCACAGATTCAGGTTAAGCACGAAGCCAAAAGGATGAGAACTGCGGGACGCGCTGGAACACGTCCGTTCGGACTGAGAGGTTTGTTTCGGATGTACGTGGCGCTCTCGGCCTCCGTCCTTCCACGGTTGGACACCGTGCAGCATTTTCTTATTTTAAAGATCAAATTCTTTCACTTTTGTGTGGATAAAATCGCTTTGAAGGAACGTTGCAGACAAATGTCTTAACTTCCCAAGCTCCATTTTCATTCAAATATTTCAGATATACTCTGCAAAGAAAAAAAAAATCAGCAAGGTGAATTTTCTGCAAATCACAAAACCCAACCTCAGAAATCTTCCAATCGGTGATTCCACGAATCCTGAGCCGAGTGGAGGGATCCACGGTGCAACAGGACAAGGTGGTGTTATTGCAAAAAATGTGAAAAACGTGAAAGCTTCTGCACGGCGTCGCTGCGAGAACAGAGGACAGTAAAAGTGTCTGTACCGCAGGTCTGTTGGTCCTGATTTTCTCCCATCGCTCTTCTTCTCCTCTGGAGGACCAGCTGCAGCTCTGCCTCCCCGACGTTCCTGCCGATCCCCCTCCTGGAGGGCACCCTGCGAAGGTGCTGCCGTTTGATGTTGTCCTGCGACGAAACAACGCGAGAAAATTGCAAAAACAAAAACAGACAGAAAGTCAGCAGCTGTTAGTGTCGGCGAAGTTATGAAAGCTGGTAGTTCATTACCAGCATTCCCTTCAACTCCATGACGGCTGACTTCCTGTTTTCACTGCTCTGGTCCTGTAGGAGAATGCGGCATTCGAAAAATAAACGTCCTGTTAAGAATCGCGTAAGTCTTCTTATAAAGTGAGAGAGGAAAACGCTAATCTATAGCTGACCCTCCATGAGCTGTCTTCTTCCTGCAAGCAGAGAACATGCAGATGCTCAAGACAGCCGATCAGTTTCATCTTTGGATCAGCGTCGTTCAGCGTTATTTACCTGGATGTTTTTTATGGGCCTCAGGACAATGCCTTTCTTTATTCTCTCCATCATTTCATCCACTGCCTTCGCCTTGATGTCCTTCAACGGCGCTGGCCCTTGAAGAAAGTCAAGTCACGCGCATTGCATCATGGGAAGGCGGCAGCAGAGTGACGTGGATGACTTTATGGGCTCCGAAACAATGAACCGAGTCCAGCTTTTAACTGAAAAGCAAAGAGAAGACTCACCGTTGCTATCGCCTCCGCTGACTCGACGCTTCCTGCTCCTGAGGAAATCCTGCAAGCTGCATGTGGGCAGAAAGACAGTTGAGTTCTGACTCTGATGGTCCCCTTACTAAAAACGACGAATAAATACGCCACACGGTCAAAGTATTCATCTCCTGCCTTCAGATGTTTCGGTGCTTTAACATTCCTGAGTCAAACAGGTTAAATAATTAGCAGGAGTCTGGAGACCCTGACTGGATAATGAGGATGTGGTTCAGCTGAGGTTCACTGGAAATAAGACAAAACCGGCTTATATGCAAGGCATAGGAGCTTCTTTTATGTCAGTAATTCCTTAATATTGACGAAAAAGTTCAAGTACCGTTGGCAGATCATTTCCCCTTTAACACGGGGAAAATGTCTTGTTATAAGTACAATAATCTAATACTTCTTTTCCCGTCAATATTGAAGAATTACTGACTTAAAACAAGTTCCAATATCTTTCTGAAAAGTTACTTGTAAGTAATTTGCATCTTATTTCAAGTTCACTAAGACATTTTTAGAAGCCAGACCAAAATCACGTGGTGAGATTTTGTGTTTTTCGCAGAACACGACAAGAACATCTCCAGCTACTGACTCATTGAACAGCAATAACAATTTTACGTGGCCCATGCTAACGTCGAATGAGGTGCTGCCATTCCCAATCGCTCCTCGGCTGCAATGATGCCACCGATCGTTGACCACGGAATACAGAGTCAGGAAGAATTGTCACGACTGGCGTTAACACACAGATGACAAGCTGTGACGGCGGTTCTGTTTGTAGAGTGGATTCTGTGGCCAAAGCGATCGAAACACCTGAATCCAAGTATTTGGAGAGCTCTGCATGTTTAGTGGTATTTATACTTAAGACTGTTGGTTTTAAAGAGAAAAGGCTCAACTTTCATGCCATCCAATGGAAGAGAGGAGTCTGAATTTCGATTGACGTACTTGATAGCAGGAGTGGGTGAAGGGAGAGGCGGAGGCGGAGGAGGAGGAGGAGGAGGAGGAGGAAGAGGAGCAGTCACTTCCTCCAGAGCTTCATTTTTCTCCTCTGTGTTCATCTTTTCCTGTAAATGTTTCACTGTAAAGCAATACAAACAGTAACACTTTATTTGTGCTCAATACTCAATACGCTTCATGACAACAGTCATAGGCAGTCATGAAGACTCCAGTGTTCATAACACTGTCATATCAGGTTTATTACAGTGTTCAACTGATGTGCTACCAGACCAAATGAACTGCGTAGAGTTTGTCCAAGCTTTATCTGACGGTGGCTCACATTTATACCTGCACAAAAATATAGTCCAGTTACGACGTGGCAGGAAATCGATTCTTAGTTCCTGCTAAACTACTAAGGTCTTGGAAGTGATGACTGGAAAAAAGCATGTTAGCACAAAAACCAAACAAAAAGGGTTGCAAAACCCTTTTTAACGCTGCTGCCACTCTCTGTCCTGCTGTGCCGCGATGCCGATAAACACGAGGGTCTAAATGCGACGTCCTCTGTTGTCTTTGAGGAATGCGTGTCGGTTCCTGAACGGTGCGCGTAAATCAGGAGCAGTGCTGTGGAAGTCCCTTCAATCTTCACTGTGCAAACCGAGCGTGCTGCTGTTCTGTGAAATACTGAAGGATTCAAAGTCTGGGAAAGGCGGTGCTGTCAGTTCAAGCATTCACCATGCCATCATGACTACGGCATTTGCATAAAGCCGCATTAGATTAAGTCATGTTGCCATTGGGCCATTGCTGCAGTGGCATCGCTTCTCTCTAAATCAGCGGCAACATAAGTTTGTGTGTGTGTGTGTGTGTGTGTGCGTGTGCGTGTGTGTGTGTGTGTGTGTGTGTGTGGGTGTGTGTGTGTGTGTGTGAGTGTGTGTGTGAGTGAGGGCAGTGCTCATGTGGTGGCATTTCTCTACATTTGTCAGGCTGGCGTATGTGGTGATCCATTGATGTGGAAGCGATATTCTCGTCTTCCAGTGTCAATGAAACAAAAGGCAGTGACAACGTGGGGAATTAAACAGAATCCAGAATCGGCTAAACTGTGTTTCACCAGGCCAAACCTTCACGAAACCCCAAGATTCAGACTGGTGCATCTCCAGTTGTCTGTGGAGAGCGTTCGCTGTTGTTGCTAACGGCGTTACCTTCCTCTCTCAGCTCTGTCACTGACGCTTCGGCCTGAGACAGCTGACCCTCCAACGTCTTCCTCTCATCCTCACTCTTCCTCAGCTGTTCCCTCAGCTCTGTGACCGGTGCGTCGGCCTGAGACAGCTGACCCTCCAACGACTTCCTCTCTTCCTCACTCTTCCTCAGCTGTTCCCTCAGGTCCCGCAGCTCCTCCTCAGCACCTGCACCCGGTTTGATCTGACCGCAAACACAAGAGAGACTGACGAATCGCCGCTTCGTAAGTCGCGGATCCACGTCTCTGTCGCCGTACCTGGTCCTGGTAGTGGCGCTGAATGCTGCACAGGGCCGCGTTGATGCCGCATATTTCCGCCAGCGCCTGCTGCAGCCGAAGCCGCACGTCGGCCTCGGAGGCGCTCGCCTCCGTGGCGCTCGGTCGCTCGGCCGCCTTCTGCTCCGCCAACATCTGATGAGACAAAACCAAATCTGGCTTCACCTCTAACATTTTCCACCCATCCTTGTAATCATCTGCTTTGAAGGAAATAGAAAAGAAATACATCGACTACAATGAACCGCCATTAGAGGAAAATGAAGGGAGCTGAATTGCTAGTTGTGCAAAACGTCTCTCCCCAGGAGGCTGTCACGATGCGGGGGGAAAATGTTTTCAAACCATGTGTTTGACTGAACAATGACTCGGGAGCCGTCATTACTCATCGGCTTCACTGTAGAGCAGGAACTGTGTAAACAGGACGGGTTTTCTGTGAGACAAAGCGTCATTACTCTTCCATTATGAAGAAACAATCCTGGCTTTGCCTCAATTCGCTGTGAAATTGTTTCTGCTTTCTCTCGGCCCCGTCTTTTCATTGTGACAGATGAATGCGCCAGTCGCAGTTATTAACTGGAGAATCAAGTTCCCAATAAATCTTTGTTCCGATACCCAAATTCTGTGGCGAGCTCGGGGAGTGTTACGGCTCACGTCTCTGCGGCACTGCCGTCGAACTGGTTTAAAAGCTCAAATCGAACAACAGTCACAGATTTATAAAACGCTCGCAGGTGTGACGGGAACTGATGGCGTCCAGGAACGCTTCCTGCCCTCTGAACCTCGAACGCTTCCGGGGCTTTTGAGTCCGTAAAGATTTTCAGGGCAAGTTTTTTTTGAAGCAGGAAATTTTGAAACGTGTTTTCTGAAAGTGAGCAATGCTTTTCTAATACTTTAGTGATCTTCAGTGCTTTAGTGATGCAGGGCCAAACCGACCCGGGGTCAACATGTCGATGCCCCCCGGGGGATTTTGACACGCAAACAATGACTGCTTTTTCCCCCAGAAACTAAATCTTTGGTTCTTTTTCTAGGAATGTTTAATTTTCCACTGAATACATAAATACAATTTCAACATTCAGATGAGATTCTAATTAAGCTGAACAATTTCAGTTTAATTTTGAAACTTTGTTTTGAATTTATAAACGCCCGTTTTGGGATTCTGCTGGATTTTTAAATGTTTTTTTTTTTTTTTTTTTTTTTTACATTTTTAAGGGGTGTTTAAATACACACCAACGCCTGACTGAGCAAATGCATTTGAAGTCATGAGCAAAATTATTGACATCCAGCTTCAAGTTGAAGCTTTCGGCTGAGTTTACAAGCACAATCTTCCTCTTTCGGATAAATTTGTGCGGCTCGTTCTCGACGCTCACCTGAATTTCGAACTTCCGCCTGCCGCCACAAGAAGCTTTGGCCTCCAGCAGAGTTTAAAAACAAACTATTTTTGCCTTCAGGCTGAACTTTTAAATGCCGTTGGCTAGTTTATAACATTTTTAAACCTCAAGACGAGTTTTAAAACTGCATTTTTTTTTTGGAGCTTCTGTTCAATTCCGAATCAGAATAGCTGAAGAAAAGAAACATTCAAACAAACATCCATAAGCATCCTTTCACAGTAAACAGTCACTTACGTTCCGTGAGGATCACAGGGAGCATTTGTCTAAAAAAAAAAATGGTCGAAATCCCATTTGGTCAAGATTTCTTGTTGTTTTTTTCTTTACTGGTCAGCTGAGCTGATCAGATTGTTTTCACTTTTGAGAACTATCTTTTCAATTCTGTGTTGTTCTCTTTCTTTCTTCCATCTTTCCTTCTGCTTCCTAAAATGTAACAAACAGCGGTGTGCGACGGGTTAAAGTTTCTTTAAAGCCACACAGCTCACTTGTGACGAGACTCCTGAGGACAGCCACCCGCCGTCCCTCAAATCAGCTAAGCGAGCAATTTCATGATTAAGTTCACGACTGAAAAACAGGAAGCGCGAGCAGAAAACGGGTTTTCGCTTCTGCGTTTGTGGCCTGAGATTCGGTTTGGCCTCCATCGGCGACATGCACCACGACTCTTTACGCTGCAAATTACACCACTCCGATCTCTGGTTCCCCCTTCAGAGGAGAGCCGTTTTCACACAGCAATTAGCACAGTTAGTTCACACACACACACGCACACGCGCGCGCGCACACGCAGCAGCGCCAAGAGACAAAAGACACATCCGCACACACACACACACACACACACACGCACACACACACACACACACAAAAAGCTCAAAATTGTTTCCTGTTTGAGGATCCACATCATTATACCACCACGCATGGCGGGGAAGAGGTGTGAATGGTTGTTGTTTTCAAAACACATGAAAACAGACAAATAGCAGCGCATACAAGAGGCATTCAGCGCACGGGGGGCCGGACGCCAGGGGGGGTGGGTGGGTTTCTTTTACCCTGAACTGAGAGTAAAGGGGTGGAATTGTGTGAGGAGTTGGGGGTCCCTTTCACAGGTAAGGACCCCTGCGAGGCGGCCCATTGTGCGCCTGTCCGGTAAATGGAGGACGCGGCGCACAAAGGCGACAATTGCTATATGCTCGGCAAAACATAAAGGTGTCAGGCGAAGACAGGTTGTGCTTGAAGGCCGCTATTCTCCCGCAGCAGCAATGATGACCACTAATTATGGGGAGGGGAGGGGCGACGCAGGAGGGGGAAGAGATGTTTTGAAAGAAAAAAAAGAAAAAAAAAACGGCTTTATTTAAGGAGCAGCTGGGACAAGAAAAACCGTGGGTCGGTGCGTGTGTGTGTGTGTGTGTGTGTGTGTGTGTGCGTGTGTGTGTGTGTGTGTGTGTGTGTGAGGGGATCTCAAGTGAATTGACGTTTTCTCTGTCTGCGTGTGTTTTCGCCAGTGCGTGCGTGAATGCCAGGCCTCGTTGAGAGGGCCCAAATCTGTCGGGCGGTGTGAAAACGGAGCGCCCCCCCCC
>VMRN01000112.1:568282-620262 GCA_010277015.1 Poeciliopsis turrubarensis
ACACCCCCCCTTTCAGTTGACCTGCCACCTCTGTTGTACCCTGACACCAAAGACACGCGCGTGCGCGCGTGTGTTTGTGTGTGTCTGTGTCCCTGTCCTTTCTCTCACCACGGCCACCCGAAGGTCAGCGCCAACACCCCTTCTACCTTCCTGTGGCACGACCTGTCACCCTCAACGTCCGCAGGTGCAAATGTGTGACGAAAATATTTCTGAGGGAAGATGAAAACACACACACGCACACGCACACACACACACACACACCTGATGGGCGAAGACTTCGGCGTGTTGCCGCAGGCCCTGCTCCAGCTCCAGCTTCTGAGACATTTCTGTGAACTCCTCGGTGACAAGCTGGGAGACTGGGCAAACAGAGGAAACAAAAACAAAAAAAAAGAAAAAGAGGAAAAACAGAGAGATTCATTATGGTAACGCATTCCCCCGGGGGATCGCGTTATTTAGGCAGAGGAAAAGCAGCTGAATTTTACTTTCAAATATCAGCGTGAAAGTGGCATGTTGACTATTCATATCCGTTCTCATGACCTCTTGCTGCCCGGTTCACTTCTCATTTTCTGCCTCGGTTCTTTCAGCACCTCGGATTCTGCGCTTGCTTGTGTTTGCGAGCATGCAGCCATGTGGGGAGACCGGGCCACCAGGACGAAATCATTTCACACTCCCACGTCCGTCGGCCGTCGATGACTTTGACGGCGAAGTGCAAAACGACCCGGGAAGACCAATGAAACGGCTTAAAACCCGACTGTTTAGAGCTTTAGGTGAGGCTTTAAAGAACTTTATTTTGTAGGGCCAGAGTGCGAAACCTTCTGTTCATAAAACAGACACTTCCTAAGACAACTCTGTGTCAGAACCCTGTGTTCGGTTAATGACTGGTGAGAAAGCTAACAGTGAAGTGATTAAAATATTCCAGTGCAATATGAACACTGGAATATTTGATGAACAACAAATTGATCATCTGTTGTGATCAATTTCTGTTGATCACAACAGAAATTGAGATTTTAAGGAGACTTTACCTCTTTTGATTTTGGTCATGGTCTTGGTCTGCTTGCTCATTTTCCTCAGAATGGCTTCCTTCTCCTCCACCTCTGCAACAAGCTGAACAAACATCCAGGTGAGATTCTCTCACTGACCCCAACTCTTTCACCTCAGAGAGACATTTTAATGTTTTTTTTTCTAACCATTGACCTTTACAACCACCTGCCTTATTCTTTAAACATGCAACTATGTCACTTCCTCTGATCCTGAAATTGAAAATCCAGAATCTACCTGCAGGAGTGCAATCGCAGCACAAAGAGTCCAAAACAGTAGCCGTCCAATCGGACTACAGATCCCAACACGATAAAACACACACACGCACACACACACACGCACGCACACACACAGAGAGTGGTATTTACTACCTGCTCTCTGAGCTGGACCTGCTCTCTGGTCAGTTCCTCCACCTGATGCTCCAGCTGTAGCTTCTCAGCCAGCATCCCGTCCAATGACGCCTGCATCGCTAGCACAAACACACAGGCACACCCACACTCACCATTAGGCTTTAAACCGTTTTTAAGTGGCATTTTTTTTACGTCCTCATCTTCACGCTCTTTGGAAATACAGTCAAAAATGATGCAATACGTATTCTGTGCCAGTAGGAGGCGCTGACATTGACAGCTTGAGCACGGCTAAAGCGGTTCTAGGCGGCACGCTCCCCCGAAACCAACACTGTTGGTTCTCCTGAGTCATTTGTCATTGATCTTTCGTGAGCAAAAACTCTGCACTTATATTCACAGGAGAGGCAAAAGCTGGAATAGTTTCAGCTTTGTTGAATATAGATGCTGCAAATTGCTTTGATTTGTAGACGGCATTAAGGTTGCCCGGCTCTTTTCTAATTGGCTAACTCAGTTGTCGGATGACACGCAGGTAAGATCTGAAGGTTTTGGGGTTTTTATAAAAGAAAAACAGGACAAAAATGTTTTTGGCCAAGTTAAGTTCTGAGCAACAAACCTGCGATCTTGGCTTGACTTTCAAGCAGCAAGTTCTCTTCACTGTTACTTTCCCTAAAATTACCCACACCACCATCAACCACATCGACATCAACCGCCAGGTCAGTCTCTGGGTCAAGGGTCACAGTGGCCAGGTTTTCTGGGAGGTTGGAGATCAGTGGCAGCAGCATCTGGCTCTTTCTTTTCAGGGCCGTGTTTTCCTTGCTGACCTGTGCAACAGAGGAGACGACGGTTAGACGTGGAGACCGACGCGTCTCCGTTGCCTTATTTGTCAGCTGGGATGAATTTATTGCCACGCAGAGTTACTTTGACGGCCAGAGCCTCGGCGCTCTCCCTGCAGGACCGTTCCACCTGGAACTGCATCTCCAACATATTCATCTCCTTCAGCAGATGATTGGAAACTGATCACAGAAAGGAGAGATGTTTTTATTGTCTCTTATTTTCCTTTTCAGGCACAACAACTTGGAGCAAAAAGAATCTTCCATCGCTTCAAATTTGGACATCTGAAACATTTTTCGTGTGACACTAAAAAAAAAATCTACAATGCCTTGGAAGTGTTCCTACTTTTTTATTGTAACTTTTTACGTCGTGTAAAGTTCCTTAAGGACCGATGTCTTAAATGTCTTATATGTGTCTCTGCTCCATCGCATTCAAAGCATGTCAGCTAATTCTATTAACAATCCGTTCTTCTGACGTGTTGAATCAGGGAAAATATGCAAATCATGCAGGACATCATCCTTTGGGGACTGAGTAAGAATTTTCAAGTTAATTTTTTTTATTTATTTATTTTTTCGTGTGCATGCTTCCCTTCATGCAAAGGAGAATTTAAAATACTTTGCAGGAAAAAAGAAATGAAATAGATGGAAGTAGAATGACATTTCCTTATTGAGCCCTCTTTATTTTAATACCCTTAAATGATGAAATGGTTCTTATAACGAAATAGTTCAGATTAATGCTGTACTTCCCCAAATCTACTAGAAAATTGGAGGCAAAACTTATCAAATGGTTGAAATGAATCTTTTTTGTGCGTGACGTAGCCAGAAGAAGTATTGACTCGAGAGGGCCCCGACAGAAACGCACGTCTCAGTTTTTTGTTGTTGTGAACTACGAAGCCAGTCGTGCAGGATTATCATGAAATACGATACAGTTTGAGGCTTTCGAACAAAAACGTTTGACGGACGTAAAGACAGGGCGCTGCATGGTTTCGATCCCCTCCTTCCAAACCAAGAAAATGCTTCTGCACGTGAACTCAAGTCGAAGCTCAGCAGAAAGGCCAAGAACGCGTCAACCAACGCGTCTCCGGCCCGCGTCGCTCCGCCCGTGTTCCCGCCGAATCGGACCCGCCGCCGCAGAACTCTCACCTTCCTCCAGCTCCATCAGCCTCTGATTGGCTTCGTCCCGCTGCTTCTCCAGGATCTCGCACTAACAAGCAAAATCAGCGCAAGTGAGCAGAAGAAAACACATCAATCCGCTCACGTCCAATTCGACGGCGCTCATTTTCATGCGCTTCCTGAGCCGCCGTCAAGCCTCCACCTGAGGCACAGACATGATTCTGCCATTATTAATGCAATCAAGGCTGCAGACGTGGACTCTGCACTGTGCTTTGGGGCCGCAATTTTGGCTAATTTTTCACCTTCCTTGCGGATGCCGTTTTAAATTACACTGGGACATTTGCTGCGAAAACATCCAAATGGAGGCAGTGAAAGAGAAAGAACAAATCAGATGTCAACACGTCTCGCACGGTCTGGGCAGGATTCATCTTTTTCCTCATGTGCTGCTGATTGTCTCTAATGCACACTGTAGCAGCAGTACCTGAATATCTTCCCAATCTTCAGAAGATAAGCAGCTGTCCTCATCAGAGTCTGCAAGGAGAAACAAATCATGTTGTCATTCTCACACGGCGGACAGATTGGGAAGCTAATTTGGA
Organism: Poeciliopsis turrubarensis; assembly: GCA_010277015.1. Taxonomy (NCBI): domain Eukaryota; kingdom Metazoa; phylum Chordata; class Actinopteri; order Cyprinodontiformes; family Poeciliidae; genus Poeciliopsis; species Poeciliopsis turrubarensis. The sequence goes on from VMRN01000112.1 coordinate 572,207, forward strand.
CGAGACGAAACAGACGAGCGAGAATCCTCGCGTCCCAGCGTGACTGGAAAAGGAAGTCCTCGCTCGGCGCGTTTCGCTCGCACAGATAAAAAGGATGTGAAATCGCAGAAAGAAAGCCCGACGGACACGTCTCGGTTTCTGTCACACTGGACTCAAGTGACAGGAAAGTGAGTCACTTGCTCAACAGCCTGACACGTGGCTCTCACCGATCCGGCGATGAGACTTTAAATACCGCTGCAGGCATCTCATCGCTGAGATGAGATTCTTCAGATGATCAGGTTATGCAGTTCTGTGAATTGCGTCCTAAAAATCTCTCGTTTGGTCTCTCCGGGTCAGGCGTCCCGTGGTTCCACCAGATTCCCTGTTCTCCTAAGAGAAAACTGACTTCCTGATGGGAAACCATCCAAGCACTTCGATTATTTTAATACGGAGCTCTTGCCTTTTTTTTTTTTTTTTTTTTTTTTTGCTTGAGGTGAATTCTGGACTATCGTCTCAAATATCCTTAATTCTTAAATAACTCTTACCAGTGTAAAATGATGAAATTTCCCTTACAACTATTCCCAGATTGATTGTGAGCCACAGTTGCTTCTCTAACATCATTGCTGGTGTCTGTCCGCCCTGACGTTGTGTTAAACCATAAAGAAATCAGCCAAAACTCCTGTTTCTATATCCCATCAGACAGTCATATAGAATTACAATGCAACACAATAAAGTTAGAGGCTTTATTGCAAATAAAAGCCTCAATTTGTCCTGAGAGATTAAAAAAAATAAAAAAATTAAAGTAAAATCCCACAGTTCACAAATACAATCTTATGTGCGAAGGACAGACTCACCGTCGTTATCGCAGTGTTTATTCCTTTTAAAAGGTTAATGACAAACAATGTCTTGTTACACGTCTTTTTTAAACAATGCTGTACGGACACAGTGTCTCAATCAAGAAACGCAACAAGCGAAGCTTTAAAACGGCAAATGTGGGAGAAATAAAGCTTTTCCAGAACGTGTCCACTGGCCAGCGGCCTAAAGTGAAACATTTTCTGCTCACTAGGAGAATCCTTTTATGAGTCATTATTTTAAACCAAGTTAATCACCGCCTATTAAAAAAAAATAAAAATCTAAATATGAAATCAATTTAACAAGATTTTACTTATTTCGTGTGCCCATACCTGCAACTGAGCTCTCCTCATCTTGTATCCACATCTTTCTGTCAGATTTCAGACGTTATACTTTCTTTTCAACCCAGCACAATGAAAGCGCTGTGATTTCTCTGAAAAGCAGCCAGTTTATATTGAAACTAACAAGTGGTATTTCTGACTAAACCTCGCCCCCACTGCCAAATACAGGAACGAGGAACTTGAGCCTCAATCGAAAACGTACTGTTAGTCACAAGAAGTGTTTCTTCTTAGGATGAAGTCAGTTTTTTTTTTGTCTTACACCGTATTTTGTATTTAGTGACCAGCAAGCACCAATGGCGTAAAAAGGGGGGGGGGGGGGGGGAAACAAAAAAACGCAGCTCTGCTTTGTGAAAGTGGCTTCTGAAGAGTGGACTCTGTCTCTCTGCAGCAGACTCAGTGTCACTCAAGCAGCAGGAGCAAAAGCAAGAGCTGCTTTCGCTCCTCTATTAGCATCTGTGCCGGAGTTCATGACCTGTGAGGCAACAGCAGCCCACCCCAGGAACCTTATTTCTGGGTGAGAAGTTGGCAGATGACTGAGGGCTGGTGGCACGATGCTGATGCTGATGACACATTTCTCCGCTGTGAATAATTTACGAGCTTCAAATTCCTGATCCCTCACTCCTGTTTTATTCATCCACCTGCCTTCCAGGAGCCGATTCCTTGTAGGTCGGGTTAAGTGCTGCAAATTTACTGCGTTTGGCTTTTGTTTTCACTCATTTCTGCAGATGGATTTGATGTGCTGGATGGAGGTTAGAATATTAAATAATGATTATTCTTTTTTTCCTTCTGAAACACCATAAAGCATAACATTTTGGTTTTTATTTTGTAGTAAGTGTGCTGTAATAAACTGCGAATGTAATTTTCCACCTCTTAATACCGCAATTGGAACAACTGGTCGAATATCTTCCTCTTTTTACAACATTTTGTTACACTTCAATGTGGAGAAGCAGCAAATCTCTGACATGACAAATGAAAACAAACACCATCTCAAAATGGCCGAAAAGACGATTAAAATGAAATGCCATTGGAGAATTTCCCCAAGAAAACCAGGTAATAAGAGCAAATTAGGTAGTTTCTCTTCCAACTTTAGCTGTTTTACTTTCTAATGTGTTTTTCCCTCCAAGCTAACCTGTTGACGCTACGCTAGCACGTTTCTGACAAGCAGTTGTTGCTTTTTCAGACTGAAGAAGCTGAAAACGTCTCCAATGTTCAGCTTCTTGTGAGTAATGCTGATGTTTTTTTTGTTGTTGTTTTTTGTCATTTTAATTCTGCTTACCTTATGCCATTAGTCCTAAACCAATACAAGCAAACTACTTGGCTAACGTCGTCGTAGCATGCTAGCTTGCTAGCTTGCTAGCTAAATGTTGAGAGAGGCTGAAAGGGAAGGAAACAGACACTTTTGTGTACAACGACAAAACTTTTGACACCATTGTTGGGAAAATAAGCTCCACACTGCAATGAAAAAAGGTAATTTACCACACTTTCTACAGCGAAGGTCAAAAACCATCAGATATATGTTTTGGTGCATGTGTGTATGATTATATTCTATATTGTCAGGTTTTTATTGTCTTTTCCTTCACTCACCACCGATAACGCACCATTGAAAGCAAAAAGTCCGTGTTTAAATTCCTGCAGGCACGCTGCTGACAGCCGGGCCTCTTTATTTTTTTAGAAATATTGAAAATAATCACAAGACCTCATTGAAAATGTAATCTTTTCTTCCACCCCCCGGGGGTTCAGGGGGACGTCCTGCACGCTGGAGGGAAGAAAAGCCTCTCCGTGATGCTTCGTCCTTGAGGTTTAATGGCTCTTTTCTTCCCTCCCTGTGCTGCAAGCGGCCATTTTGGGCTCCACCTGAGCACCAGAACCTCCTGCAGCCCAGCGCCGTGACCTTCACGTGTGACCTTTCAGCGTCTTCAGAACGCTTCGCCATTAGCGTCCAGAACAGCTGGACATCATTTAGGAAGTTGATTCTTCTTATTTTGTAATTTTTTCAGCGTTTTTTTATTCATTCTGGTTTGATGGAAAACGTTTCTTTGAGAATCACATGGATCAATGAAAGTACAAGTTTCTGTCCATTTTGACTAATTACGTTAATTCATCTCTGTTTCACTCATTCGTCTGCTTTCTTTTAATGTGAAATGATAAAGTTATAACAAATCAAGACATCAGGCCAGTAACATGATGTCCCATAAACTTTTTAATAATCTGATACAATGATTACAGTAATTATGATCTGATCATTAAAATTAAATAATCAAGTTTAGTGAGAATTCAAAAAACCTCTGCAAATTATACTGACACCAGAACATATTTAGGACAACGGGACGTCCAAAAAGACAAGTTTAAGTAATTTAGTGGCTTTTTCATAACTAATTACACTTCTATGGATAGTCAAGATAAAAAAGAATATTCACATTTAAGACGAAAAAGAGATTTTTCTTAAAGACCTCAATCAAATTTTGGACAAAAACAATCAGATGTTGAAAACTTGGCTCCAAGGTACAAAACCCATGAAACAATAAAAATGTCTGAAATGTATAAAACTTATATAATTACCTTTTAAAGAAAGCAGTGCAATTAAATATTGAAAGTACCCTTATGTTCACCTACAAAGCCTTGAAAGAGTAAAAACGCCTTTATAAATCTGAGATTACCCACAAATTTCATTGTACTTTATTGTTTCTTGGGACACATTAACACAAAGTCGCACTTAATTGCGCATAATATAATGTGATCAAACTTTTTAATAATTAAAAATACGACACAATTAAAAAAAAAAAAGTAGCCTACCTTTGAAACACCCTTAATAAAATCAATTTCAACCAATCACCTTGTGAATTTACCCGATTGGTAAAAACAGGGTTACCTGCCCTGCACCTGTGCACAGCTTGAGGACGACTGCAGCTTTTCTGCGAAGGCCTCAAGTGAACATTGGGGGACAAACAACATCGTGGAGGTTAAGGGACACAGCAGAGAGAAGGTTGTGGAGAAGTTTAAAGTGAAGTTACTGGATCGAAATCCGATGGGGCGTCACAACAAACGCCCATCGACCGACAGGCCAGGAAAGGGGAGCAGTAACCGGAGAACCAATCAGGAGCCGCGTGGCAATTTGGACGAGCAGCAGCTCAACGGGAAACCAATATTCTGCTCTCTTTGAAGACCTGAAATAAGAAAGTCAGGTGCGTGCAGTTTGCCACGAGCCGTAAAGAGGATGCAGAAGAAGTTGCTCTGGTCAGCTGAGACCAAAATGTCACTTTTTATTGGCTCCATGAAAAATTGTTTGCTGACAGGAAAACTGGTCAGATGCAATAAATCTAAATGCAGAGCAGCGGTTAGAGGGAACAGAGTCTTTAGACGTGTTAGTTGGACAAATCCGACCAACATATGGGCATACGGTGGGATGAAGTCCAAAGTATACTGGGCTGAGCAGTGACCCAAAGTCCAGGTTTAAGAACGCAAATAAAGAGCACGTTACATTTATCCCCAATGAACATCCCAATCGAAGGTTGCTGTAATGTGACAACATCCTGAAAACTCCTAAGGATGTGAATATTTTTTCAAGGCCTTCTGCAAGTTGAGGGTTTCTTCACACGTTCGTGCTGAGATCAGCCCCGTCTTCAGTTCTCTCCTCATTGAGCCGCGCGGAGGATCCGGGACTCCCTGAAGTCACGCAGCGTGAAGCAGCTAATGTGCTTCCAGCCGTGAGCCGCAGCCTGCGTGAGCCGCGCGCACGCCGACGACAGAGCTCAGTTCAGGCAGGCGAGGGCAGAGAGGGCCTGAGCGAGCGTCTTGCAAGTCGATGGCACACCAACAACGCAGGCGAGCTGGTGAAACGACGGCAGTCCGGAAATGAAGCGGCGAGCTGACCTGCCTGTGTTTGACACCGGTCACCACAGGCATTTCATTTCATTTCAGATTTGGACATCGCCGTGGATAAATTGCAGCCCGACTACATTGAAATATTCTTCTAATCTGACATCCCTGCAGTTCATAAAAGAAAGGAGGGAGGAAAAAAAAAAAAGCTGAAAAGCCGATGTTAAAAGTTCAAGTTCGCGGTCATCTGAGGACACGAAACACGTGCAACCCACTAATCTGCCTCTGAACTGCGGCCCTAACGTCCGCTCCGCCGTTTCCTATTGAGGGATATAAATAGTGTATGTGCGCTCAACTTTTATTTGACGCCATGTGATGTTTACACAGAATGAAATAATCTGACCCCAGAAAAAAAAAAGTATAAAAGAAGAAGGATCCAGCTCGTGTTGCATCTTTTGTGATTTGTAGGAGGAACATTTACAGAATGAGTTCTGTTAAATCCTGGGCCGCCCTCAGCGTTTTACTGATTGTTATCTCTCATCACTGCCTTTAAACAAGCTGAGTCAATCATAGATATATTTTGGGGTTAGGAATAGGACAGAATAACTTCCTTCACGAGGATAACTACAAGTGTTGTCCCTTTTTAGAGAAGCTACACTATAAAACCTAAGCCTTGTAAAAAGGTTTTTCTAACTGTGCCGCAGAATTATGATTTTAATTTACGGTTTGCGATCTAAAATCAATGCATTTTATGACATTTTAATCTCTTAATTTCTGATTTAAGTGTATAAAGTTCCTCTCTTTTGTCTTTTTTCTTCAGAAAACAAAAGTTTTCCTTCGTCCCGTTTGCTTGACTTGTACATTACAGAGAGGAGGTTTTTATGTATTCAACGACTGGCTGCCACATTGAATGATCTTGATCAATTTTTCTATTTTGTGGAAAGTTGTTTGACAATAAAGTGCTCCATCAGGGTCCCTTGGACGCACACGCAAAAAAAAAAAAACCCGCTATGGAAATGTTTTTCGATTTTAAATTACATAAATTTTATGAAAATACTCAACTCTTTAAATCTTTCTTTTTTTATTTTAAAAATAATACAATAATGTTTAATATTTACCAATTTTATATTTGGCGGGCATTATGTGAGTTTGTAAAAAAAAAATATATATATATATATATATAATTTGTTTTATGTAATATTTGGTTTTATTTTACTGTAATTTTTTTTAACAATAAGTTGATCTGCAGCACATAAAATACAATTTTCATGCATGTGTGTGAAGAATAAAACATATTGAAAGGATTTCAACTCCAGGGAATCAAATAAATCTAATTTCAACGCGTAATCTTGAATTCTGAATGGGAGACAAAACGTTGCCAGAGAAGCGCAGATTAATTCATTTCAAGAAACGAAGGAGAAAAACTAATGATGAAAGACGAGATTTTATTGAATCCGTATCCCCACAGCCAAAGTTACGTGAAAAATAAAATAAATCTAAATCTAATCAAAACCCCCAAAAGAAGATGTCCTAGAGGAGGATTAAAGGTGAGCAAAGCATAAATAAGCTCCAGGTTTCAAAATTAGTCGCTTGATATTTTATCAGTCGCTTAAAGGGTCTCCAAGCAACAACAACAACAACAAAAAAGGGGAGTCAATTAGAGGACCTAATCTTACTAAAGCATCTTAATTGTTGTTTGTAGGTTTCCCTACCTCCCTGTTTCCTCACTTCCTAATATCATGATTGGTTGCGGCGCCATGCGTGCCTCCCGCGTTCAGAAACTGAACCCTGGCAACTCTTCACGCCCTCCGTCATCTGCATGAACTCAGCTGACTCTGCTCTAATGAAGCTGAGGGAAAGCGACGCGGCCGCGGCATCAGTTCGTTGGACACTCGCAGCACAATGGGCCGAGGTGACAGATCGCTGGGTTTCATCACCACCGATATGATTTTTGAGCAGTGAGGGGAGCGGAGGGGAGGACCGGATTATGGTCTGGGGTTTTTTGCATCCAGTGTGTGAAATTAGCCAAATCTGAGTCAGGCAGCGAGATTAGGAGGCGGAGGTGGGGGCGAAAAATCAAATGAAAAAAAAAAAAAAAAAGTCACACTCACCTGTTTTGGGGCCGCGGCCTACTCAGCTCTAATAACTGTGTGATTGGATTATGCCGGCTTTTAGCAGCGCCGCAGCTGCAGCTGACAGAGCGGGCTCTCCGCGCTCAGGTCGGGGCCGGGGTCAACGAGAGGCCAGTGGGGGCCGTGACCTTTTTTTCCCTCTCTCGCTCTCTCTCTCTCTCTTTCTTTCTGCGGAAGACGGAGCCTTCGGCGGCGCTGCGCAACAGGAAGGGCAATGAAAGATTTTAAGAGACAAATCACTAGAGGAGGGCAGGGAGAGGTTTTTTCTTTGTTGGTTTTCTCTCTCTTTTTTTTTTTTTTTTTTTTTTTTTGATTTTTTGTCTTAGCTCGGTGGTGACAGGTTTGATTTCTGGAAATTCGCAGAGGAGGATGTTTGAATTTAACAGGGGGAGCGGGAAAGATGGAGAGTGCTCGGGGAGGGAGACGGGATGTGTTGTGACAGAAGAGCCTCGCAGACACTGCTGGCCTCCTGGTGACTCCACTGTACGCTGGAAACACAAACAAACAAGCCAACCGCTGCTGCTGCAGCACTGCTGCTGCTGCTGCCGCTGCCGCCTCCACCAAACCCACATCTACTCCCTCACACATCCCTCCTTTCACCTTTCACAAAAGCCATTCAGTTTAGTCCAAACAGGAACCATCTCCCTTTTTTTTTCCTTTTTTTTTTTTTTTTTTTTTTTTTTGCAGTAATCATTTAGTTGGGTTTTTAGAGCCAGCGGCTATTTATGCATCCTCCTAATGGGATTTTGAATACGATTCCCATTTGACATCATCTCATGAAGTCACAGCTTCCAATGGCAGCCGTTCCATAATCCCCACGCAAACATCCGAGGCTGCAGGTGTAAATGAACGAGTCCGGGCTGTTTGTTACTGAGAATAGCGGCCCGATTATTCACTCCTCCCGTAGGGAGGGGGGGGGGGTGTCATGGGGGTTGGAGGTGGGGAGGCGGATTTTTGTCTCCGCATCGGTTTAGACCAGGGGATGATGTCCGAGTCTATTGGAGGGAGTAAGTGACGATATTCCCCCTCCGGGATTGGTCTCAGCATAGCAGCACACAGACGCCCGAGCTCTCTGATTGGTAAAGCCGAGAGGAGAGCGTCCAGAAAAATGGGGATTTCGGGCCTCAAAGGACGAAACGGGGGAAACCGGCATCGTTCGCGCAGAAACACTCTCGTCTGGCTGGGTGTGTCGCGTGACGTCTAATCAGTAATCAATGGGGAACTAGTGAGAGGTAGCTTCTTCCTCGCTGTATCTTGGATGCAGATTTATTTTTTTTTTTTTTTTTTTTTTTTTTACCACACATGTATCCAAATTACAATGGCTCCTGGAAGATTTCTGAGTTAATGCAGCAGCAGGAAAACCTGACTGTGTTTTCTCATAATTCTACCACAAACAAACAATATTGGTGGAAAGAACATTATTTAGAATATGATACATTTTCCAGGGACTTGTTATGAACGAATAAATGATTTTCTCCAACCTTCTCTTATTTTTGCTCTGTTTCTGCCGTGTTTATGAACGTCACTGTCAAACAAAACAAAATAAATGGCTGATTCTGCAGGTACGTTTTTACATTTTGGATCATTTTTGTGCGTAATTTCTTGATGCTTCTAAACTTTTTTTTTTTTTTTTTTGTTTCCACGCTTTATCACCAAAGCGCAAACCAAACACATTAATACCTCAATACTTTCTTTTTTTTCATTCTTTTACTTATTCAGGATTGTCTTTTCAGTTAATTTGTGTAAAAAGTAAATATCTATTAAAAAATTCAAATCAGGCAAAAATAAAATTGGAAAATAAACCATAAAATAAGATGTAATCTAAATATTAGAAGATGTTTTATTTCTTGCATATCCAGAAAAAAAATTTTTTTTTCAATTAATTTCTCTTGGAAGCCTTATAATAAACGCTCTAAGATTAAACCATAGTATAATATGTTGATGCTTCATATTTAATAGCGACTGGCTTCAATAGTCACAAGCGTCTCTCTCTGTGTGTGTGTGTGTGTGTGTGTGTCTGTTCCCTTCCTGCGCTCTAGGTGGCGCTCTGGCTCTGCCGTCTGCCACTTGTTGCTCTGCTCTCTCTTCAACAGGTTCCTCTGAGCTGCTTCATAAATTCACATTTTCTCCCCGTGAAACAAGGGGGAAGGTGCTGCCTTCCAGCATCCTCTGCGCTCCTTCCACGCTCTATTTTATTTATTTATCATTGTTATTATTCTGTATTATTTCTACGCCCCTGCATTCATCTGCACATAGACGTCATGCGTGACTCCAAGAAACAACGGCGCCTGACAGCAGCCCAGACGTGCCGTCAGAGTCGTCCCTCACTGGGGTTTTTTTTTTTTTTTTTTTTTTTTTATATAAAACCATCACCGCCCCGCAGGGACGGGGCCCGGGGGGGGGAGGGGGGGGGGGGGGGGGGCGTCTGCTGGACCCGGCACACAGTGGCACCATCTCTGGGTCATTACAGAGGAGGAAGCCTCGGTGTCTGACGGTGAAACACCGTCTGCAGCTCAAACAGTGAACAAACGCCGAGAGCGTTTGGCATCCAAATCGTTCATACGTCTTTAACAGCGGGTCGCGTTCTCCGTTTGCTGTTATTGTTCCTTTCAAGCGGAGGAAAATGTGTTGGATTGATGGCCGAATAGCACAAAACGGACTGGAGCAAACACAAAATCAGGTCTGAAAATAGGAACAGGATAATCAGATATGAAGGACATTATATATTCCTATTTTGCCCTGAATTGAGATTGTTTTTTTGTGATAAAAAGTTAGACAGACAATATTCTAACTATAAATTATGAAATCTCTTTTTTTTCTTCTTAATTTACAGATTTCTAGTCACTCGATTTCAGGGTTTATCAAACAGGTAGAAAAACTTCTGAATCTTCAGTGAAGAGGAGCATCTCTAAATGAAAGGGCCGATGAGTGAAAGTGTTTTTGGTTGCTTTTTTTTTTTACGTGACGAGAATTTAAATATTCATCCACTTTATTAACACTTTATTTGTGTGCATTAAAAACATATCAAAACGTCTTAAAAATGATTAGATTTGTTTACAAAAGAAATGGAAAGAAAAAATCCATTTTGCTTTCTTTTTCTATCGTCTCGGTTTTTGTGCCACATCCAAATATTCAAATGAAATGAAAACTGCTAAAAATGACTTTAAACTCTTTTTTTTTTTTAGTTTTTTTTTTAAGAATTGTATGTCGTGTTGTTCCAAACGTCACCTGAAAGCTGTCAATGTCACAGAAATAAACAGTTTCTCCTAAACAGAAATGTTCCCACAAATCTTTATGGAAGTTGAGTTTCTTAACGTTCAAAAGAAATGAACACATTTTGTTTTACCATTAAAAACTTTTACTCAATAATGACGTCTAAAAAAGCAAACGAGCGAATGTGGAGCGACGCAAAGATGCTTTACGGAGTTAAATTACCTGAAGGTGAAGGTATTTAAAGAATTTGAAATTAAAAAGTGACAAATTTTCATTATTTGTAACAGAGGATATTTGTTTTGCAGAAAATAATTAACTTTTTTTTTTTTTTTGGTTGGGAGTTTGCGGCATAAATTAAAATAAAACTTGCTGTGAAATTATGAGTATATTTACACAGTAATTAATATTGTATTGAACAAACGTCAGACTTCAGTGATCTGGAATATCTTTATTTTGGATTAAAACTGTGTGTTTCAACTCGGATGTTTGCGTAATTAAGCGTCAGATTGCGTGTGCGTTGCAGCGATGGTTTCAGTGGAGCTGCTGGCGGGACATTAAAGGACGGGACGGTCCAGAACCAGGAGCTGAAGGGAGAAAAGTCCGTTCTTATCTCCGAGACCACACCCATGCCTCTGTTTCCTTCCATCTCTTCATCCCTCTATCTCTCCTCCCTCTTTTACGACTCCTCAAACACAAACACATTTTCATCTGCATCATGTTATTGTTTCTTTTTATTCCTTACCTTGAATTTGCTTTTGGAAATGTTCTTTTCCCACTCAGTATCCATGTTTGCAGTGTTTCTCCCTCTTCTTCTTCTTCTTCTTCCTCTTCTTCTTCTTCCCGTCTCCAACATTTTTCTTTAAACACGCAGTTCTCCCCTCAAACTTCCCTCTTAAAACTCTTCCTCCCCCCGTTTCCACCTCCCTCCCTCCCTCTCACACCTCAAACTTCTTCTTCTTCTTCTTCTTCTTCTTCTTCTCTTCTTCAGCGCCATTTCTCCTCCCACCATCCCTCCCAAAACCTGCCGTCCCGTTTCTCCTTCCCCTCCCCGCAGCCCCGTCGCAGTGTTTGTTCGCTTCTCCTTACTTCGCCCACCTCTCCTCTTCCTCCTCCTGCTCCTCCTCCTCCTCTTCCTCTTGCTCCTCGGTGCAGCTGGTGGGGCCCTTCCATTAGTCCTGACATGCAGAGGCACTGATTCTGTAAAGGTCGTGACCTCTCGCAGTAGGCTGCGCCAGGGCTTAGCGCGACACTCTTGCACATCTGCGTGCCCTGGGTTGCCCATTGCATGCATAGTTTGCCCTTTCCACAACACGCACGCGCACGCACACACACGCGCACACACACGACCACAAAACTGCAAAGAAACAAACCCACACACACACACACACACACACACACACACACACACACACAGTTAGATGAACACACACAACGCTGGCCCACTCTCATCAATGCTGACAAGACTTAACCCCTCCTTCGGTAGCACCAACTGAGTTCACAGCAGCTCTGTGTGGTGTGCGTGTGTGTGTGTGTGTGTGCGTGCGTGCGTGTGCGTGTGTGAAAGAAAGTCAGATGTGCGGGGGGACAAACCCTGATTAATTGGACTGCTGTGGTCTTGGGAAAGACCTACAGCCGCCTCTTTACCTCGCTGCCTGTTTCTCACGCCTCTTCTTCGTCGGCTCCAGTCGTCGTCTTCCCTTACCTGTTTTCCTGCGTCGGCGGCCATGATGGGTCGGACACGGGCAACAGGTGTGAAGGAGTTTGGACTTTCAGGACCACAGCATCGGTTGGATGTGGTGGGACACAGTTGGTTCTCTCAATGTGCTCAAAAAGGAACGAGCATGAACTCCGTCTGAGTGCAGCAGCATCGCAGTGACAACAATTCGTTTAATTTGTACAAACGTAACAGGAGATATAAGCAGCGGAGAGCATCCGAAACCACATTTTTAGCTTTTCAATACATTTGGATCTGACTTCGAATCTGTTTTTGAAATAGCTGAATGCTCCTTTACGGTTTAAAGCTTCAAAGTTCAGCTGTTTTCCCTGAATCTTTTTTTTTAAATAAATGTAAAGAAAACTACAAATTTCTGATTCTTTCCCATAAATAACACCTGTTGCTTTGAAATGCGTCACCATCCATAGAACCGGCTCGGCATTTGATCTGTGCTGACTTCAGGTCGCGTTCTGTAACCCTGCGTCTAATCAAATGCTTCATTTCATTAGACTGGCTCAACCTGCCTTATGTTTTCTTTTCTTTTCTGGTGTTGATCAAGGCTTTGACTCTAAAAGCACCAGAGCTAATATGCAGCTTCTCAAGAGCGTGACGCGATGCAGCTCATCTTTTCAAATCCAAACGGAGAGTAGGACTCGACTGAGTCCACTGGAGGAGCTGCAGAGATCCACAGCTCAGGTGGGGGGATCTGTTCACAGGACAGCTTTAGAAAGAGGGACAACAAGATGACATCACACAAAGTTTTCCTCAAGTCGGATGAAACCAGATCTGATTTTTAAAGGACATTCTGGAGGGAGACTGGCCCTACATCCCTCTGAGCACATCGCCTCCTTGGAGAAGCACGGTGCTGGCAGCAGCATGCTGTGGGAGTAGGGCCGGGAAGTTGGAACTCAGTTGAGACGTTCACACCCCAGATTGCACAGATTTGGTCTGAATTTCTTCGGATGTGGCTTGTGTTTGTTTGGCTTCTTCGTCCCCTCGGTGAGAAACGGCAATTTTATTAATGGAGCGCATTTTCACCCACGAGGCAATTCAAAGTGCTTTAGAGGAAATGCGGAGAAAATAACAAAAGGAAAGCAAGAGAAAAATTAAAGTATAAAACGTTTACAGAAAGGTGAACTACATATTGGTTCCTTGTCAAATAAGAATAAGTGTTTATAAACCAGTAGGGGTTTCTCTGGACTCATGACTTGATAAAACTAAATGTTGGGTCTCCATGTTCGATTCTATAAAGTAGTGGGTCTTAAATGTTGATCTAAGTTGTTTCTCTCTGTGGGTTTCTCTGGATTTGGTGAACTGAACCTTTTCTGTGACCTGGACAGAGCTAAATATTACTTTCTGTGTTCGTTTCTGAGAGTAATTTCACGCAAACCGGCACACAACGCGCAGAGACGTTCATTCGAAGCGTCAGCATCCCGTTTTCAAACCGTTTCAACGTTTTCACTTTGGAAACCCTGGCGAATTCCTCCCTGCGTTTCCATCCTCCCCGCCGCTCCGGGTCCGTCGGTCCCCACTGTAACCGGCGACTTTGTCTTCGTTCCCCCCCTTTGTGGCCGGGACAAAGGGGTCCGGTGCCCTCTCACAGGCTAGGTTACAGGCTGTCACATGAGGCGGACACTCTTGGACCGCGCAGCGTTATCTACTGTGACAACTCCGATTACTTCCACAGCCTCCCATCTGATCAGCACATCCCATTCAATTAGTGGCAATTAGTCCTGGTCCCCCCGTTCTCCACGGCTACAAACCACACCTCCTCTTCCTCCTCTCCCCTTCTTTGCCACCTAACCCTTTACCCCTGCCCTGCTGTGATGCTCCAACAAAAAAAAAAAAAAGAAAAAGAAGAAAAAGAAACTCTGAGCCTTCAAGAAACAACCTGGCTCTCTGGCTGGTGAGCAACTTTGTGTCAAATTGCAGTCTTCCCCTTCAGACGCCTTCATCCCCGCAGCCCCCTTGCCCCTCGTCCTCCAATTATCCTCTCACACACACCCACGCATGCACACAATGACTCATTCACACATTCATACTCAGATGCACCACCGGAGCGCATATTCACAGTGACACGTCGCACAGAAGCCGTCCGGTTTTCTGCACACAAACTCCCACAGGTCCGGTGCTGAGACCCGCAGGAAGGTTTTCGTTTTGCTCTGCGCCGCGGTGCCGACAAACCCCGAAACGTCAAACGTATTAGTGTAAAGCGGGAAGTTCTGAACTGCAGACGAGTCAGTGAAGGCCAATAATTATACATTTTCACACAGTCTGCAGAGATCTTGTAGATGTTTGTGAAGTCTACAAAACTCTAGCCTTTTCATCGGCTTCCTAAGTAGCTCCGCTTGATTCTCATCTCCCTTCACTGGGGTCTCTCCCATTGACTTGGATTCCTCCTCTAGCTTTTCGACGGGGCCAATCAGCGAACAGAACAGGAAGTTGCCAGCGATTATTTGCCGCACAGTTTTAGAAATGTAGCCTGCCTGTAGTTTTAGCAGCGGCAGCGGAGGAAGTGAACGACGGCGTTCAGTCCACGCTGGCCACGATTCCAGACACCAGCAGCCATCTTGTTCAGCTCAGCGCTTCTCTCTTCGCAGAGAGGGATGGTTGTTTATACTTTTTGCTTTTTCACAGACCATCATAAAATGCTTTTGGAAATTTGTAGCAGATTCCCAACGATAGAATAAAAGAGCAAACCGCTAAACTCTTAGGTTAGATGACAAGGCTCTTGTCACCGTCTACCATGTTGCCTTCAGGCCCATCTGAAGCTCTCAACCCTCGGTCTGGGAACCGTGGGGTGGATATACGAATTCAGGCTATAACACAAAAATTCCCAGCATCATCCCAAGGCCTTCGTTTCGCTGTGTATTCCCTTTGTATGCTGCCAGCCCCCCCCCCCCCCCCCGCCCACCTCTTCCCCGGCGCTGTGAGTTTGCACACACCTGGCCTTCACAAATGAGGGCCCTGCAAACACAGCAAGCGAGGGGAGAAATCGGGAGGCACGGAGGCGGGAGGGGAGGGCAAATGGGTGTTCGGTCGTCAAGGTCTTTCAGCATTCCGATGGAGCAAAAAGTTAATGACGGCTCCATTGTGTTGGGGGAAAGCTGGCCGGAGGAGAAGTGTTACAGGGAATCACCGCCTGTACCAGTGAGCAGCAACAAAAGGGGGCCGGCTGCGAGACCGCGTCAAGTTTCCTCTTTAAAAATCATTCGGAGGCGATATTTATTTCACTCCGAAGGACTTCGGGGACATTTCGGCCATTTCGAACGTGTGGAGCGCATGCACCGACGTTCTCCTCTGTGAAGGACTGAAGAGGAAAAGCAGGGAAATATTGTATAACACGAGATTGATTGAATCATTTCTTGATCAAATTAAATCACTTTATCACTCAGTAGCTCCCTCTCGGGTTTTTCTGTTTTTTGTTTTTAAAGCCGCCCCAGCATGCCCGCCTTCCCTGCAGGCCCTAATGCGTGCTGACAGTTTCCCTCCGTAATTGGTGATCACACCCAGATGGATGGTTCCTTAATTTGCTGTTCCCAATAATGCCGGGCGGGCAGCTCAAGGGAAAAGGGGCAACGGGGGGAGTGGGTGGAGGGCGAGGGTGGGGTGGAGAGCTGCAGCGTTAGTGGAGGTGAGGGGAAGCGGGTGGGGAGGGGGCGGGGGGGGCATCCTTGATTTGTTGGTCATAGATACGAGAGCAGTAAACACCCTGGGCTGCAGACCCGACAGTTTGACCAGGCTTTTGTTCACACGTCCGCTGAAAAGCAGCTCCCTCCCCCTCCTCCTCTTCTCTTCCTCCTCTTCCTCCTTTCCGAATGAACCTGGTCTCTTTCCAGCTCTGTTTTCAAAAAGCGGCGGTTGATTGTGTTGCGCTTCGGATTCTCCCCTGCGCGTGCGCGCGTTCCCGGGGTTTTTTATTTATTTATTTTTTTGTCTCAGAGACAGGATGAGGAAGTGATGTCTCGTGTCCCCCACCCCCCCCCCCGGTCTTCACCCCCCCCACCAAACTAAACGGATTTCTGCAGCTTGTGTGAATGAGGCGTGAACGCAGACAAAGAGCCAAATGAAGTTCCCGGGGTTATAGGTTACGATCCGGGGAGGAACTTTGACTGGTGTGGTCGCGTTGGCTTTAATAGGGAGAACACAAATAAAGTGACGGACCGGGTCGAGACCCTCTGTTCCTAATGAGGGCAAGCCGCCGTGACCCTGGAGAGCCAGAGGACGAAGAAAGGCCCATTCGGTTGATCCAATTGAAGGGCTGGAATTAGTCTAAGAACGACGCAGGGGCCATTTGAAAGGTGAAACCACCTGCTCTAAATAAAATCAAATGAGAACTTAGTTTACGGGATTATCGAGGTCCACGGCGAGAGCCGGGGGGAACACCAGCGCACACATAGCAGCCAAATGGGACGTTCCTGGTTCGCCGTCACGGCGGTTTATGGTTATTATGTTGATGCTATGCTACTGTCAAAAAATACATATATATATATATATTTTGTTTCTGTTAAATAAGAAATGATGAGGCCAGGAATGAACGTTTGTTCTCCAGATAATCAAGAAACAGTCCTACCACTTTCTGGGGACGTCCAGTTGTTGATCACATGACCTGGGAGAAAAACACCTCCTCCTGGTGGAAAGCATGACTTTTACAAAACAAAACAAAAAGACTGCCATGTTTTCACTGCACAAATTTATTTTCAGAATTCCTGTTTGCGCAAATATATCGTCAATGGAAACGAGGACTTCTTCAGACTCCTAATACTCACATAATCCGCGTATCTGCCAGAGTTGCGTCTTATGGCTGAGGAGGCATTCAGGTGAAACTTATATCATGTTCAGTGCTGCATGTTCAGCATGAAATAATGAGCAGCTGCCAGTAGAAACCAGGCTCAGCTTGCTGGCCAAGACAGTCATCAGCTCAGCATGTCAGCCCAGGATTTGTGATTCTGCAAACACAATGTCCTCCATGATCACTGGCGGCGCTGCATATGCAGAGCAAATGGTTGCTATGAGGACGTCAAGATTACGCTTTTTGCTCAAGGACGTTTTATTTTTTTACCTTCCCATCCGTCATGCTCACTGTGTGAACTAACCTTGTTTCTCACAGTTCTGGTTGTTCTCAACTTCTCCGTCTGTTCAGATCAGATGTGATTGCGGCCATTTTTATTTTTGCCGTTATGATCAATCCATGGAACTAATTAAGTCTGTATCTCAGGGCATTTTGTCCTCTTGTATTTATACGAATTACCTATGAGACATCCCTGACTGCATGAAGAATGTCGGTTTTTGATCATTGCTGAAAGGTTTATGTTTGTTTCACGTTAATTAATTAGAAGGAGTAGCAATCAGTGAGCGTGGGTTAGGGTTGCTTGTGAATTTCTTTTTGTCCTGTTGACATAAAGTGCTCAACGTCTGCAGATTTTTACATTTTTTATGGAAGATTTTAAATATTGAGAAAGAGGTCGTGTTTATGCTTTGGGGGGATTTTTTTTACATCTTCTTCAGTAAACGCCGTATGAGAAATGGAAACAAAAAGGGTCGACTCCTAAAACAAACATGAATCTTCACAACATCACTGACATTTGTCGAGGAAATTATCAATACTATTACTGAGTGACTCAGTACTCTCATATATTTCAGTACTCTCAATTCAACGGTGGCTTCTCATGTGAAACTTGAAGAATTTACCGTCTGTCTGTGAGCAGCAGACAAAGGGAAGTTGGGACTCAGCCGCACAAAGGCAAAAGCAAACAAGTCTGCTTAATAGAATAAGTGAAAATAAAGGAAATCCAATGAGGTCAAATTGGCATATTCGACCCGGTCATTCAGGAATGTGTGGAATACCCGCGAGCTCTTCGCACCTCAGTATCTGGAGGCGCCTGAAATTATCCGGCCGCTTCGGCGCAACGACGCTGATGGAAAATCAATCGCCACCTTCGCGGAGCTGAATGCATAAATCTCAGGGTTCAAATCACGGAGGAGGAAAAACGTTTGGAAAAAAGCGGCATATGTATAAAGTCTCAAATCCTTTCCACTCCACAATCCTCAAATTCTGGGAGGTAATAGGATGGCAGTGTTTGTTTCTACTGCTTACAGCTTCCACTAATGTTTCAGATAAAACAGGAAAGCTGCAAGAAGACAGTACAGGTTAGGTTAACTCATCACAAAACAACAACAACAAAAACACTAAAATGGATTTTGCAACTAATGGTTACCTGGAAATGTCCTTCCTTGTCATATAAACTGCTGGTTTCAGGACCTGAACTCATCGGGCTGATCTTTCAAACTTCATCTGACAATCGTAAGTGGTAAATAACCCGCTTGGTTTTTAACCAACAGCGTTTCACAGGCAGCATGTAAGAAATATTGGTTATATTCTACTTTTTTTCTTTTTTTTTTTGCTCTGTTGGATCCACAGGCAGGCAGGTGGTAGGCGGTATCCCACCCATCGGGGCGCTGTGCGATATTTATTGAAGAGGACGTGCATGAAACAGCGGGTGGCGCGAGGATAAATGACAAGGAGCAAACCGGTGACACATCGATGATGGAGAATCTGGAAAAAAGACTGGAGAACTATAAATACACGGGGGACAAGTTACAAGGAACAAAGGAGAGCAGGTTCATAAGTACTGAGAGGAAATAGAAATGGAAAAATAAAAGCACGGGAAAACTATGACTATAAAATTTAACATGGCTGTAAACCAAACACTGGAGAAACACCAGGATGGCAAAAACATAAAAATGCAACAAACAACAAAAACCATATTGACTGACACAAATCCTGAAGAACTTTAAATGTATTCATATTCGTGAGCTAAAGTCGAAAAATTCCTCTTATTTAATATTATTATTTAATATTACACAGAAACATTATGACCTCATAATAATGTGGCTGCGGTGCCGCTGACTCTTTCAGATTGATTTCAGATTTCGCTAATTCTGATTTTCTGATCGTTTTAGTTCGGGGGCGTCGAACTCATTTTCATTAAACATCTTTTCACATTCATGTAATTTGGCAGTTTACAGAAGAAAACTGCCTTGATTTGGTTGATGTCAGGCGTGGGAGTGGTTATTTCATTTTATTCAATAGTTTCATTGTTATTGACAAAATGACAAATTCTGCTTTCTGGTAGAAATGGGTGATTTGCTAATGTGGAAAGACTCTGCTGATCTCATCTTTGTCTTGATGAACTTTTTTTATTATCTTGGCAGATGTTTTTAGATATACAGTGTATGCTAAGATGTTAATGCTAAGGTATTAAAGGTACTTGCTAGCCTAAAGCTAGCTTGATATACCGTTCGGCTAGCTTGATACTAGCTTGCGTAAAACTAGCTTGATACTAGCTTTAGGCTAGTTTGATACTAGCTTTAGGCTAGTTTGATACTAGCTTTAGGTTAGCTTGATACAATCTAGCCTAAAGCTAGCTTGATATGTCAACCTTTGGCTGCGGTGGACAAATTATTACGAGCCAAAATGGATACAAAATGAGAAAAAAAAAAAAAAACATACCTTTTATAAAAACACCTCACGACTCATGTCAAAATATTACTATTTTTTTCTGCTCAGGCTGATTTTGTCCTGTTTCAAAATCTTTTCAATCTGAAACATTGAAATGGAAAAAAAAAAAAACCTCCAAACAATCTGAAAGGAGTTTTATTTTTTCAGAGCAACGGAAGATTGACTGAAATGTGGAAAAAAAAAAGCGAATAAAACATCTAGAGATTGTAACGGAGCACTAATACGATCATTAAGCTGCATTAACGTTAAATCAGTTTCCTCAAGCTTTCAGTGAGACGCTGCCAGACATTAAGACGCAAACATTTAATAAAGACACTCTCCAATAAGTTTGTCTCTTGTAGATCCTGGCTTCTTGTCGTCGTGCCGCGCTTTCCTTGAAAATAACTGTTTTCACCGCAGACTGTACATTACCCGAGTTATTTTCAAAAACACATTAATGTCCTCGAATCCAGAATAACAGGCTCATCACCAGAGTCCCTGAGTATCTAATTAGCTTCTATCAGTTCACCTTGAATGCATTCCCAGCGCGGTGGGTCTTGATTTTCTGACAACAAAGAAATATATTGCTTCCTAACGAGAAAAAACCTTGCATGCATTAAGCGGGGAAGCACTTTGCACGACTGCCGTCAGATGTCGGAACATAAAGAAGCAGAACAAGTGGAAGAAGCCATTACTTTGGGTTCGAAAAAACAAACTTTTTTTTATTTTTGAGTTTTTCCCTCTCAAGGCTGCCGGTGGTTAACAGACGAGAGGCCGCAGAGACCTCGCTCATTGTTGGTCGAGGAAACAAAGCTTGGTGCCATCTTGTGTCCTTGAGCTGTGATCACTTTCTGCTACTGCACTGACCTGATCGAGGCGGATGAGCACAGAGATGGGGCTGGTTTGCACCCAGACTCAAATCCAACTGGAGGCTGGAATGGGTGTGTGTGCAGGTGTGTGTGCGTGTGCGTGTGTGAGTCGAGCTCGCCTCACGTGATGCGCCTGAATAAAGACAAACGATCAGAGGTGTTAACGCAGAGGGGAGGAGGTGATGGAAAGTATCGCCCGCTCATGTACTTGGTTGCACAAACAAAAGAAGCGACCTTGAAGCTTGTATAAGTAGGGCGGTGAGTTGGAATGGAAGGATTTAGAAATTAAAAAAAAAAAAAAAAAAAAAAGCAAAAGAGAGAGAGAGAGAGAGAGAGAGAGATCCGGGCAGAATCACCACAACCGTTTGAGGAAAAAGACTGTGAGCTCTCTTCCTATTACACCAAGGTTTAGATTTCCTCTGCGGAAAGGGAAAATTGAAAGCGCCATCTCAACTTTCCAAGCAATCGGCTGAACCTCTTTGCATGAAGGAGGGGATTTATTTAGCCCTGTGAAAGGTTGGCAGATTGAAAGAGGGGAAGATTTAGGCAGCAATGATGGCCAACGTGTGTGTGCGTGTGTGCGTGTGTGTGTGTGTGTGTGTGTGTGACACAATGCCAGAAAATACACAAAATATGAGGGATCACCTTCTATTCTTGATTATGAATGCTGGCTATTTCAGCTTTCATCCTGCAGCAGGCCTTGGTTTTCATGCTCGCAGAAGGGACTGAAAATGATTTATTTTATTTTTTTTCTAATGTTTGGAAACACAATTCATCTGCAAGCTTTCACAATATGCCCTCCAAAAATGTCGCAGTAGCAAAGCTGTTATTCAAAGGCCCAGTTTTAGCATGATAATATTTTTAAGGGGTTATTTATACTTTATTTTTGATCATTGTGGAAAATTCATATTGGATAGGAGCACTGTATATTCAGATTTAGGCCGTCCGGTTCGTAATGTAATACCAGGACTTTTGAAACGGCCGCAGATTATGAAACAATTTCATCCATTCAGTTTTCATAACTGAATAACAACAATCAAAACAAAGAGGCCGGATAGAAATTTGAGTTCCGACTGGTTTCCTTTCACATCTTCCATTTTGTAAATATCAATTCATCACAATATTTAATGAATTTTCCTCCAAAATGGTTCATGATGCGTTTTCTTGGACTCCAGACTGGTGGCCTCTCAGTTTTTGCTGCCATTTGGCAGAAACACTTTGTATCCCTTTTGTTTTGCTTTTGTGCTTTTTAAAAAGTAAAACCCGGAGTCAAACACCTCCACCGGAATCACATTCACTGAGCAGACAAGAGAAAGCAACAATGTGAAAACGGCTTTTTATGCAGGAACGCAAAGGCATCAGCATGCGTCACCAATTGATACGTGAACGTGGATGAAAGGAGATTGTATTGTCTTTTAGTTTTTAATGTCTTTTTAAGGGTTTTTGATGGTTTTCCTGGACTGGCAGATCTGAAATATTCACAAACAGAAGATGATAGAAATTCAGCAGTGAGTTTCTGAGTTTGACCCGTGGAAGACGTGAAGCTCATTCACCAGCTGCCTCTAAATTGTCACCAACAGCTAAGAAGGTGAAACAATGTGTTCAGCATCTCAACGCTGCTCTGCGTCTGTCAGCCTCGTTGGGCGAAACGATGCAAAGAGACAAATATTCGACCGACTTCCTTCTTACTCTTCTACGGACGGAAAGTGTCTGTGAATATCAGCTTTTAAGTCCCAGTCGGATTCGTTTCTGGACACTGAACGGGTCGTTTTGACACAATTGGATTTGATCAAAAGCCAGTAAACCTCCTGCTGCTGGAAGAGGAGCCTCAGTGTGGAGTCTTAGTTCCCGGGTCGTTCTTGGTTCCGTCCACATCACCTCTGACGTTCGGCCAAAGCGTTCAGTTTTTATTGTCCCTATGTTGGCAGTTTGCTGCGTCTCTTCCAAGGCGTTTGGTAAACTTTCTTCCAGCCGGGCATTTTTCTTGCTCTTTTTGAAAAGTTGCAGATTTGTGAAGTGGGGAGCGTGTCTCTCGACAGATTCTTCCGCCCGAGCCGTGAATCTTCGCCACAGTCGCCGTTAGCCTCTCGGCTGCTTGTGTGATTTTGGACCTGACTTGCTGCGCCACATCTGTGTCTTGGAAGGTTTGCGGCTGTGAATCCTCTTTGCTCTTTCTGTTCTCGGTGGATCGGCCGAACAGCGTTCTGTTGGACGTTTAACGTTTCGGATATCGCTTCATAAGATTGCTCAGCTTTAAACTTTTCCGTAACTTCCTGTCTGAACTCTCGATGTTTGCTGATCGGAGGACTTCGAAAGACAGTCGATTGCACAGAGTGCGACGTTGGGGCATCAGGCCCGAAAGGTGCTGGAAACAAAGACAGCGAAACATTTGTTTCAACATAACATGCAGACACTTTCATAAGACACGGGGTTCCACTTCGTCTCACGTCCAGTGAACAGAGACCCGCTCCTCCCGCTTCCCGCCGCGCCGTTCGGGTCGGCCTGGTTCTCAGGAATGCAGCTGTGAACCTTTGGGGCGAGCTTAAGCCCGACTCTTGTGTGAATCGTGTCAAAACAGCGAGCCGTCACTTAGTCCACGCAGGCCGGGAAAGGCGGGCGGTTCTGGGGCCCTCGGCCCCGCAGGTCACCTGACAATTAACCTTTGACCGGGCGCCCTCATCGCTTGACGCGTCTTCCTGTCTGTAAATGTTTGTCGTCGTGTTGTTTACCTTCCTGAGAGCCTCCGCAGCGCTCCGTTTCACCCCTTTTGGCGTCTCGTCGCCGTCCACGTTGCCGTATCCCTTCCCCTCCGCCGCCCGGTCCGTCTAATCCGACACCCCCCTCGCACACCCCGACTATGTGACCTTTGACCCTACGCACCTCTTTGAAAGTCACATGATCGTGCAGGTGTGGAGGGGTCTCTGCTCTGACCGACCTCCAATTAGTGACCCTAATTAGTGGAGAGGCCCCCCGATGGGCGGCTGAGCTGCTTCACAAGGGGGAGAGACGGAGGAGAGGGAGCGGAGAAGAAGAGCTGGGGGCCGCGGCCGGACGGCGAGGCGTTCCTGCAGGTCAGCGGACCCTCCAGGAACACAGACATACAGACACATACAGTGAGCGCAGACAGAGAAACTGAGACGATGTGGAGCAGAGAGTTCATTCAGAACAACAAACAGAATCCGAGAGGCGGCGAGGAAGTGATCTGATCTGAACCAACGAAGGCAGGAGGGGCCCGTTCACCTCCTGACGATTAGACAGCAGAATCACACCGACCACCAGGCTGATTCTGATTCCTCCTGGCTGTAAAGACACTTCTAGGTTGTCTTCAAATCCTCATAAGCAGGAGAGCAACCCAAACACGCGACAACAACATCAGGATATCTTCAAAAGAAACTAAAGATGCTCCAGAACGTTTGGTAATCAAATTCAGGATCAATTCATCTTAAATGAATTCAATCAAAGCAGATTTTGGTTCATGGTCTCAATAATCCACTAAGGTTTGGGGTTTTCTTCTAATTAGTATAATAAATTGTTGTTTAACAATAAATTACAATGACTTATATTAGCGTTCTGTTCGACTCAGTTACAAAAAGGGAATTTTTTAGATTCAAATTTTTAATCAAGTTGTTCAATCAAGCCGTTTAAAACAAAACTTTCAAATGAAGCTGTGACTTATTAAAATTGTTTTTTTTTTTTTTTTTTTGTTTTTTTTTGCATTTGGATGCTTTCAAACCCCACCAGGTTCAGACATTTCATTTCATTTGATTTGTCTTTTGGGTTCGAAGTCCCAGAACTTCTAGTGAGGCAACTTAATTAGTTTATTAAAGAAATGAACAAAATAGAGCTAATAGTTAAATAGAATTCCTCTAAAAAAAACTTTTACAAACATTTTTAACACAATTAGGACAAAACAAACAAACAGGATAAAATAAATTCTGTTCAAAGTCATTTTTAAACAATTAAAATGAACAAATGAACGAAAACCAGATAAACTGTTAAATGACCAATAAATGGATTTTCCTCCATGATTTTGTGATTTAGTGTTTTTTTAAAATCACATGACAGATTTTGTTGTTGCCAGTTTAGAAACGTTTGTCAGGAATTTTTATGATTTTTGCTCTCATGTGTTAAATGTGACTTTTTGTCACTCGCCGCATCAGTTACGCCCTATAACTTGACATCAAGTGCGGCTGCAGCAGCCGTCACTTAAACTCCACGTCTCTGACCAATTTCGACCAGATTTACTGTAAAATCAGAAAAAATGTGGAGAATCTGTCGATTTTGTGAGAATTTTGCAGATTTGTGAAAAACTGGAAGGACTTACTGATGTGATTTTGAGCCTAGAGGGCCACAAGAAAAGCTATGGCGGGCCAGATTTGGCCCCCGGGCCTTGAGTTTGACACATATGTTTTGTGTAGAACATGTTTCTCATAAGGAAGCATGTTCAGGGGAACATTTTGGACCTTTTGACCGTGTTTACCTGCATGTTGTGTCTTGGAGGATGAAGGAGTCGCTCCTGAACCTTCGGTAAGGTTCTGCTCCAGGAGAAGGTCGTCGTGTTGCTGGCCCGACCCAAACGGCGAGGCCGTTTCTGTTTGTTTGTGTTTCCGACTGGATGGAGCTCACCTTTTCAGAAAGAGCTGTAAAGAATCAATTAGTTCATTCCTCTGTAGGAGATGTTTACCGCCGCAGCCTCTTCCTCCGCTCCGCCTCCTCCCTCCCCGCCACCTTCACCCCGGTTCCCTCCCTCCTGTCTTCAAACCGGCCACCCATCTGGTCTCCTTTCTGCCGCTTTGCTCGCCTCTTCCTCGCTCAAATAAAGGTGCCAATCGCTGTAATTGGCACCCCGCGGATCCATTGTCCCGGTGTGAAGAGGTGCCTCTCTCTAAACTCTGTGCTGAAGGGAGGGAGTGCGTGTTGCAGGGTTGGGCTCGCTGTGTTGCCTCCACAGCTCCAGGGCTTTGGCTCTATGCTGGCGTTTCTCCTCCTGACATCTGGAGGAATCCACCAGAGAGTCGCTTCTCGTTTCTTTGAAGGTGTCAGAGAGTTTGTGCTGCCGTTGAGGCCGCAGATTTGATCGATTGTGTTCAGTCTTTGAGCCGTTAAACTTTACTGTCCTGTGGCTGTGAAACGTCCCAGGCTCAGATCTGTTGTTTCGTTTGATTATTTATTATTATTATTATTATTATTATTATTATTATTATTATTAACAAAACATACTTTTCTCAAAGCTTTATTAGGAAAGGATCTTTTGAATTTGCCCACAAAACACGCTAACGTTTGTTCATTTTTAATGCTACTGCCTAGAAAAACCCGACTTTTAACTTTTGCACCTTTTTACGTCACAAGGAAACGTTTTATTTATTCCTTTCAATCACTACAGGCACACTCATTGGTTTGCTGCGAACAGTTGGTGCCTGGAGAGAGAATGACCTTTGACCTTTCATCTCTGCACGATCTCTCTTCCAGGGCTGGGGCTCGTCTCTTCTTCCCCTCTTCTCTTCTTCGGCTCGCCTCCCAACAGGATCGAGGTTCTGTCGACTCTGGCTGCCGCGGCGGAAAGTTTATGTTTTGCGCCTGGCGATCAGTTTCCATGCTGATCCATCTGGACGTTTATCAACGAAACGTACACAGGTTGCCGTGGAGACGAGGCCAGTCTGTGCTGCCGATCTCCAGACAGGAATCCCAAACATTTTTAACAGAAAATATCCTGACTTTTCCCGACTGTTTTTTTTTTTTTTTTTTTTTGCAGACATGTTTACAAAATGAACTTCTGAACATTGCAGAACTGGTCCTCCTCATCGGGGCCCGAGATAAAGACATGTAAGAATCCCCGATTTATTTGATTCGTCATTTAATTTCGAGTTGCATGGACGGGAGGAAGGACACGCGACAGGAAGCAGGGATGCATAGAAACCAGGAATGTGGGACAGAAGGAATTAAAAAAGGGAAGTAAGGATGATGGGGAGAAAGGGACAATATTAAAATAACTAGATAAGAAGGAAAGTTTAAAAGTCTGGGGTTTTTCTCCATAGTTATTCAAATCTGGAAAACAGGCCGGTCTTCTTCTGTGATCTTTGGAGATATTTCTGAAGCGTTTACCAAATACGGTTTCCCAGGGAATGTTGGTGAAACCGATTGCTGCTTAACTTGTGAAATAATCTTAGATTTTCTTTCTAGATTCCTGTGATTACGTGAATTTATTTCAACGCCACATTTAGCTGCCAGATTTAGTGAGAGTGAAATCTGTTTCATCGGTTATCGGACTGAATGAAAGTCTCAGTGTGTGAGACGTTAAGATTCAGCGTCTATGTTTGTAAAGATGCATGTAACTGAATAAAATTGAAAAAAAAAAAAACGACAAAAAGAGCAACTAAGCAAAAAGTTTGTCATTTTTTTATGACAAACTTAAACAAAAATTCATCGCTCACATTTACTTTGGACGGGTCAGAGGAATCATTTTCAGAACAAAATAATTCAGCTGCACAGTAGCACTGCTGCCTTGCAGCAGGAAGGTTCTGGGTTCGATTCCCGGCCCGGGGTCTTTCTGCATGGAGTGCGCATGTTCTCCCTGTGCATGGTGGGTTCTCTCCGGGCACTCCGGCTTCCTGACGGTCCAAAAACATGACTGTCAGGTTAATTGGTCTTTTAAATTCTCCCTCGGTGAGAGTGTGTGGTTGTTTGTTAGCTGGACACCGGCACTAGCATCTCCCGACCCCACCAGGGACAAGAGCGTCAGCAAATGGATGGATTATTCAGCAGCCGTCAGCAAAACATTTGTTTTGTTTTTTTTGTGCGTCCTTTTACTGTTTAGCTTTGTGAAGATTAGAGAGGTTAAAACGTTGAATATTCCTCTTCACTCTGCAGCGCTGAACACAATTCAACAGTTTCCGATAGCATCAATTAAAACATGTCATAATTAAGAGTGCCTAATAGATTTAAAGGCACAACGTTTTCACAAAAAGGGCTTAAAACGTCCCCTGCTTTGGTTTGCTTCAAGGCTGTCAAGGTTTCTGCAGCAGGTTGACGAACTGATGGAAAAAAACAGAAAGGAGGAATGAATAGAGACGGAGCAGATCGCTGCTTATTTACTCTTCTGTTCTTGGTGACGGCGGGAAGAAACAGGCAGAACACCGGAGTCAAATTACATAGACATATATTTATATGCATATGAATAAAAATACATATACATATTGTACAATATCTCAGCAGAGCGTGAAAACAGCTCCGTCAGCCCGGAAACCAAAGAAAGCCTCTTTAAATAAGTGCAAAATGTTAATGAGACAAAGAACTGTAAAGCATATATAAAGTTGCTGTTTTTTTTTTTGTTGTTGTTGTTTTGTTTTTTTGCCTAATCTTTCACCTTTTGCTTTTTTTTTTTTTTTTTCCTGTTAAAATCACACAGAGCAGACACAGAGATAACTTGTGCAAAGACCCATTTATATATATATTTATATATAAATTTATATCTATGTACATGTTTGTCACAAGTAGTAGCTGGTGCCGTTAGCTTGACTTTAGGTTTTGTTTTACTGCTCAAAGAGAAAATAATAATAATAATAAAAGGGGCTGGGGGGGCGAGGGGGGCCTCTGCATCATGAGGAATCAAAACAACAGCTTCATACGGCCTAAAAGAATCACGGAGAGCATTTCTTTAAAAACAACAAAACAAAACAAAAAAAAAAACGACAAAAAGTAAAACACTTCCTCTCGGCTGGAATGAGAAGAAACGGGATAAATAAACAGGAAATGGGCTTTGTCCAATCCGAAGCAAGGCTTTATCAGTTCTTTCCGGGAAGAGAAGCGAAGCGGCGTCTCGCTCTCTCTCGACCTTTTCCCGCCCCCTCCGAGCTGAGCACACGACACGACAAACTGCAGATATACGTTACAAAACACCATCGATCAATGACATAAAAAGGAGTCGGTGCTGAATCTCAAGAGAAGAAAACATGAAAGTGAGAGAAGCCTTAACCTGTGTTTTTTTTTTCCTTTCTTTCTTCTTCCTCTTTTCTCTCCTTCATTTACAAACGCTGTCCACGTCACGGTGGCCGAGACTGAAAATGAGCAGGTCTCTACCCATAAGTAAGAGATTTTTTTGTTTTTGTTTGTTTTTTTAAACTTTTATTCTTTTCGCATCGATTATCTCAAGCAACCGAAGCAACGTGAAAATAAAAAAATTAAATAAAAATAGCGAGAACAGATGCCGCGCAGGAAAAGGGTCGAGTGAAAGACGAATAACCTGCGAAGGAGCCCGGCGGAGAAGCGGGCCCTCCTGACCTCTCAGCTCCGTTTCACTGCTCAATATTTGATGCGGGAGCGTGTGAATTATGGATGGTGCTTATGGAAAATAATACAGTGTTCGACAAGAGCACAGGTGTACCGCTGCAAAGAGCCCAGAGTGGGTGTTTTTCTCTCTCTCTCTCTCTCTCTGCTTTTCTTTTTGCAGAAATCATCAGCTACAAACTGCTGCTACACGGGCGCCAAAAGGCCCCGCGAGCCGACACACCGAGGTCAGATCCTCTCCACGCGCTCCCCCGTGGAAACTTATCGGGGAAAAAAAACTATCCCTGCCTTCACTCGTAAGTGTTTTACAAATTGATGTCACGGCAGTACCTTTCTGCTGTTTGCTTGTTTTTGTTTTTTTCTTCCTTCTCCTTTTCTGTGCTGCAGAAACGCCTGAGACTGAGAGACAAAATAATAACGAAAAAATAAAAATAGATAAATAAACCGCACACACACACACACACAAAACAGGAGAAAGGAAAGCATTCAAAAGGAAAAAGTGATGACAAACAGGAGCGAAGAGGGGAATGAAAACTCAAATGACACGCGCAAATTGAGGGCAAACTGTTGCAAATTGCAGGTTCTCGCAAGGTGATTTGGACAA
The DNA here is from genome assembly GCA_010277015.1 of Poeciliopsis turrubarensis. Classification (NCBI taxonomy): domain Eukaryota; kingdom Metazoa; phylum Chordata; class Actinopteri; order Cyprinodontiformes; family Poeciliidae; genus Poeciliopsis; species Poeciliopsis turrubarensis. The sequence continues at coordinate 601,511 of VMRN01000112.1, forward strand.
GAAGGAAACCTGGATGAATTGCTTCTCGTGAGAAAGAAAAACAACGCGGAACAGGTGGCCCCTTCCATTTTCGCTCGGCTCTCGGCGCCCTCGATGAATGTCATTTTCACCAACCCAAAGCTTAGCTTCAAATCATTCAATTATAAAAAAAAAAAAAAAAAAAAAGAGAAAGAAAAAGAAAAAAAGTGCAGTCAATTATAAAACCAACCGAGTGACTGCAATGATGAAAATCGACGTTTATAAGACTAAGCCGCCGCGAAATGCCAACCGGAGAAGAAAAACATTAGATTTTTCTCTCTCTTTTCGCCATCGATAAATGGCTTCTTCTTCTTCTTCTTCTACTACTTTTTATAAAAAAAAAAAAAAAACAAACAAACAAAAAGCACATAAAAGCTGAAGAATGAAGCAACAGCTGGCGATGTGACAAGAAAACAAAACCATAAAGTGCTTTTGATGAAGAGCAATCAGAAGGAAGGGCCAAAGTGAAGCATGATGGGAGGTGGGAAACGAGAGCGGGGTCAAAGTGAAGCTCACTGTAATGATGTTTGTGTGATGCAGAGAAACGCTCCTCTGCCAGGCATGGGCCGGTCAGCACGCTCACGGTCCACCAAGTTTCCATGGAGATCTTTAAAAAAAAAAAGTAAAACTAAAAAAAAAAAGTAAAACGTTCACATCATCCTGAGATGACAGGAGAAAAGTGGTTTTGCTCTCTGGCTGTATGGAGCGTTCAGTGTCCTGCCCCTCCCTCACCTGCTGCTGCACAATGTCCTCATAACATGGAAACTGAAAGAGTCACAGTTTTTGTTCCGATGAAGGTTAGAAAGTTGGAAAAGTACAAGTCGACTACGAGCAGCGAGCGACCGCAGTCCGAACAAATGAATGAACTAAACAGGTTTATTTTCTGTAGCTGTTCCATCAACTATATAATTTCACAAACTGTGTTTATGAAAATAAAGTTGCTTAATGGAAACGCGTCAAAAACACGGTTTTCGATAAAATGCTTTTGCCTCAGGATGAGGAAACGTTTTCGCCCGAATTTCGCAAAACTTCGGAACACTTTTTTTTTTTTGTGAGTCGTGATCAACAGGATGTTACTACTGGCGGAAATGACAAAGAAAACGGCAGGAAGTGGTGGGAAGATGATGTCGGTAAGGTTTTTTTAATGACTTATCGCATGAGCAAATTCATTCACAGGTGGTTTCAATTGAATCTCTTATTTAAATTGTAAAATTGCGTTTCTTGACATTAGCGAAACATCGACAAAGTTTGGCGCACGTTTGTAATGGCAACGCAGCTATTTGTTCTTTGTGACGATCGCAATAAAAACGACTATTTGTTTCGTCAACGGCGTCTGATTCTTGAATCCAGCTTTCGAAAGAATAACGTTGCAGGAAAGATCCTTTCAAAGTAAAGTCAGGACTATTCCTTTAGTCGCTGCATTATTTTCCTTTGGTTACCAGCAGACAGGAAAGAAACATGAATTTAGCTGAAAAACCTAAATTAAGCCACTGAAGAAGACTTGTAAGTTTGCTACTTTCACCATTGCCAATTTAGCTCTTTTTCAAAAACAGATTGTTTTCCATCTATAGATAAATCTGGAGACGTTTTCCAGCGTTACAGGACATTCTGACAACAGTGAAAGTCTCTTTCGCTCTTACTACCATTAACGAGTTCTCCTGCCACAAATCACCCACAGGCATCCCGGTCCTCACGAAGACGTCCCAGCTGTAAACAAACTCCAGTACATATTTTTGCTCCATTTTGTGAATCATAATAACAAAAATAAAGGCAGGAAATCACATTATTATGACTAATTTGTTCAGATTACTTCAGCAGCAGCAGAAATAATTATTTTTTTCCTGCTTTGAAGAATTTTTTTTTTTTTTTTTCTTTTACACATTTTAGTGTTCGCAACATTTTCACTCAAACCGTGAGAACCTCCAACCGGCCCACGCTTAATCTCGAATATCCCACAAACCTTTTCAGATGATGGATTTTACAAACTCACCGCTTTACAAAAAGCAAAACACACGCAGTCTAAAACGCGCCAACTTTGGACTCGGGTATTGGCTCGTTCAAGCACACGTGTTTGTTGGAGGTGAGTTTTCGGTGGAGCGGCATGTTGATTCGTCGCCTGCGGCTGCAGCTCGAGCCCTGAAAAGGCAGCCGCCAGGTTGATTCTCCCTAAATAGATTATTTTCCCATCTGCGAACTCTCTCTGAGTTTGACTGAGAAGCTGCGAGACACGTGAATCGACCTGAATCTGGGTTCAGAGGTCGTCTCTTTCTCTCTCTCTCTTTCTCTCTCTCTCTTTCTCTCTCTCTCTTTCTCTCTGCCTCTGTCTATCTCGGGGGGCTGCGACCTCGATAAATGAAATGTCGGCCAGCTCTGCAGCTTCGTCTTTCCGCCATCTTGCTCACACCTGTGTTCGTCTTCGCTTCCTTTCATGTTAAACCGTCAGCCCTGGATATGTTCTGTGTGCACCATTCGTCCGGACGCTGGCATTTACACAAACAACAATCAACGTAAAAATAATAATAACTAAAACAAAAAAACAAAAAAAAAAAAAGAAAAAAAAAAGAACAATTTTACAAAAACTACATCTGGACACCAAACAGACTGATATTAAGAAGCTACGATTATTTTTTTTTTTTCTGTGTGTGTGTGTTTCTTTTCTACGGTGATAGCACGTTAACTAAAAGTCAAACATGGCCACTTGAACAGGAACTGTAAGATGTAATTACTGCGCATCTCATCCAGACACTGAGCTCAGCTGAAGCCAGAACAGAACCTGGAACCGGACCTTCAACGCCTCTCCTGTTGCAGGCTCTCTGCTGCGAACGGCTTCAAATTATTCATGTTGGGTTGTTTTTTTTTGTTTGTTTTTTTTTTCTCTCTCTTCCTGAACAGCAAAAAAAAGGCCCATAAAGAGAGAGAGGGGGTGGAAAAATATCACACACACAAACTCACTGGACAAAAAGTGACTACTGTAAAGAGAGTGATGACAGAAACATCTGTCTGCAACAAACACACAGCAATTCTCCAACAGAAAAACAAAAACAAGGATTTAACACTTTTCACCAAGTCTTTTCTTCTTTTTTTTTTCTTTTTTTTTTCTATCATTGTACACAAAATGATGCTGCCCCGTCACTGCCGGTCGGTCACAGGGTCTCTTTGCCTGTCCGGCGGCAGGATGAGGCTCCTGGAGTCAACGTCCCACACGCCTCAGGTCCGCTTAGGAAACCGTTTTCTTCCCACCTAGATCCGCCTCCTTCCTGTCCAGCCGCATGTACGGCTCGAAGGCCGACGACCCGCAGCCGTAGGTGGACGTCAGTTCGTGATGGGCCCCCCCCAGCAGGGGCATGGAGAAGCAGAGGGAGTGCGGGGGCGGGACCCCGAGCCGCGGCGAAGACGGCGTGCCGCCCAGAGACGGCAGCGAGAGCCCGAACGTCCCGCCGGGTAGGGAGCTGGGCGAGGTGCTGCTGCTGATCCCCGGGGAGGTGGAGGAGCCGCCGCCGGGGCTGCCCAGCAGGGAGCCGTTCGTGGGGTGAGCCGGAGGCCCCAGGAGGGAGTTTGGGGGCGGGGCGGGCCCCGACAGAAGGCGGCCCTGCTCCAGGAGGCGCAGGATGTTGCAGGTGGCCAGAGACTCTGACGTGGAGGAGGAGCGCTTGTCTGAGTCCTTGGTGGTGTCCTTCTTCTGCTTGGTCCGACGGTTCTGGAACCAGACCTTCACCTGCAACGGCACAACATGTGATGTCAGCGGAGGACTGGGCAGTAAACCAATCACACATCCAACAGTACGCTGGGTTTGTTGTTGTCTTGGGGTTCCTTTGGCTTCAAAATGTAAAAGCACAATGCCTTCATACATCTTGGGAAATTTACACCGATAACTGTGGACTTAAAGTTTTATCTCAATATTTTGTGAAAACAGTCAAAGTGATGATAAGAGCTATTTATTACTTCTTTTTCAAGGAACTGTTTGGCTGTAAGTGCATGGCAGAAACGTCGTCCTTCAAAAACATCTGCATTTATTTGGGACACAAAAAGCAGTAATGACTTACAGCATTAAACTGCACAAACGAACCGCATTTAATCATATTTTCAAATTGATGCTTTCATTAAACCAACAGTGGAGAAAACAGTAAAAAATAAAAGTAACAATGTGGACAATTTTCTTTTTAAAAAAGCAGAGAACAATAAATCAAATGATCACGATAAGAAATATATCGCGATAAATGCACACCCCCACACCGATACCAAAGATCTCCACTAGATAGAAATACATTCTTAAAAAAACACAACACAAAACCAAAGACGTCTGTGTCCTGATCCACCGCCACCATCGCCAGCAGTCTGTGGCTTCAAAGCTCAGTGAACTCCACCTGTCCTCGGCCTTCATGTTTAATTGATGGAGCCCGGCGTCGGATTGTGGCATGTGGACGGCTTGCAGAGTGCGTGTTGAAGAGCGGAGGGCACCGACGGGTCACGGGAGGTCGCCGGACGAAGAGCCCAAACCCTCTGTGGCTTGAGAGGAATCACACGCATGAATAATGTATCCACTGCTGACCAAGATACAGCAAACTCTGTGCTCCCTGCAGACTTCGTGCCAGTCGTCCTCACATACCCAAGTTAAACGTATTTAATAAAATACTTCATATTACTGCTGAAAGCACTTTAGCTTCTCAGGACTCAGATACTCAACTTACAGAGAGAAACTAGAGCGCAAAATATGGAAGACATTTTTCTACTCATCCTCATCTGTACAGATGTTTTTGTTTGTTTGTTTGTTTGTTTTTGCTGATTTACAGTAACAGTGTGTTGTTGTGTAGTACGGTTAAACTGAAAGATGGTCACTAACCTTTAACTTGAAGTGGACATTTTTCATTTTTCTTTTGTTTTTGCACTTTTGACTGTTCAAGCCCTTCACAAGGACAGTTTTATAGAACTTCCTTTTGTACAAAATTTTGAAGAGTTTGCAAAGAAATATGCTGAGATACCTATCTACTATGTAGCTTGTTATTTTTAAAATAAAAGAAAAGAAATACACTGAGCTGCACTGTGCTAACAATGCTCCAAGTAATTTAACAACTGTACGCTAAATAATCAAGCTAACAGTAGCTAGCTTGATTACGTAGCGTATCAACTAGTAAATCCTACTTGTTTTTGTGAAAATCAAGTTGGGTTTGAAGTAATTCCCAGATCCAAGTTTCCTACTTTAGGCATATAAAGTGCACAATAAAAGGAGGTGAATAGCATTTCTTCCTGGTTTATTGTTTACATATTAACTCAGTTAATTTGTGCTTACCTTTCAACGATTGATGCTAAAGCTTTCTTTGAGTATAAGCAAAGCCAGCCTCAGTACCCGTAATGAAACAGCCCTGAAGTGTATTTAGCTAGACCCACAGCAAATGCTAAGTTAGCATCATTAGCGGTTAACGGCTAGCCAGCTACTATAAAATAGTTTGTATCTTGTCTTCCCCTCCACTTTCTTTCTCGACAGAGTATCTATTTTCTTTAATATTGACGTGTGTCGACACAAAGCAGGAAGTACTCCTGCAATCATTTCAAAATAAGAGTCTCAAATTTAGCAGAGAGCTTACTTCCCTGCTCACTGTCTTCTGATCTCAGTTTTAAATTTCGATGAACAGGTAGCAACAATTAGGTTTGATGTAAGGATTAAAAACAAAAACAAGACAGTGCATGAGTAAGACGGTAACCTTCAGGTTTTACCGGCGCCTGTACCGAATTAGATCACTCAGAGGGATGGAGCAGGAGGGACAATCTGCTGTAATTAGTAGCTAGGCTGGCTAAAAGGATTGGAGCTTTGGATTAGAGTCGGTGGGTTTAGATGGGACAACTGATCCAATCTAACAAGTCCAACAGCGCCTCACAACTCATTTTATTGCTTTAAATTTCCTCCGACGTGTCATTTTTTGTCTCCTCGGACAACGAGTCGCTTCCCGTCTTTGGGCCTTGATTTCTTGCAGCGTTCGAATCAGTTGGCCAGAGAACCGATGGAGGGCAAAGTCAGAGATCCACGGTGTGGTTGGTAATCAAGCTGGCAGGTGTAAACTATCGTATCACCGCACCGTGAAGGCAGGCTCAGCAGGAAGTTAGGTCAAGTGAGCTCATGGGTTTGACTACAGACCTCGGCGCAAATAATGGGATCGGAGAAGATCCCACAGCTCAGGGGAAGAGTACCAGGAACTTACTGCGCAGCCCAGAGAGAAGCAGAGGAGAAAGGAGGCACCCAAGGTGGGACAAAACCTCTTCTCATGCTGGGTATCTTTTTTTCTTTTTTTTAATCTCCTACATTTGCTTCTTTAGATCTTAACGTGAATTCCCCTCATGTGCCAACTCTTTCCAGAACACCCACATCCCATAAAAGGCTTTGACAGCAGATAAAACTCTCAGCCAATCCCTTTCCCTTATCCCTGCGTGGAGGGCGTGGCTCAGACCTCTGCTCACATTGCAGCCCTCCTGCCTCTCACCAAAGCAGAGGGGGGTAGAAAAAAGATCAGGGGGAATAAAAAAAAAAAAAAGCTTGATGGTGTTTTACAGGGATTTTATTACACGGATGGAAATGATGAGCAGAAAAGAAAGCAATACTGCCTTTGGTACAACTACACTATTACATATAAATCCCAGTTAATGGGATCCAGAGTTCAGAGCTGGGGCAGAGATTACCGAGGGAGATCTGGATCTGGCGTGACCCGTGTTTGCCCCGGGCTTCACCCTCTGGCCTTACTCCGCTCGCACTACGGCGAGGGCGCCAACCAACGCCGAGCACGGCGGGGAAACCCGAGGCTGCAACGAGCTAAAATAAACATCACTCCAAGTTAAATCTGCTGGCAGGTCCTTTACGATCTGCACTGTCGTGTTTCTAGGTCACATGCATGTCGCTTGGATGAAACAGCGGGGTGTGGTTGCCTGTATTTTTCGGGATTCGGGTGCCGTCTCTTTGGGAGCAGGTGCGATGAGGAAACAGCTGCATTTTAAAGATTAACCCAAATCTGCATTTAGCCATTAGACAAACCCCTGCTGCTCCCAAATGAAAAAGACCTAAATCTTTACAGGGGTCCCCCTAAATTTACTGCTTTACTTTAAAAAACAAAACAAGGAGTAGGCACCATCTGCGCAAAACATTAGCTGTGTTAGTGCAACGTATGCCACTGCAATCTCCTTTTGGCAGACAGAGGTGGAAACAAAATGGAGAAAAAAAACAGAAGCATTAAATGGGGCCCAGATTAGGAATGTTAGATTTTACGACAACAAACTATTGCAATAATGATTCTGGATAACATTGGTTTTAACTCAAACCAATTTTTTTTTTGTCCTACATGAGCTGGCATTACGCCAAAATCTGCTGAACGATAAATTCTCCGAGAAATTATCGCGATAAACGATAATATTGTTGTTTTTTTTAGAGCACTTTCAGGTAGTATAATGTCAGCGGCACGATAATGCGAGAGCACATTCTCAAAGAACAATAAACTTTAGAATGAAGATTTAACATTTGGAGTACAGGTGATTTTAAATACTCAAAATAAATAAATCAATAAATAAAATGCGTCGTGACATTTCTGAACACAAAATTGTCTTTCAAAAATGCGCTGGTTGAGAAAACCCAACAGACTGGAGACTTCTGTCACCCAGTTTATTGGTAGAAAGAGAAAAACAATAAATCATGCAAATGGAAATCAAATGATTTATCATGCAATTAATCGATTCATTGCGACAAAATACAACCAAATATCGCATTACGATTAACACGTCTTTCCTGCTGACGCTGCAATAACTTTTGAAGTTCAACCTGTGAACCAGATGCAGGTTTTTGTGGCGGCGGCACATTCAAGTTCATGGGACGAAGGGCGTATTTACGCGCCGGCCAGTTGAGCCAGTTGTGAACTCGCTGGTAAACTGGGCCAGAGGTAGAAAGGTTAAGCCAGATCAAGTCCAAGACTGCAGATCAAGTGGCCATTTGATAACTCACCTATAAACCCTGCTTAGCCCTGGAAAAACACAGAACCGAACCAGAGACAAGCGGCGGGGAAAACAGCGGGACAGGGGAAACGTTTCCCCCTCCCAGCGCCTCGTGGTGAAGCGGCGCTGATGGAAAATATTATTAACTGAAGGATCCAAGTGTTAAAAAACCCCACGGTGAAACAGAGCGCTCTGTCGGCGCGGGCTTTGATGTGGACGCCGGGTGACTCTTTCACACTTTTAATGACCCCTGCAGCAGCTCGCTGCTCTCGCCGTGACCCCGCTCAGGCCCGCTGATCCCAGCCATGTGACGGGCATGCGCAATGAAAACCGCTTTCCCCAAGAACACCGTACCAGGCACGGCAGGAGCTTTGGGACAGGACGTGCCCAACCGGAGGACACAGATATCATGGAAAGGAGACAAAAAGAAGGATTCTCCTTGCTCCTCATTAATGAGATCAGGAACAGTTAAAGACCTTTTTATAAAGCGGTGAGGAGTTGTCCCTCTCCACTGCTGCTGCTGCATGCTTTGCTCAGGATCAGCGTGCAAATGTTTCACTGCCTGGCATTCGACAATATCTTACAGTGCAAGATAAACTTTTTGTATTTGGGACGGTGGAGCAACACGTTTTTGTAAATTTTATGCGATAGACATTGGGCTCAGGGCGGTGCGTGGTGAAAAAGAAGGAAAAATGAGATTTTGTTTTTTAAGTGCTTCACACAGGAAAACCCGAAAAGTGCGGTGTGCATTTATTTCCAGCCTTTGTTGTCTGACAATTCTCAATAAAGTCGAGAGCACAAAAAGGAAAAAAGGAGACACAACTGAAAGATTTATCAAAATATGGCCTCTTATCAAAACTCACAAACGAGGCCAAAAAAAAAAAAGCTTTAATCTAACAGAGAAGGGACAATTTATTTAGTTTGTTCTTTTTTTTTTTAGGCCTTTATGTCCCTAGTTTCAAATCTCTGCCTGGATATTTTATTTCCTTATTTTAATTGTAAATAGTTATTTAAATGTCCTGTGAGTTAATATATTTTGCCCATTTATCCACAACTGGAACTTTCGATATCTAGCAACTTATTTTCACAATTTAGCACCTATTAAAAGCGCGCCCCTCAGATTAATTACCGTAATAACCCAACACTGGCTGCAAAGCGCAACGCCTCCCCTTTCAGAAACCGTTGGAATTTTTCAGGTGGTGCAAAGTGTGGCGGAATTACGGTCCTGCAAATTTGGCTGGATCGACGGCGCTCAGTTCGGTCTGGAAGGGTTAAATATTATTTTGGCAGTAAGTCCCTTGAGAATAAATCTCTTTTTTGAATACATGTGTACATTGTCCACAATATAAACAAAACAATAATTGCTGCAGTCTATAAATCTAGCAGAAAACAACCAGAAGAAGAAAAGCACCGTTGAAAGAAAGTCGTAGGAGAACCAGAGGACACGAGCAAGGCTGAAGTTTCTGCCTTAGACTTAACGGCCCTCCATGAACGAGATGGATGGATGGATGGATGGATGTCCGTCCTGAAAGAAGAGGCTGAAAACGACGTGGGAGCGGGGCGCAGGTTCACCTCCGACCTCGGCCATGAACATTCAGCCAGAGGTTTAGATCACACTGTCAAAGTCCTGAACTGAATCCATATGCAGCGTGACTTGAAAATAAACTCCATCAATCCAGTTTGACTGACTTTGAAATATTTGATCACATAAAATCCTATTGAACTGCATCAAAGTTCAAGTCGTGTGAAAACTGCAAGGAGATGCGATACATAGAAATATGGTACTGGACTCAACTTTAATCTGAAAACTACAATTTTATTGGATTAAATCAGCCTGGACTGAACCAAACGTAGATCTATAACCTTGAATATAAATCTGTTCTGTCTTGTAAAATCACTTCAGGTGACACTTGGGTAAATTTGGCGCCGTATCAATGAAATGAAATGTAATTTGACTGAATGCTGTTCGTGTTCTTTCTACCTTTGCGATATTTCCTTCGTCCCTGACTGCACTGTGAAGCGACTTGGATCATTAGATTGTTTCTTGGAGTTTAAATCGGGATTAAAATCTCATCATATTCTACGTGTATTTGGGATTTCTGTCTTTGTTGGGCCAAATTTGTTGCAGCCCATCATGATATCAGAGAGGAATGACAGAGCACTGTGTGATCTTGTTTGCTGAATCTTGGAATGTGAATCTACGGCGTTACATCAGTGCCGCGATTACAACACTGCTGGCTTTGACGTCAGCTGCTTGTGAGGTTCGCCGTCGCCTCGGCGCTACTTCCTGTAAACGAGTCCGTCTCCGACGGACGGCGACGATCCTCCTGCCTGAGCTGATGCGTGTTTGCTTCCTCCAGCCTGACGTTGACTTAACATAATGAACGCATATTTATTTTTACGACGTCATCGCCGGCGTCATCGCGCTCTCACTGACCTCCAGACCTCAGAGCAGCTCCGGTCAAGGTTCAGCTGGGGGTTAACCCCGTCTTACTGAATGGCTGGTAGATATGGCTGACTAATCCTCCTTAGTGCCAAAGCACTTGGGAGTGTTATGAAGCCCATCTCTCTCTCTCTCTCTCTCTCTCTGTTTTACTCTCTCTTTTTTTCATCCCTCTTTCCTCGTCTTTCTGCTCCTCCCATGTCCCGCTCCCTGTGGATTGTCCACTCCCCACGTGGCTCGGGTCCCTCGGCGCCAGCCCGCTCATTTGCCAAAAACACAGTTGAGCATCTGGATGCCATCCAATAAGATTCGCTTTTCACGTCGCCCTGCTGTCGTTTGTGTTTCCAGTGAAAATGCAGGAAACGCAGCCGTCACGTCATCAGCCCCCAAATCTCAGATTTTCTCCCTTTTAGGAAATTTGTTTGACTTTGAGGGGAAAGTAAAACCAAAGAAGCGTTAAATAACAACGCGCTGTGTTCTGGTATTTTAGATTATTTGTGATTTTCTTCGTAGTCGTGATGTTTCTGCACGTATTTGTTTTGCCAAAGGACTGGGATTCACTACAGACTCATTATGGAGGGGAGGTTATTTTTACTGTTTCACTCCCATCAAGCTAAAATATATTTTTCCTCCACAAAGAGGCCCCTTATTCTTCAAAATCAGAAAGACAGGAGGACATGCCATTCAAAACCAGGACGAACAAGGCTGAGTGAAGGTCTTCACTCCCTCCACATTAAAGTTGAGAGAGATTAAAAAATGTTGGAGAACTCAACAAAAAGTGGCTTATTGGAGAAACCATAAAACTTTGTAAGTAATTTCTACCTGCGGACCAACTGTTCCTTATGCCCTAACAGCACAGATATCCAAAGTGTGTAGTTTTTCAAACTCGTCAGGACTCTGTGTGTTTTTAAATACCACTGAGAATGAGCTTTTAGCAAAAAGCATCTCAGACAAAAAAAAACAAAACAGAAGAATATCGCTGTGGCTGTTTCTGTTGAATTTCTGTGGATGTGGTTTTTCTTTGGGCAGCTGAAATATTCTTCAGTTAGCTTGTAACCAAAATCTGTAATCAGTTTTTAAAGTACAATTGGAATTTTTTTAGATTACTTTGATAACTTTTAGACCCTCTCATTAACACACCGTCCTTCTGTCCGGTGTGATGGTGGGACGTTTTTGCGAAATGATTTTGTTTTCACCACGTTTTGAACTTGAAACGTCAGATTAAGTTCACTTTCGTTTTCAACTAAGTTGCAGGAGAATTTTAGTAATTGCTCTGGATGTGTTTTTCCAATAAATAAAGCATATGTATTTTTTCAAAGAAGTGCGTGCAAGAATCAAATCACCAGTTGTCATCCACGGCCTTTATTGGAAATCTGTGGATTTGGAAATTAGAACAAATGTATAGCTTGAATAAAAAAAGTTATGTCCATTGTCTTTCAAAGGCCCCAACGCTTAACTAAAAGCTTACGTAATTGCGTCTTTATCTAGGTTTTAACAATTACATTGCACAAACTATTTATACCTCTAAGATAAAAACCTCTTTAAAACTATCTCATAATTCTGACAAACTGCATATTTCTACTGGTATTTTGACAATTAATCTGTAGCTTCAAGTCTTTGAAGTTCGAAAATCATACTTCATCTGGACTCCAAAATGTTAATATTAGAAAAATATCAGTGAAATTAAAGGATTACTTCAAACTGAAATCAGATCAGCTGAAGGTATTAATATGTTTGGGCCTAACTATTTTAATAAACACTTAGTATTTGTTCTAATTATGTAGATTATGTACAAAAATGTACTCAATGAAACAAAACAAAGGGCAGCTATGCAAGGCACAGAGCACAGGAAGACATTTCCAGACTTGAGAAAGAATTTGATTGCTGTGCAACACGAGCCGAGATTAGATCGACTGAACGACGACGAGTTCAAATTTCAGTCAAGCCTAAAGATTTCTGCTGCGGGAGAGTGGTTATATTTAGCTGTGAGCTCCATGTTCAGAAGAGTAAACAAAGTGTTTGCAGCGGCAGTCCGGTCAGAAGAAGCTGAAAGGTCTGCACAGTCAAGCCTCCGCAATATTTCAAAATAAAATTCTGCAGAAATCATTAATCGCCGCCAGATCACCTGAATATTGTGTTTTTCAAGTTCCTCTGCAGGTGTTTCCGTTCACCCACAAAACATGAGGTCAGACTTTAAGGTGTGTGTGTGTGTGTGTGTGTGCGTGCGTGCGTGCGTGTGTGTGTGTGTGTGTGTGTGCGTGCGTGCGTGTGTGTGTGTGTGCGTACGTGCATGCGTGCGCACGAGTGTGTGTGTGTGTGTGTGTGTGTAAACCCCCGTATCTAATTTTACTGATTCCTTATTTCCACATCAGAAGAAAGATTACACGTTGTTCCATATGCGTGGAAAATTACACTACCTTGGCTCCTTTAAGAGAGGCTGATGAAGCCAGGCGAGCCATTACGGATGGACTCGGCTACGACTTAATTGCTATTATGTTTTCTCTGATTATCTAATCAACTGATTAGATAATCAGCGCCTCCGAGGTTTGTTTCTGACCATCACCGAGTCAGTCAAAAGTTCCTGTTTTCACACACAACGCCGCGCGGCGTCACGTCCAGCGACTGAACGCACAAAGGCACCGAGTGTCCCTCCGTCTCCCCGGCCGTCCGTCTGTCTGTCTGACACACTCCCTTCCTGTTTCTTTCTCCTCTCCAAGTGTCAGCGGACAGGCCCCCGCTCTGTGCAGCCGCCTGCCCCCAACATCTGCGCGCCTTCGCACCGCTGTTGGGTCCTCTGTGCTCCAGACAAGCGGCCAGACATCGTCTGTCTGGGCTGACATGGTGGACGATGCTCACAATGAGGCCTTTCACACTAAGAAGACACATATCTCATCTCCCCCTTGGACGTCGTGTTGCAGAACACGGAGACGGCTGTGCTGCTGTGAATACGTCTGTTTAGCTAATGTTATGTTGTGTAAATTAAAGAATTATTTGTGATATCGATGTGTGAAAGTGAATAAATCTTTGTGAAAGCTTCGAGTTCGGCAGAGTTTAGTCCACTTACAGTATAGCAGCATATAGTCGCTTGTAAAGCTGTGACTGAACAAATGCTGCTCTTGAAAAACATTTCCATTTGTAACATGTCACGTAAAAATGTATCGCTCGGCTGAAAACACTAACTGCATTGAATCACGCTTTCAAATTCATCGATATTTTGCTGAACAAGCAAGAGAGAAAATATTAAAGCCAACACACTTGACAACATGAACAAGTTTGGGGTGATTAGCTGAAATGTATCGGGACAACAGTGAATCAAAATTCTCATCGCGATAAGACATTTATCACGATAAATGATAAACGATGCGATAAATCAGTCGTTAGACAGATTGACTTTATTGTCGTCATACGTACATGCAGTGAAGTTTTGCTGGTAGCAGTGTTATTATTATTCTCATTATTGGTTTTAATGCCTGTGCTGAGGAGAAATCTAACTGGTTTTGTTGTCTCACAATAAAATAACCACAGAAGAGACTCTGATACGCTGAGTAGATTAAACGAGTAAACTAAACGTCGATGTATTTTGGACTCTTGAACTGGGAAAAGGGTGATTTTTCTGGAGAAGTTTTAGATTTCACGACATGCAAAAGGAAACAACACAAGTAGTTTTCACGCAATCGAAAGATCTAACATTTAGTCTTCAGTCTGATCTGGTTTGTTTGCCCAACTTATTAATTTCTCAGATTTCGGAGACGACTTGAACCGTGAAAAAGGTTTGCTTACACTTTGTAATGCCGCCCAATTAATATCCTGCAAACTGTATTTAGACGCTGATTAGTCCATGTAGTAGCATTTATATGACTGGATTCACTCCTGTTCCACTACCATCAGCCTGTAAAAATCAGTTTTTACATATGTTTACCCCATTAGACAAATGTACAGTGACGACCAACAACACCGACATATCATTATGTCCCCGTAACAGGTTCTGTTCGCTACCAGGACAGATAAAAGCCTCTGACTAATCAGTTCTCCTAGAAATGCTGGGGCCGTTCTGAGAAAATCTTATGCAGCTCATGCGCAGATCATTGGAGGGTCTGTTAAATTTAGAGGGCTTATAAACCCTGAGGCTCGTAGCCTGGCGGCATTTTCTCAGAAGGGGTGAAGGCTCACATAACGCAGAGGCAGGAGAAAATACTGCAGCTTGTTCTTATGGCAGGACTGGAGGGAAATCTTCAAAACGATCCCCCTCCTGCTTAGATAAACCTCCTAATAGATCATTAAAAAGTCAAATCAGATGTTTTGGGACACCTGTAGTTGTGGCTAGAAAGGATAATTATATGGATGGACAACAAAAACATTTCCTGGACAAAGTGGCTTCATAGATTTCAGCTTATACAGCTAGTTTTGTTTGGATAAGTGAATGTGTGTGTGTGTGTGTGTGTGTGCAGGGGTGTGTGTGTTTAATAACTCTTCAACACAGCCAAAAACAGCTCACAAAGCTTTAGAGATGAGGCGGCGCCGACCTCGAGCTCTTTGGGCTGCACAACACTGAGATTTCATTCCACAAAGGTCAAACGGCAGCGCTTTAATTTGTTAGCTTGTCCTAGAAAGGATTTCTGGCTCTGCGGCTGTTTTATAGGCACCGCCTCGCACACCGTTCACGGCTCTTAAGCGTTTTCTCATTTTGCCACGTTGGAACCATAAACTTTGTTGTATTTTTGTTGGGATTTTAACGCAAAGCTGTGACAGATGAAATAAAATACGAGGTTTTAAAATGTTTTTCCCTTGAAATAAAAAATCTCCCAGAGCCACATTTCCCAATGCTAGGTTGGCGGGGCTGGATAGAGAGCAATCTGAACATCCGCTTCCAAATCCTGCCACAGTTTCTGACTTGGATTTAAGTCCAGACTTTGACTAGTCCAGCATAGCGCAGGAATTTGTTTTGCTCTAAACTCCTCCACCTGAATCTCTGCCTGCCAGTGAAAATCCCTCCTTGTTTTCAGGTTTCAGCTTCAGACTCAAGTCTTCTGCAGCCTCTGACACATCTACTAAACAAATACATCCCCGCAGCATGACGCTGCCACCACCACGTTCCAAAAGAGCTGATCTCTGCAGAGCCGCCATGACTCTCGATTGACTTTAAAGCTTCTCCTGACTTTACTTTCCTATAAATCACACACAATGCAGCTTTAGCAAACGTGTGGCTCAGATGCTGTAAAAGATTTACGTTTGAGATAAAGCAGTTATGTAAATGTTATTAAAAAAAAGAAAACTTTACCACGGACTGGGAACCTTGGACAACCACGTTCAGTTTCAGCTGAACGTTCCTTTATGTTGGGTGATTTCAGTAGCGCTGAGGCTAACAAAGGCTGTCCACTGGCTGCATTAAGACACGTCTGACCCATGCAGCGCAGCACAGACGTCTTCATAAATGTGTCGGATGAAAAGTTCCTCCTTGAAAGCCGCCAAGAGAGGAAAGAGAAGCACAGTCGTTCGCCCACGAAACAGGTTTGCTCCGTCAGCTTTGCATTAAACATTAAAGGTGATGCAACGAGCGCGGCGGCTGCGGCTTTCTGCAGGATGAAGGCTGACAGACCGACGACCTTCCAACGCCATTCAGACCCCTTGAACTGTTGCATATGTCGTGTGACAACCACAACTTTACTCCATTGCATTTGGATTTTTATGTGATAGACCAATATAAAGTAGGATATAAAAACTTATCTGGACAGAAAATTAAACATGTTTTTGTTTGTTTGTTGTTGTTTTTTTTTTTTAAAAAAAAAAAAGCTTTGACAAGTAAAAGTGTGGCACATTAATCGTGTCCAACTTGTTTAAACAGAACTTATTCTGACTTTTTAAAGTTGCTTTTGCCTGATTCACGGAGAGCAGTCATTTGTTTTATTGAGACATTTCCCCACCTGAGTCGTGGCTCACTGCAGCTCCTCTCCGACAAAACTCTTAGGTGTTCACAGAACAGGCTGTGTGTGTGCTGAAATCAAACTAAACTAAACTGGACTCTGGTTGTTGATTTAGCAATGCGACACTGATCAAACGTAAAGTAAACAAAAAGAAAACAAACAAAAAAAAAAAGCACAAGGAACTGCATGAACGTCAGGAAAAGAAGAGTATGTTTTAATGCACATCAGTTTCAGGGGGGGAAACTTCAAGAACCCCGAAAACTAAGACTTGACCCCCAACCCTCCTCTGAAAGCGGCTGCAGACAGGCCTTCACAATAAGAGCAGCGACCTGGGCTCGTTTCTCAGGGAGGCTGCAGGCTCTGCGGCTGTGTGTCCGCAGCTCCTCTCCTCCTGCCCGGCCGCGTTACCCTGGAGCGGGGAGCCACCTGCCGGGACGCAGGGAGAGCTCCGGGGCCGGCGGCGCATGACGCCGCGACGCAGGCTTTTACTCCCGCGTGCAGGCCGGGGCCTCCCCCACTTCCTGTGAGCGCGCGCGCCGCGCTAATTAAAGTGGCATGTTTTTTTTAAAAAATGAATTAAAAATAAAAAATAAAAGAAAAAAGAAATGTGTTTTTTTCCAGACAGAAGCTGGAGTTATAATGCTGCAGAAAAATGATCAAATGTTGACACAAAAAAAATAAAGAATCATTTTTATTAAGGAATAAATGAAAGCTTGAAACTAAAAATGCCTCTATATATATATATTATTTCTAGTAACTCTGGAATAAGAGAGAAAAATAATGGAGTGATAAAGAATAATATAAAGATTTGATTGATGAAGTTCTAACCACCAAAAGGCCTTCTGTTAATTCTTGTTTTAAAAATATTCACATAAAATATGTATTTATTGAATAAAGTTAGGTCAACATTTGATATATATATATATTATTTTTTTTTTTTTTTTTTTTTTTCTGTTGTTTGTTTTTTCTCTACTTGCGCCACACACACAAACACTAACTTCAAAGCAGAAACGTTTCCAAACTTTTATTTTGAAAATAACAAAACGGGTACGATTAATGAAATGCAAAGGGAAATACGAGAAGCAATCGAAAGTTTAATAGGTGATGGAATGTGAGATTGAGTGTAATTTTTAAAATTTTGACATATTTTGTTTTTGTTTTTAATCCTGCACTGATTTGATATGAAGCACTTTTTCATACGTAAAAATATTTGCAAAATTTACTGACGTTTTTTTTTTGTTTTTTTTTTAACCTGCTTTCGTAAATAAAGTATTTTTGTTCGTTTGGAATTGAACTGGCGCTGAATGCGTTCCGGCGCAAAATGCGCAAAAGCTACAAAGATGACGCACAGTACGCGGCAGTATTCAGAGGTCACGTGTTTTCGCGCGAGTTTAAAAGAAAAAAAAAATCTTATTTTTTCTGTCAGTTTTTTTTTCTAGTTTTTTTCATTCCCTACTTTGTTGTGGAAAGTTTCCAAGTTTATTTCTAAAGCCTCACTGCTGAAAACTGGATCAAATCAGAGGCCGTGAAACTTTCTGAATATTTTTTTCTTTATTATTTCGATGTTAAATAACAAAGCCTATCAGGTTTTAATGTAAAAGAATAAACTTCATGGCCGCCTGGACACATTTTTATTGAGTGTTGCATCATTTTGGCAACGGGCGCTAAATGTTTCCCCATTGAGTATTTTGGGAGAATCTTAATTTTCATATATGTTTTTTGATTTGTTTGTTTCAATTGCTGAATATCTGATAGCTATGGTGAGGATTGAAGTTCATGGTGGCATTCATTACAACAACAACACCAAAAAACAAACAAAATTGATAAGTAGATTGTTCTAAATAGATATTGAACTGCTGAAATAAAAGCTCTCGGAAAAGCATTTTTGTTTTCCGGCAACAGAGGAGGAAAGTCAGATGAAGGAAAGGCCTGATGGCAACAAGATGGTCCAACTGCTGGGAAGGAAACCGTGAAGGAACCAAGGAAACTAGAGGAGGTGTGCTCAATGGGGTGTGTGAACAGATTACATGAGACGGCCACCTACGTCCAAAGATCCACAATAAAAGTTCAGAACATTCACAAAAAAAAAAAAGAAAGATCCAAAATTTCATCTGGTCAGGCCAAAATTTCTCATTTAACCCTAAATGTGAATATGTTATTTTAAAAAAAGAGTTTAAAAAAACCCTCCAAACTTGTGATTTGGTTCATAAAGAAGCATTAAAGTCTTTAAAGTTTTCACCAGTGGAGTTATTTATTTTTTTGGGTTTTTTTTGTTCTTTTCATGCATTTGGAGCACAGTGATCTCAGACTGCTGAGTCAGGAAAAGCAAGTTTATATTTTAAATGTGGTGATTAATACGATAGATAGATAGATAGATAGATAGATAGATAGATAGATAGATAGAT
>VMRN01000112.1:626454-732848 GCA_010277015.1 Poeciliopsis turrubarensis
AATAATAATAATAATAATAATAATAATAATAATAATAATAATAATAATAATAATAATAATAAATACACTCTCCGGGTTTCTGTGTGTGTGTGTGTTAAGAGCTGCCTGTCCTGTAGTGACCTCCTGCAGGAGGGTGTGGATCTGAATTCAGTTTTATGTTTAGTAAAAAGTCACAGGAATACAATTTGTGTTTGTTTGTTTGTTTGTTTGTTTTGGTGTGGGGTTTTTTTTTATGCTGATATGTTTATTTTTCGCTCGTTCATAAATTCAAGGAGATGAATTTCAGTCTGCAGACTGTTTCTGGGTTTTCCTATTCTAAAGATGGAAATATGTCACTGAAATACATCTGAACGATGGGAACGTTATTGATTCAACCAGACAGTCGCTCAGACGTTCATGATTGCGGCTATTTAGGCTGCACTGATAAAAGTGTGTAACCTGCTTGTTGACGCTTTTTCCACGTAAATATCCCAGTGGCGCGTGCATGAAGATAACGACGTTATCTCTATATTTGCAGTTTTTTTTTATCTGCTGCTGGCTGCACCGACACTGGGAGGTCTGCGGTCCTCCCAGCAGCAGAGGAGCTCTTCCTGTTGCAACTCCAACAGAAAGTTGAGTCTGAACAGAAACAGTGCATCTCTTTAAAAAAAAAAAAAAATTGTCGTTTTAGATTTTTTTCTTCCTACCTTCTTTTTTTGTTTGTTTGTTTCTTTAACGCAAGTCTCTTAATATATTTCTAAACAAATCACATCAGTGCTATAATTTTTTTTAAATCGTCATTTTCTGACCAGCATCGCAGGTGGAACAGCTGATTTTTCCATGTTTTGGTCTCGGGTGAACCAGAGTCGGAGCCCACTTACCCCTCACCAGTATCCGGCGGCAGTAGTCCGGGTCCACTCCCAGGAGTTTGTCGTGCCCGTCCTCGCTGGAGGACGTCGGCGTGGACGCGGAGGTCCCCGGCGTGTCGGTGGAGCTCTGCACGGGGGACCTGCTGCCCATGTCGGGGCGGCACTTGCCCTCCATCCTGTCCAGCGGGTTGGGTCCACAGCGGTGGTTCCCATCTCCCATCGTCGTGGCCTGATCGAACATCTACAACTAAGTTAAGAGTCTCTGCGAGGGCGAAACCTTCTCCTTCCTTTCTTCCTTCCTTCCTTCCTCCCTTCCTTCCTTCCTTCTCTCTAGTCGCTCTTCTCTACTTTCTGCTCTTTGCCAATGTTCTCCAGAGACGAGCAGGGCATACCCACCTCTCCCTTAAAGCATAAAAAAAAAAGAAAAACCAAGTAGATCCACTTATAAAGACACGTCGCGGTCCAGCAGCGGAACCGATTTGCGCTTCAGGTGTGGCGGCATGACGCACAGTCCAGAGTCGGAACCTGGAGGAGGGTTCGCCGGCCGGCTCAGGGGAGGAAACCTCGGGTTGTTTTTATTATTATAATTACTACAACTACTACTACTATTGTTATTATTATTACTATTATTTTACTCAAGCTGCAGCGGCCAGGAGGTGCAGGTGGAGATGCATGGTGAAGATCTGTGGAGGAGCAGGGGAGGCGCCACACACACGCTCACACACACGGAGGAAGGGAGAAAGAAAGAAAAAAAAAGTGAGAGGCGACACGCAGGAAAAGGATGGAGAAAAAAAATCTGAGCAGGGAAAGTTTGGGCTGGTTTGTCCGGATCAGCTTCACTCCCAGTTCACACCAGCTGCCTCTGCGGATCCTTGGGAGTGTGTGTGTTGGCGGAGCCACATGCAGGGGGGGCTGGCAGGGGGTCGGCACACAGAGGAGGAGGAAGAAGAAGAAGAAGAAGAAGAAGAAGAAGAAAAAATAAAAAAAGATGTCTTAGATAGAGAGCCCTTCTGGACGGGGACTGGTAGGAAATGGGGAAAAACACCAGCGGGGCGCCTCGGCAAAAAAGTTTGGCGCGCGCTCGTTGGGTTTTGTTATTGTCACCGATTTTTTGCAATTTATCATTTGCGCGGCGAGCAGAACCGGCCGGTTCCACCCCGTCTTCACGAACACAGAGCAAAAAAGGATGGCGAGGGGAGGACGTGTGGATAATGTTTCTGCTGATACGCTCCGTTTTACAGAGGCAGGATCTCCGCACGTCACTTCCTGCCGACTGCAGGCGCGTCGTCGATTGGTCGGCGGGCAGAGTTTTTTTTTTTTTTTTTTTTTGACAGGGAGTTGAACTGATGGTTGTGAGTTCAACTTCGGCGAACTGCAGCCCACAGGTGCGTCTCCATTAGGACGCTTAGAAATTAATTTCAATAAATAATAAATTCGGTTCATTCCTATTCGATTTTGCTGATTGCGACTTGCAGAAAACCCCAAATTCTTTTATCTTTTTTTTTCCAGAGGAGTTGAACGCCACGCAAGAGGGATAGAAAAGAATTTGTGTTGATAGGGAAGATAGTTGACACAATTGAAAAGCGACACCCTCCAAACAAAAAGGGTGAGCCATTGCTTGACTATGTTAGTTTTCCATACTTTACAGAAAGTTATGTGGAAAAAAAAAACAAAGACCATTCAGGGGAGACACACTAGACAAGAAGCCTCAAGAGCCACCAACTCAAAGATGAATCCAGGACATGGACGACATCTGTCTCATTCCTCGGGTTAAGGAGCCGCTGCTGAACCAGAAACAGCTTCATCATCTTCACCTGTGTGACATGACGTCAGCCTCTCACTCAGGAGGAAAAGAGCCGGACTGTGGCTCAGTGGTCCAAAGCCCTCTTGTCAGATTTTGCTTCAAACTCCAGGCCCAAAGCTGCTTGAGGTGGTTGGTGGAGTCATAACATCTGCTGGAGGTTTTGGGTTGTTAGTCGCTGTAAACCATATAAAATACTTTCTTTTTTTTTTTTAATGGTTGAAATTAATGCCTTGAATTTATCCAACATTTTCAATGTAGCTGTTTGTTTATGAACACAGAATGAATTGGTATTTAATGTGGGAGTCTATGAACTTGAATTTGAATGTGACTACGTGATTATATTTTATAATGAGACTACATATCTGGATATGACTTGGACCTGTTTATCTTGTAAGGTGGTTAGAGATGACTTTTTTTTCAATTTGGTCCTATAAAAAAATGAAATGTGTAGGAATGTGTCACACGGTGCTTTAAAAAAATATTTACATCTATACATTCCTTTTTTTAAAAAAGAGATGGGATATTATTTAAGAAGATGTGCACTTTAATGAACCAAACAGTGCTCTGTAAAAATAAATACAAAATATTTGCACTTAAAAGTATTTTCATTTTAATTAGAAACATGATTTCGTAATGTTAATTAACTGTTAAATTATAACCAAACTTAACTTGCAACAGCTGATTGAAGTGTTGATTCAATCAGCTGTCATTCTCCTTTGTCTCCATGGTAACTGATGCAGAGAACTGTGAGGTTAATATGTTTGCGTGTATACTATTATCACTGCATATAAAGCTTAGTCAAACTTAAGAGACTGTCAATAGACTTGTAGTTGGGAAACTTTCTGTGCTGCAGCGTAAATAGATGCTTGTGTTCATTTCAAACCTGTTCAGCCACTGCGCTAATGCTAAAACCTGCTAGCTTGATGTACAAAACTCTTACTGTCTGTGTTGGAGCAAGAATTTAACCTTTTTAGCCATTGCGCTAGTGCGAGCATCCACCTTTAGCAAGCTTTATTATGTCAGTAATGTTTGATACCCCATAGTTTCAAAAGACTAAATGAATGCTAGAAACAAAATTATGCTACTCTTTATAACTTAAGCACTTTTGCTAAATAAGTAGTAATATTTGTATATTGGTTAGAATTTAATTGATTTTTTGTTCTTGTGTCTTTCAGCATTAAACTCACATAATTTCTGCTCAGAAATACTAATAAAAATCTAAACACAATGACATGAATGGATGTAAATGGCTAAAAGCCAAATTTGGCAGGATGAATGCAAACATTTTGAATTAGAGTATCATTATTTATGATTAAGGTTCTTTCTGAAGACGGGGCTGCCACAGTAATGTTCTAGATCTCATCTTCTGACACAATTTTATTTGTTTATTCATTCATTGAATAAAATACAAAAGAACATTTTTTTCCACTTCAATGTGCTTAACCTTCGTCTACATCCTCCGTATCTCGTCTCAGCCTTCTGTGAAGATCCACGTTTCAAGATGAATATCATCCATATATAAGGCAACTAAAAATATGCTGATCATCTGAATGATATTTAACAGGTTTGCGTCCCTTCACACACAGCTGCTGAGACACAGTACAATCTGCAGCTCAGCAGACTGTACTGCGTAACATGAAAACACACTCCCAAATAAAGGCGTTAGCGCATAACCACAGTAATAAACCTGCACAACTCAATGTTAGTGAGTATAAAGCGTCTCATTCAGCCCGTCCAGTGTATGTATGCAGAGCAAATCTTGCGCAAACCCCGTTCTATTTCCCTGCCAGCTTGATGTTGATGCTGCAGCCTGCAGTTTGTTGTGATTGTAAGATAATTTTGGTTGTAGGGGGACAACTGAAACGCGGGGCGGAATTTCCTCTTTACAGGTGAAACATCTCTGAAAACACAGCGCAGAGAGGGCTTTTTGAGCATGGATTATATAATTATAGTTTTGCAGTGTGCGTGTGTGTGTGTGTGTGCTTTTTTTTCTTATTTTTCCTCATCCGAGGCCGTAATTACTGCACACAGACATGGGTTGTTACTCCTTTCAGCTGGCCTAATCTCACACAGGATGAATAGAAACTGTCAATCAGATGCTGCACTCAGCAGCGAGACAAGAGGGGACTGATTGCTGCTGCTGCCACACACACACACACACACACACGCACACGCACACACACACACACACACACACACACACACACACACACACACACACGCACACGCACCCCCCACACACACACCCACACACAGAGTCATGTTTTCAGCACTTGTGGGGACTTCACGTTGACTTCCATTAATTTCAACAGCCTTACCTTAGTCCTAACCCTAACCTTAACCCTAACATACCTACCCCCTACCTTAAACTTTATCCTAAACCTAACCGTCACAGACCTAACCATTAACCCCAAAACAACAATTTCCCTAAAGGGGGCCAAGAAAATGTCCCCACAAGGAGAAATGGTCCCCATAACCCCACATTGTAGACAGAAATAGGTTCCCAAAAAGATATGAAAACCTGGTACATACACACACACACACCCAAACGCACACAGTACACACAGGCTTTTCTCCTTCTCTCTTGTATTTACACTCTCTCTGTCTTTACTGGTGCAGAACCAAACCCTCCAAAAACATATTTTCTCTCCACATTTCTATAGTTTAATATATACTAAAGATGCTCAAAATCCAAAATTCAACTTGTCTGTATGATACAAGAAAGGGGAAAAATGCATTCTCCTTGGGGTCTGTAAGCTCATGTGGCTAACGATAGTGTCCTCATCACTAGTAATTGATAAATATAACATGACAAAGACCAAAATAATTCACAACCCTTTACATTAGACACACAACTAAAACTGATGGGTCACTAAAGACAGGATCCTTGGATTTCACCAGCAGAACCACGTCTTTGCTTCATGTCACTCCATTAGGGAGCTGCACCAACTGTAGATTATTTTAAAAAAGCTTTCAAATTGTTTGAATTTTATTCACATTCACAGTCCAACAACGTCAAAATTCTAACAAAATGACCTGCGTTTTTTGTACATAGTAAATCTTAAATGTATTTGAGATGTTTATGTGTGTTGAATAAATTAACCCAGTTAGAGTAGACATCAGCCACGAGCGAGAATTTAAGTTTGTATCCAGCTTCAAGTCAGACGACAATGTTAACGCTTGAGTCACATTTGCTGCACTACAAAACGGAATCTTGAAGAATATTAAATATTAGTGATTTAAATTGCTTTAATTTAAATCCAGTAAATATTTCAATCTTACCAACATCAACTAATATTTTTGCCACAAGTCCAACATTAGTGTTTTGATTGGATGTAACATGCAGATGTGGGTTCAGTCAATCGCTATTGTTTCATGTTGAAAACAGATTAAAGCTTCATTACGAATGAAGACATAAATATAATAAAAGTTGAGAACTGTCACGAAACTTGTACTTTAGAAAGTTTTTGTATTGCAATAAGAATTTAATTCTGTCCACAGCTTTGAACAGTCAATGCTAATGTCTAGCTAGCACGCTAGCTAGCTAAGTCTCTGAACCCAGAAGTAGCTCTAGCTGACAAATCTTACAATTTAGCTGTGGTTGACAGGAAAAGACGTTTCAGTGCTACATTTTAGGATACATTTAAATGTGTATGAAGTAAGACGAACGTGGATTGAGAAATTTTAAATAAATGCTTTTGTCCTTTTGGTACGGATTTTCAGAAATCCATTTGATTGATGAAGCATAAATTGAACATTTTCAGGGAGAATTCATCTTTCTCCCTGAAAGCTTAAGTCAATAAGTCAATAAAAACCTAATTGCACAATAAATTAAGCTCAGTTTTCTTTAATACATAAATTTCAAAAAGGGATGTAATTAACCTAATTGAGGCCGAGTCGCCTAATCAAAACCTAACCAAATTGTGTCAAACCAAACAGCTTGTTTTTATCATTTCATTTTTCAAAGCTGAAGTTTGCTTAGAGACATTTAGTATCACTGCCATGTAGAGTGATCTTTTTTTTGTTGCCTCCGTTGCTTAAGCAGAAATGTTGGCACTTGAAGTGTAGGTCTTTGTAAAACAAAAGAAAAAAATTCTTTCTCTGCAAAAGTCCTGTTATACAAGAACAAAAGTATCTTATACCACTGTAAGTTAGGCATGTCAACGAAGCGAATGCAAGCTCTTATGATATGAAAACCTCACATATTAATGATAACATGAACCTGATCACTAAAACTGGCTTTCATTAAAAAAAAGACATTGGGATCATAATGTAAGTTTCCTAAACTGAAGCCAAGACAAATGAAAAATTACACTTTCACTAAATGTGTTCATTGGACTGAACATGTCTAATCTTAGAAGAAAAAAAAATAGAGCAACAACTCTATGTTTTCTCTCTGTTGCCATAAGATGCAGCAGATAAAAGCTGCAATATGAAACTGCAGCTCAGCGCCTGGCTCAACCCACGGGCTAAAAGGAATAAACTGTTTGTTTGCACCACCTCCTCCTCCCCCTCCACCCTGGCCGCCCCCCGCACCGCCCCGCCCCGCCTGTGCATGGCTGGCTCGCGGTCTCGTGGAGATGAATCTGATCAATCAGATCAATCAGCAGAGATAACTGTAATCCCGCAGGTCAGAGGGAGGGCACCGGGCCACGCAGAGTTCACTCATCCCACACACGGGCTGCGGAATCCGCGCAGCGATGGCGCAGACATCTGAGCCACGTGTGTGGGAGTTTAAAAGATTTCATATATTTTTTTCTGTCTTTATTCGGTTTGCTCGCGACAATCGCAGTTTACACGCAGGTCGGCCCGCCCCGGGGAAAACAACAACAACAACAACAACAACAAAACATAACATGTCTGTGCGGGAAAGAATAACCAATCCCAAAGCTTTCCAAAACTGCAACGTGATATTTATCTTTCAGCCATACTCTACACCCATGCAGGTGGAGTGAACTCGTTTCTGGCTGTTTATAATTATTAGATGGATTTCAAGTCAGGCCTCCTCAAAAAGGCGCATCGAAAAATATAAAATGAACGTGAAGCTGAACGGAAGAGAGAGGGGGAAAAATAATAAAAAGAGAGAAAATTAAATTCAAATGAAAGTCAGTTTAACAAAAACAAATCTGGAGACGCTTTTACAATCGGTTATTGAAAGTTGGGAATGGAAAGTTTTACAATGAATACAAAGTGACGCCATAATAAAGCAGTCAACTGGGGAAAAAAAATAAAAATAAAAAGATAATTAAAAAAACCCCGAGTCTAGATGGAGGAGAAAAAAAAAACTAATTCAAAGCGCGAAATTAACGAGCTTTTATTTTAAGACGTTATCATGAGAGTATTACTGTGGACTCCCACCATTAATTTATAGGAATTTAAATATATAATGTAGGAATTTAAATATATATATATATATATATAATCACAAATAGATTAAATAACTGATATATCTATTTCTGTTCTTTTCCCCCTGAATTACAATTTTAATTTATGTCAAAAAAGTTGAATAACTTTGCATTTTTTTCCTCCCTATTTAAAGTCTCTGAAACCTCTTTAAAAATAAATAAATAAATAAATTACACACACCAAAAAAAAAAAAATTACATAAAATAATAAAATAATAATAATAATAATAATAATAATAATAATAATAATAATAATAATAATAATAATGAAAAAGCGACATGCTGCGTGTTTGGCCATTTAGTCCTCACCTTGGGGGAAATCATGATTTTTTTTTTCCCTTCAGGAAACAAAAGTCGCTGCAACTTAGAAACTAGTTTCTTTTTGTTTTGTTTTTCTCCTGTTAGTTTCTGCGGGGTTTCCTTCCCGCACTTCTGCAGGTCCTTCAAAGCGCCGTTTCGCGGCAGAAAGCCGGAGCTCGGTGAGGATGAGGCCTGTCCGTCCTGCCCCGGGTTAAAACAACAGAAAGATGAAGATGCGCCTCATTGTCAAAGAGGAGCTTTGAAGACACACAAGATCTGAAAACAACAAAACAAAACAAAAACAACAACAAAAACAAAAAAGGGACGCAGATTAAATCTTTCGTTTATTTAAATCAAATATATGGTTCTTTCTGGAACGGTTTCCTATTGAATCCCTACTTCAGTGCAACAGGCTTTCTGGTTGAGTTTACTTTAGTTTCTTCGTGCAACGCTTCTTACGCGACTTTTGTCGCCTTTCTACGCAGAAAATGCTTTTATTTCGGCGTAGAAGTGAAGCGACGCGGCGCAAAGCAAAGTTTAAATGAGAGACATTGCGCAAAGTAAACCAAAAATCAAATATCTTTTTCATTCCAACTGAAAACGAAAAGAGAAACTGTAAGCACGGAAGAGACAACGAGCGGGACAATGTGGTGGGTTGTGGAAGCATAGACTGCCACCTTGCGTCCAATCAAAGAACTGACACAGAGAGAGAGAGAGAGAGAAAGTTCAAACAGGCTCACTTGTTTATTTATTCTGCTTTTGACATTAAAACAGACATATTCCACACATTGAAGCACTACGTTCATGAAAAAAAAACCCCTACACTACCAAGCTTCTTGCTTTTACACCAACAGAGAAGATTTGACCTATTGCGCTGGAGAAAAGATCCACAAAGTCTGAAGTTCGCGGTGAAACAACAACGAGAAGAAACTGCGGATTGCTTCGTTTTATTTTGAAAGGCTTGATTACATTCGGGAACGATAAAAGGCTCAAAGTAGAAAACGTCAAAAGGACCTGCATGAGATGTGTGATCATGGCACTTGATCTGTAAGCAAACTGCCGTGAGGCGGGCGGGAGCTTTGAGCGGCCGGTTCACAGGCAGCGCTCCGGACGACGAAGGCAAAAATGTTCGGATTGTTCCTTTGCTTTTAAGTCCAAAACACGCTTTGTTCATCAGGGTATCAGGAATGTACCGTGTTCCTGTCCGCGAGTTAAAGAGGAGAGCCGACGAGAAGTTTTGAAACAGAGGGAGACTGGACAGAGAATTGAAAGGCACTTTTATTACATGAGTGTTTCTAAAGGCTCTGAAGATATTCCAGTCTTATTTCAAGGGCATATGTCAGATTTGACATCTAGAAAAACAAGACAGAAATCACATTTAGCCATTTAAAAAAAAAAAAAAAAGTGGATAATCATGTATTCTTGACTCAAAAAACGGCCTCGGGAATGCAACTTTTAGTTTCAATTGGAAGCAATAATGCTGGTCAGAATAGAAGCAGAAATTACAACATTTACCCGAATGCTGCCAGAATTAAAAGAATTTGAAAGTAAGGCATCCAGTACTGTAGTGAATCACTGATTGGACTCTCCACAGAGCCGTTAAACTGGTTCTCCTGACTTGGTTAAATAAATACATTCGTCTTCGTTTTAACTGAATTTGAGTCGAGGCCTTTGGCGTCACTAATTTTGTCTTTGTGTTACGGACCGACGAACCGATTCAGCACATTTCACATCCTTGTTCTCGCTTTCTTTTTGGTTTTTTTTAAAAAAAAGAAAAAACGATCGATTTCATACCTGGAAATAAATCCAGGCATCACGAACAATAAGCCTGAACACGCTTGAGACGGAAAATTGTAAAAACAACACGTGCCCTTTAGTGGAAACCAAGATTATTCACATTGTGGAAGAATTTGTTGAAGGATAGGTGGTTCAAACAAGGGCAGCAACAGGGAAAAAAAACACCCAATCAAAACAAAGATATTTCATTAAAAAAAATCTTCACGGAACATTTGGCATTATAACTATAACTCAATTCAGTCTGCGGACTGAATCCAATTGAATTTTTAATTCAATTTAATACAGTAAAATTATTACTTTTCCAGTGTATTTTGAATTTTGGTTGTAATTCGTTGAAACGGTTTATTTTTGTAAAACCTGGGAACTCAAATAATACAGCTAAAAATGATTTAGTAGGATGAGGGAAAAAAAAAACTCCTCAGTTCTGACTGTCATCACCTCTTTATAATGACTAAACAGTGAAACATGGCTGCAGATCCACCTGGAGAGGTTGTAATGAGGTGTCATTTTTTCTTTCCTTTAATACAGCTGCTGTGCATGCATTCCTCGCCTGACCTCACTAAAATACCCTGACCCATTTTTAAGGGTCTCCTAAGCAGCCGCTATTGAAAAGCGACAAAAAAAATACTCTGAAATAGTAATGATGAGGGCAGGTTAAAGCCGAGAGACCACAACAGAAATGTCAGGTACAGAATGTAAAAATGCATTTCACATAAAAATAAAAAAAACCCCTGCAGAAACAGGAACCTTTAAACTGTAGAAAACAAGTCCTCAGACCGGAGCCGTGTTACATACAGTGGTGTTCAGTGCCCTTTTTAGGATTAAACAGACATTATTAGCTCAGTGTTCACACTTTCCTGAATAGGTCAGAGTTGTTCCTTCATTCAGATTCACGTTTTTTTTTTTTTTTTTTTTTTTTTTTTACAGCTGATGGATGAGCCCTTATGTACGCCTGACAGTAAAAACCCAAGAGTGCCAAGAGCCAGAGAACAAGAAGAACAGATGAGGATTGGAGGCTGATTTGAAGGGCGATGCTGCCCTCTACAGGCTCACTAAGGAAAACACAGTTTACAACAGGGACAGGTGGGAAAATGCTCCGACACAGTTAAAGCAGAGGAATGTTTCCCACTGAGGCCAGGATGGCGACCGCTGCAGCCAAAGACGCTGCTAATCTGCATGTCTAAATCAGAATGGAAGCGTTTAATGTTTCTTATATGAGAAGGTGACATTTCTGAGCCTTAAGGTGGGTGTAAACCTCTGACATGGCAGATGAGCGTGTTTGTGTTTCTGCAGGTGCAACTAGGAGCCGGAGACTTCGGGTTCAGTCGAATCCCTGCCAGTCGCTCTGCTCCGAGTCGTACTCCAGCTCCGTGCCAATGCAGCGGACCCCCTCCAGCAGCATGGGCGTACCGTGATGACGATCTGGTGACACAAATGAATAATGATGTCAGAAGGCCACTGGGACATCCATACATTTATGTCAGCCACAGATATGGTTCATTGAATGGTCTGAACGATGCAGCTGAACTGATTCATCTTTCGTCAACTGCAAACTTCCAAATGTTTTATTGGGATTTTAGCAGTTTGTCTAGCAGTCAGTCCTCTTTACTCTGACACCCCTGAATAAAATGAAGTGCCGTCGATTGCCTTTAGTAGTCATATTATTAGTTAACAGAATCCACTTAATCTGAGCACAAATCCAGTTGTGTGAAGGCCTCAGAGGTTTAGAGACCATTGATGAACAAAAACAACAACAAACGCAGCAAACAGGTAAAGATTAAAGCCAAGATGATGCATCACAAAAAAGTATTGCAAGGTTCGAACATCTCAGAGCTCTGTTCAATCTATCGAATGAAAATGGAGTACGGAACAGCCGGAGCCTGCCCAGAAATCACGGTCCGCCAAGACTGTTGAAGTGGCAGAAGCTACTGAGAAGACGGCAACTAGTCCTTCACAAACCTGACCTTTCAGGAACAGAAGGGAAAGAAATAGACCTTGTTCAAAGACCTTGTTCAAAGACCTTGTTCAAAGACGGGCCAATGAAGTTCAGTTTCCAGTTCTTCACAAGCCACACAGCTGACAGCAACTGTGAGGAAGAATGTCCTCCTGAAGATGAGAGAAATTTTACCTTTTTCCCCTGACGCAAAGTGCTACGTATGACTCTTCACATCACCCTGCACAAGAGGTGCACCAATCGATCAGCCGGATTTGGATGATCGACGACTGGATGACACTTGAATGTGAAACCCGTCTTATCCACTGATCTGATCGACCTTTTTGCTCTGCCATGACAGAGGGCCAAGTGACAGACCCAAAACAAGTTTTATTTTTTCACAGGTATTGTTCAATGTTTTCAATAAAATACGACTGGAACATCAAAAGGTATATTGTGACCTTATTCATGGCGGAAAGCGTCAGCAATGATATTAAAAGCAGGACAATTCAGGACGTAAACCTGTTTGAGACCAAAGGACTAAAGACTGAAGTGGATATAAGATTTTATATTAGTTAGTTTTAACACTATCTGTGAAGGTTAACATGTTTCAGCTGGAGGCAGTTCGATTAAAACCACTAAGGATCTGGGGTGCAAGGCTCACACTGAACGGGTTTAATCCTTTTAGTCGGTCAGAGAGCTGACTGACGCTCACACTCCACATTTAAACATTCCCTTCCCCCTGTGAAACATCCCATCCCCCCTCGTCTGTCACTGCGCCGCGATGGTTTTGTGATCATGTGGGCCCGTGTCGGTCCTTCAAACAAGAAATTTGCAGTTGCAAATTCATCCAAGAGCTCTCAGTCAAAAGAGAGAAACAGAACGATCCTCTCTTTGCGTGAGCTCTGCAGACATGCGCGTGGGAAATCCTGCCTCCGTCGAGCCGTCACACGCGGAGGGCGGGGTGGGCTCTGTACTTGAGTGGGTGGGATTTCCCCTCTCACAGAGAAGCATTGGTGGTTCAGTGGTAGAATTCTCGCCTGCCACGCGGGAGGCCCGGGTTCGATTCCCGGCCAATGCAACTGCTTTTGCTTTCATTACGCTTAACGATCAGGCTTTAAAAAGATCAGAAAACTATCTTGATCTATTTTTACAGTCTAACAATAAGACTTTTATTGACACACGGAAGAATGCCTAATTCCAAGAGACAATCCACCCATTGTTAACAGCAGTTTGTCCTTAGATTCCCTGAAATATGTTTTACCAAGAGCAACAACTACAAACATGCTTTCTCTAAACGCCTACTTGTCTGAATAGCATACGAAGCACCAAATGCAATAATTAGAAAATATCAGGAGGATTTCACAATGATTAAAGGATCAGCTTGCAGCACAATGTTGTACTTTCATTATCTAGGTTCTTATTTAAAGCGACAGTGCAGCCAAGAACAGCAACAGAGGTGGAGGCACAGCCTAATCCATTGACCTGGTTTTTGTCCAGGCTTAAATTGCAAGCAGACCTCTGGGCAGATGTTCAGGCCATGCTGCGAGATTAAAAATAAACATGCAGGAGAACAGCACAACAGAAGCCCTTAAATATGTACCATGTATTTACTGGATTTATCCACGTTTTGAGATGGAGTTAAACTGAGAAGATGTTTTCTTACAAGCTGTGGATGTACTGGAAATACAGAGACATAAAAACCAGCCAATGGTGTGAACTTCACAATTAGCCCGAATAAGAAGAAATAGATTGTAATTAAGATACATATGTTTGTAGTCTATTAATGTCTCTTTGTAACACTATATAAAGTACTTATGAACGTGATCTAAATTTTTAAACCAAGGTACTGGTTTGAACGAACATTGCAGTTTGCAGAACCACCAGCAGGGGGCATCGGTGCACTAGCAAAACCACTAACTTTTAGGCTGTTGCATTGTGATACACCAGCAAAAGTATCTATTCATTAGTCTTTGGCACCTTGAGTAAAGCCCAGCGAAACAAGCTGCTTCCAAATGCTCCTGATAAGAATATAGAGTAAATATCAGTGATTAAGCAGCATCAGGCAGACAACAGCAGACAGGGAAAAAGATGTGGAGACGTTTAAAGCAGAGAAATATCATAAGCTCAGCATATCATCTTACTGAGCTTAATCCATCATCTGACAATGAAAAATAATCACCATCACCTATTTATTTTGCACTCAAAACCATATGGCCTTTACGAAAGGCTAAGAAGGAGAAAGCCACTTTTAACAGGAAGGCGCCTGAGTCTGTTGTTTACTTCAATTCCAACATGTGGAAAAAGTCACTCTGCTCACATGAGAACAACATAAAAACACCTTTGTGCAGAGGGAAGCTCGCACGTCATCCTGACAACTCTGTATGACCGCTAAGATACACGGTCGAGGCAGCATCATGCTGCGTGGGCGCAATCATACAAAATGTGGATCAGCACATTGAGGTTTATGGTTTTAAGGAAAATGAGGAAGAGTTCAAGGGGTATGGATACTTTTGGAAAGCAGTGCATCTGTTTGTTCTTGTGCAAAACAAACAAACAAACTAAACAAAAAAAGCAACAGTTAAGTGAATCCAAGATGCTAAATTTAGGAGAGTTCTCAGAAGTGTTGCATTTGTAAACTCAAAACCAGGCCTTGACATTTAACGAAAAAAAAAAAGAAACATTTTAAGAAATTTTTTGAGATAAATATATAACATCGATGATCAATGAAAGTTTAATGAAATTCCGGGCAAACACAGATGACTGCTCCAACTAGCAATCCCAAAGTGATTCACGCTCCTTCAGTTAAGTCCTCAGGGTTTGACGCAACTTTTGCGAAATTCTAATTTCCTTCATTACTCAATCCAAACAGGTCAGCGACCAACTGAGCAAGCGGTATGGGCTGCTGAATGCGGGAAAAAATGAGACGGCTGTTTTAGTTTTACTTCGTTTCTTTTCACGCTGTTGCAATAACCTCACCCATGACTCTGGCGTGAACCTTGACCCTGATGCAGACGTCGTCGCTGCTCTCGCTCAGCAGCAGCACCTCCTCGCAGAGAACGCCCTCCTGCAGGGCCAGGTACTCGCACGTTATCTTCAGGCCTCCTTGAAAAACACAAACACACACAGTCAGGGAGAGGCAGAGCGGCGAGATCGGGTTTCCTCTCACCGCTGAGCTTCGTCTGGTTTTAAAGCAGTTCAGGATCATTTCAACGAACGCGGCGCGACATCCGCCTCGTGACGCGCCAGGCATAAATTTAATAAACATGGGGCCGCACCTGTGTAAAGTCAGCTGTGGAGCAGATTTAGTCAGTAGTATTTTTTTTTTTTTCCCCTAAAACGTTTTTTTGGGATGAGAAATATTAATGGCAATGAACTGATAATGTCACAAAAATGTCAGGAGATCAGAAGATTGGATTTCTCTAATCAAATCAAAATAAAATAAAATAAAATAAAATCCTGGCCTGGTTCAGAAAAGTGGATGTCAGTTTTGGATTCAGCAGCGCAAACACAGTCCTAATTTAGTTGAACACAGATAGAGAACTTTAAAAAAATATTCCTTGCAACCCAGCGTGACAACCGGGTCACAAGTCATTGGCTCATCATTTCACTGTCCCTGATTGGAAAACTGAGCCTTGAAGTCGACTTTACTTGAACACAAACTAAAACCCAAACACTCCTGCAGCAGTCAAGACCCCATCAGGCAGTAAAAGGATAAATTGTAAAGCATTTAAACTCATTTTGTAACATGCGCTGACCAGGAACTACGACCTTGTCCACCATAGTGTTGTAGATCGTCGTGCAGCTCAGCAAGTCTCTGTGGCGCAATCGGTTAGCGCGTTCGGCTGTTAACCGAAAGGTTGGTGGTTCGAGCCCACCCAGGGACGAGTGGCTTTTTGGTTCTACAGCGCTTAGAAAAACTGCAAATGACAATTAGCTTAAAACACTTTGGTAAATGTTTGCTCAACCAGCATTTGAATGCCGGTTATCTGAGCAGCCATATGACCCGAGATCAGGACACAAACTCCAAGTGTTACTTATCCTATACATGCTATCCTATATATTTTTCTGTGTATGTTTTCAATATGTCATCATGTCCAGTTGAAAAAGTGTTTCAGTAACCGGCTGCAGCTTCCCGAAGCCGCCGCCCCGCCGATCACCTGCAATCATTAACCTTGTCATTATTGCCTGCAGCGTGTTAAATAGCAGCCGAGTGTCGGCGTATGGCTCAGCCGAGTGTGCAGCTCCGTTTAAATAAAGCCGCAGCGCACAGCTCACTGCTCAGAGCCTGTTAAACGGTAACATGATCCAATGCTGGCCTCGTGCAGGGCTTTCTCACCACAGATCACTCCTTATCAGCTGCAGAACCGCAGAAAATCGTGATAAGAATCAAAGTTATTTCTAATAATCATATCGGTGCTGATTTGACTTGTTTTCATAGGAGTGTTGCGGTTAAACTTAGCATAGTTGTAAAGCCAAAGAGTCTTCATTAATTTTCCAGGAGCTGGTGTTATGGAAGATGCCCGAGCATCAAGCACACGACCTCTTTAAGACACTAAAAACTGCACTTTTGGATGCAGTCTGCATTTTCCTCTGCGGAGCCACCTGTGAACTCACCCTCTGGTGCTGCTGAGATGTCGGTGATTTTGAGGTGTGGGTTGGGTAAAGGAGCCGGACACACATCTTTACCCACCGCTGGGACCTCCGGCAGGGTGAACACGATCTCATAGCGATGCTGCGTCTTCAGAAAGCCGACCTGTGGATGGTGGAGAGATGCTTTTGAAAAGCCGAAGAAGCGATAACGTTTAGCTCTTCACATAAAATCAAATGCTGCCCTTGAGAGACCAGGTGGAGAAGCAAAATCAGGACCGTTGTTTATAAAAAAGCATGGCGGCGGCAGCATCATCCTGTGTGGCCGTTTCAGTGCCAGTGGTAATTCAGGAGAAGTTCTCCTTTCTTACTGCATACTATTTGTGCAATGCTCCAGTCGGGTGGTCATTTAAATAAGAATGAGTTCTCGCTAACTCCTGATCTATGAAAGGCCGGATTGATTTCTGCTAACAGCGATCACATCACATCGTTTTGAATCAGGAGGGTTAGCCTAAGGTTAAAACAAGGAATCTGAGTGATCTGGACTGCTGTTTTGACTGTTTAACGTTTAGAACGGTCAAGACGTTAGAGGGGGTTTTCAATGCGACAAAGCACGAAAGGATTCATCACTGTGGACTCTGCTTGTGTCAGCGACATGCAGGCGAAGCATGTGGTGGGAAAGGGTTAGAAAGAGCAGCAGAAGGTAATTTAACACATCCCAATATTCAGCAAAGAGAAAGATTTATGAAGAATCATCCCAGCAAAGTGGGAGGAAATCCTCACACACCAGACAAGATGAAAGCAGAGTAAGAGCGGGGGAAGCGCGAGATGACGCGTAGAGGCCTCCAGCTGCAGTGAGAGGGGGGGGGGACCCTTGGTTTCAGTGACGCGACGAGCCGAGGCTCAACAACAATTCACCGGACAGACACCGGTAAATTTCTGAGGAAATTTGATCTCACATATCATAAACTATTATCCCGAAGCATTTTAAGAAAGCAAATGTCTCATCAGCTGTTTCATAACTTCAAAAAGTGCAACTACTCTAGATCTCTTCCTGCCAAAGGGAGTTTTTACCATTATAAAATGAAACACGGCAGAAGAACATCAACCACCAAGACACCACAGGAAGACCATTTTAATAGTTTGTAGAAAAGAAAAGTAGAGAACGGCACAGTGTAGGAACAGTGACCTCTTGATCTTTTGCCTTTATAGAGTCCAGATAGGACTGTGAATAGAGCTAAGTGAGGGGCATCCCAGGAAGAAAAACTGTCAGAGGTCAACCAATTTGATTTAGTTTGAGCTTTTTATCAAAAAATAATGGACATAAATTTCTAAATTTCCATCTCTAGACATGCAAAATTGCCAGGGACTGAGGTTGTCGCAATACTAACATTATTAAATCGATGCCAATACCAAGAAATATACTCAATAGCAGTTTTGATAAGACAAAGAAATTTTTCTAATTGACAATCACAATCTGAAAAAGTTTGCATTTTATTTATGAAGCCAAAACTTTTGCACTCATGTAGAAAAAAAAATGTGTTTTAAAAAATGCTTCACTGGATTGCAAAACAGTGACGATAACAGAGATTTGTTGTGTATGTTTATTTGTACAACAAAACTTAAGTGAGTTAGTAGTTCAAGCAATACTCATAAGTAGTCCTGAGGTTTAAATTCGAGTGAAAATATTGGTTACGTTTTATTTTTTTGTTAACAAAACCTTGCAAGACGTGCAATAAATGTCCTTATTAGGAAACTAAACGCACCAAAGTCTAAATGAGCTCTACTGCAGTCACATTAAAGGACTGGCATGCAGAAATGGGGTCATATAATTAGGCTTCGGCTCAAGTGTTGAGAGGAATCTGACATTATATATTAATCACTCCAAGTTTTTAGATTTGCAGATGAACCAACGGTGTTTATTTAACTTCATCTGAGCCAGACGCCATCTGCTTCCGGGATCAAGGTGCATCGTTTGTTTTAAAAAGTTATGGATTCAAAAAGAATCCATCACGTTTAAATGGCTCTAAATGAGAAGCAAGGAAAAAAAAAAAAAACAGCCTGAGTGACCAGAGCTGTTTCTGGTCACATGAAGAACCTCATAACGCAGGACTTTGATTCTCGTTTCATGATGGTCTCTGCGTGGAAGCGTCAGAGTTGTCTGTGAAGAGCTAACGTTCTTCAAAGACTCATCTCAAAATGACTCCTTTGTGGAGCAAGAATCGGGGATTTAATAATGCATGGCTTCCAAGCAACACTCCTTCGGCCAATCCCTCATCGCCATCGCCGCCTCTGTAATCAGAAACAGTGGCTACACTCAGAGGAATGACCCCCCGCAGAGCGCCGACATGAAGACACGGAGCTGTTTTATCGTAGCTGACATTTATACAGCTGTTTTATGCATGCAATTACCGTCCCACATACTCCCACCACATCTTTGGTCTGCGTACAGAGATCGGCAACCGGCCCCCTCCCCGCTGGCTGTCACTATGGCAACCCTCCTCCCATCTCATGCCGGCCCGACGGCGCTCCGTGCCCACTCGCGAGCGCGTTTGAGGAGCTTTGAGAAGGAACGCGGCTACATAAGCAGGCCAGTTTGTAACTGTTAGGGTCACAGCCAAGATTACAGTTCATACACACACACACACACGCACACACGCACACACACACACACGCACACGCACACACACACAGTTTTCAAGCAAACAACTCTGCCTGCTTGTGACTCAGTGTTAACGCTTGCAAAGGCTCAGTTACAGCTCAGTGAGGAACTTTGAGTGACTTGAAAGGACTTTTGTCCATCATTTTGGTTTCCTTGAGGCAGCGAATGAGGCACAGAACGAAAACGAGGTTCAGTATCGTCAACTGGTCCATTTATGGAGCACTGAGCTGAATGTGTTCTTAAATTCAGACAACTGCAAGTGGTGTTTGATAGTGACATATTTAAACTTGATGTGAAAATGGCAGAAAACGAGAAAATATAAACACGTCATTCTGCGTTAGTTATGGGCATTTATCACATCGTTTGTTCATTTATTGGGTAAGATTTTCTTTAGGCTAAGAATTTTGATCTGTCGTCTCAACAAATTCCACTTAATGTTAGGAAAAATGCACTCTGACCCAACATGGATGGTAAATAAAACAGATTTATACTTTATTCAAAGTAGTAGTGACTAAAACCTCAATAATAGTTCAAAAAACAAACAACTGACAAGTGCTTTTGGAACAAAATGTTGTATCAGTCTCTCCTCTTTGGATCCTTTTGGCACCATCACTTGGTTCGCTCCCCACTCAAGCACCCGGAGGGTTCAGGACGTGACATCAGAGGAGCCTAATATCATTGTTGTAAGCCTTCATAGCCGACAGAGAAGATTAATGGCGGTAAGAAGAATTTAATCTTTTCCTGGAGATTTCGCAGATAAGACCGATCCATTTTCACGGAAACGAAGGGGAATTGGCACATTGAATCAAAGCATTATCTCCGGCCACCACATCCAGATTTAGAAAGCATGTCATTCAGGGACAATATATATTTAGCACAGAACCAGTTTGGATGTGGCTGACGTTTTCTACGTTGAGTTCCTCTTTTTCATGTAATATTCACCACAAACTGTCCGGTTGTTGCATTTATTGTAATTCAATGAACACTTGCAACTCTGCACTTGTGCGCGTAAAAGCAGAGTCTCATTGAGTTCGAGCCTGTCTGTCTCTCTCCGTCATAATGCCGTGTGTGAATATATCTTTGTGTAAAACATTAATAACAAGAGCGGAAAACGGCGATCGTTATTGTAATAATTGAATTTCTTGCCCCACCTTGACCATGAAGTTGCCGTCTTCTTCCATGGTCACCATGACAACGGAGTCATGCAGCTTTTCGTCAAAATGAACGTGGGACGTTGCTCCGACTGAGGGAAGTTCCTCGGGGAAGCGGACGCCTCCCACCTTTGCACACCCTGAAACACAAAAGGGAAGGAGAGTTATCACAGCAAAGAGACGCTGAGCAGCCGCCACACGTCTCCCTTCGTGGACCCGATGAGGAGCCCACAATGTTTACTCGCCAAACGGCTCAATGTTTAAAGTAATATCCGTCGGTACCGCCGTGAGGGCACCTGACATCCACCAGACTCATCAACTACAACCACAAATCCACACGCAAAAAAAAATAAATAAAAAATACTAACAGCAGAACTCTCTCCCACAAACCGACAGTGAAAAACATTTACAGCAGCAAACTGTGCAAAAAAGCAATACATCAACTTCTGTATTGTTTATGGAGTAGCCTATTAATATCATGTTGCCATTTAAGAAACACTTGAATAAGTTCTTGATATGAAGTTGAAGAGTATTTGCAGGGTTGTTGCTGTTTGATTTTGAAACTAAATATGTCCACCATAAGACAAGGGCGTCTGCTTGCCTTATGTTGCAAGATTTTTGTCTCGACTATTTTAGTTATTGTTGGTTTATGCTGCAAATAACTAGAGATTTCTTTTGCAGTTAGAGACACTGCCAGACACATAAACACATTTTTTTAAATATTCGGACTGACACTGACACTCTGATCTTTGTCTGAGCGCTGCGCATATGAAATAAATAAGTCAATAAAATAAAGTCAGAGGAGGCAAAAAGCCATTTAAAAAGAAACTATGCACTGCTGTTTCACACACGACGTGAAGTGGGCGCTGCGGACATAAAAAGTTCATTGGGTTTTCTTCTGTCAAGCATTGTAGTTCTTAAAAAGAGATGAGACCAGAACCGAATCAGTCAAAACGCTGCAGTCCTCTGAAAGCTCTCAGGGAGACGGGCTTTTCCATGGAGAATCTCCCAAAGCAAAACTTGCGTGGTCTAGTGCAACTGGTGACCCCAAATATACCAGATAGCGCCACTGGCTGCTTCCCTCATAAAGTCTGGAGCTGGAAAACCGGAGAGGTCAAGTTGGGATTTTTGTGTCCTTGTTCAAGCGTTACTACAACTACAGTGGAAAAGTAAACACAGCAATACTCCAGTGGATCATTTTTAACCTTCCAACAACAAAACACAAGTCATTTTTTTCCTTTTGTATGCAATTATTAGCTGTATCAAAACGCTTTCCTGAATTAAAAAGTCATGCTGTTGATGTTTAGCGTTTCAGCTGCAACACCCAACGATAGGTGCAGAATTGAGTTGTAACTCGTTGCATTTACTTTGGAAAAACATGTACTTTCAGGGATGTTTTTAACGACGTTGTACTTTTTACCAGGTTCATTTTGTTGTGAAGTACTGCGACTCTTACTGCAGTAAAACGCCTGGATTTCACTCAACCCGCTGTGAGTAACTTCACTGACGGAAGAATAAGCTTGTTTTATCCAAAACGTCACCAGACACAGACCTGCCTGCAGTTTTTGTTAAAGACTTAGACTGAAAGGAATTTACTTGAACCATTCTTTCTTTTGACTGATTTTGTTCATTTGTAATCATGTTACTTATATTAACTATTTTCAAAAGAGATGCATCGATAAATTGCAGTTTGGTAGCGCTCAACGGCTGGAGTTCGGCGTCTTTGAGTTGTAGTAATCATTCTTGAAGCGCAAACGTAATGTAAATACACATGGTGACAGAAACTGATGTGTTATATGAAGCACACAGGTTTCTCTCCCCGGTGGTTCCTGATCTATGAAACTTTTATTTCGCCTCATATTAGAGATTAGAAATCCTTGCTCTCTGCAAACTGGGTCACTATGATGAGTTTGGATTTGCGTCATGTTCCATATGTGCAGGAGCTCGTGTTAAATCCAGAAGTGCTCTTTAATGTCTGACGCTGTTTATGGCAAATGTCATGCAATTATGCAAAGTTGTGATATGAACAACATGGCCTCCCTGGAGGTCCCGGAGGAAGACAATCAAAATGCAAACCAACTTCAAACGCAATTTATGACTCCGGAGATCAGAGACGGGGCAATCTCCTCAGGCTCTACCAAATCCAGAGTACAGGATGACAAAAGTCAAAGGAGGTCAGGCTCAAAATGAGTTTTCTTATCTGACGCTGCGCTGTCATTTAAATCCAAAACATAGTAGGATTTTAATAAAGACTCCAGCCATACTCAGTTGGTCCTCTTTCAAAACAAAATCAGACCCACGCATAACGAACACCTGATAGGTATCGGTGCAGCGCTTCAGCAACAGTCTGTGCTCAAAAGTTTGAACGTTGTTTAGATCGTTGAATTTGCACTGCTGGAGGTGGGGGAGTCCAGAAGAAAGAGACACCCAGCAGGTTGACCCGGTCTCAATCTTGTCTGGTTTTGTTTACAGGACTAACATCTTTTTCCTGAACCACCCAAACTATTTCCTGGAAAATCCATTTCCTTTTAAGAAATTCTTGGTGGTGTGCGAAACCGTACAAAAAAACAAAAAAAACAAAACAAAAACTGGACATATGAGCCTAAATAAGCCAGATCAGATAACCAAGTAATAACAGCGTATTGGCATACGTAAAAATTTGAATTCGCTTTTTAAGAGAAGAAAAACACCACATTGTAACTGTGTTCATTACAAATCTAATTTATCAATCCCATTATTGTTCTTTCATGTAAAGCCAGTCGTCCTGATGAAGGGTCGTTTGAATAAAGCCCAGAGAGACTCACAGCAGAGCTCCATGACAACATAATTACACGTTTGACAAACAATAATCATTATACTTCAGGCTTTTGTGGTGGAAGGCGGTCAGGCTGAAATAATCCCATTTTGACCAAAGGTGTAGAGTGTGTAAAAAGAGGATTTCTTTCAGTTTAAGGAAATTTAATGAGATATTATCCCATATTTAATGTGGTCTGTAAAACCAAGAAGCA
Source organism: Poeciliopsis turrubarensis (assembly GCA_010277015.1). Taxonomy (NCBI): domain Eukaryota; kingdom Metazoa; phylum Chordata; class Actinopteri; order Cyprinodontiformes; family Poeciliidae; genus Poeciliopsis; species Poeciliopsis turrubarensis. Next base: position 649,953 of record VMRN01000112.1, read on the forward strand.
GCGTAAAGTCATGTCTGCTATGTAAAGCCTAAACTTTGGCAGCCAGCCACCAAGTCGATGGGTGCAGCTGATTTGTTTTCTGGTATTAAAGAGACATTTATTTCTCTGTCACAAGTTTCATTTTATTTATGAGTTACTTTGGTAAAAAGCTATGTTATGAAGCCTTTCCTGACAAACTGTCCTGTTTTATTAAAGGTGGCTTTTTATGTTTTATTAAAGGTGGCTTCCTTGGAAGCTCAGTTCTTCCAAGGAAGAACTGAGCTTTAAATCCATATAAAGACGCTGATTTATATAGACTCACTCGCGCATGAAAATGGCTGCAAACAAGTGCATGATTATACAACTGCACATGTTAGAATAGCAGAAATGGGGCCTCCCGCATAACCGACAAGAAAGCAGCCAATGGTGTCTGGATTGTAAGTCAACAACAAAACACTTATCTTTTCCAGCAGCCATTGTACAGTGTGCACAGCAGTAAACCCCAGCTGAATAAGCTTGGGTTGGCGGTGCCAGTTAAATGTGACTTATCAGTAAGGAAGTCAAAATGGCTCATTTTCCAGACACCAAAAAAATGAATTCATTGCCAGAAAGTGTCTGTTTCTTTTTTAAACGATTCATGTGTTTTTAGAAACAGTCGAAACCCAAATGGAAGCAAAAAAACAGGTTACCTCTCACAAAGGAGTGACTCTTATTTCAAAAGTTTCTTCTGCCATAACAGATACACTCAACTTTGTGATTTAGCAGCATAACAGCTAACATGGGGTTTTATAAGTACCGTAAGTTAAGTTTAAGGTTTTTTTTAAAAGGCCTTTTTAAGACTATAATGAGTTGCACTTGAGACCAACTTAAGTACAAAAATAACTGAAGTTAACTTAATAACATTCTTACCTAATAAAGTTTACTTAATTTAAAATAATCAGTAAAGTAAGTTAACTGTAAAACTGCATAGATATTTTTAGCTACACATTTCTGATTCACACCGGATCAGAAAAACTGCAAAATACAGAAAAATAAAAACATAACATGTGTAAGATATGTGGCAAAAACTATGCCAAGTCTGCTATCCTCTGTTTATTTAACTGAAAATGAAAGTTAAATGAAATTACCAATGTCTGATTTGCTATTTATGTGTTTTTACTAAGAAAAATCCTCTTTCTACCTTTGAGTTTTAATCAAAAGGAAGATAATCTCTGATATTTTCGATTGTGGCGATGACGTTGGACAGTTAGGGTTTTGCACAGCCAAACTTTCCCACTTACCCCGAGTCCAGTCGTGTTGGATGGTGTGGCTTTAAAAACAGGACTTTTGCATTTGGCTATTTGGTAACAAAGATATACTGGTTTATTTGCAAATGCAGATCCTAGAGAAAGGATCTAAGAGTCAGATCAGACATCCAGAGAGTCAATAAGGTGAGGATTCAGATACTCAGTCAGACCATATAATCCAATAAGTTTACAAGATATGAATTGTACTGTCCTCCAGCTATCTGTGCAGAAAATCAATAGCCACGCAGATAAACATAAAGCTATAGTCAGCTGGCTCATATCAGTCTAATCTGTTGCACATCTGCTTATGGTGCCTCTCTAATCTGCCTGACATGCAGCGTGTCTGTTCCAACTCAGCTGAGTCTTTTACCTTTCTGGCTTACTCGACGCCGGCTCAGGCCAAGAAAATATGCATTAAATCTGCTTTTGACTTGTCTGTAACATCAATAACTAAACTGCTTAACATAATTCAAATCAAAATGCGGGGAGTCTCTGTGTTTTCTCAAGTGAGCGTGTTGTTTTGGTCATGAATTCAGTGACTTTGTGAAGATTTTCACCATCTTCAGAAGATGGTGAAAATCTTTTCACAAGATTGTGAAAATCTTGTGAAAATCTTGTGAATCTTGTTTCCATTTTTCCAGAGAAACGGAAACTCTGGAAACTCGCCAGAGTTTCTGTTTCATCTTCCCTCATTTTGACACCGGAAATGAGGGTATTTTTACGTGGCCGGTACAACCTTCCTGAAATCCACCTCTTTAAGAAATAGGGTAGGACAAAAAAAAAATAAATAAATCAAGAAGATCCTCTCACACCAGTCGGTGTTTGACATTGCGGTTTGTGCGAAGCTGCTGCAGCTTGAAGGCTTCGTCAGGCTGTGACATGAACCCGGTCAGTCATCGATCATTACTGTGACTAAGAGAGAATATACCTACTTCCTCTGACAAAAATCGGCTGTGAATCGTCTCAATTGATTTTCCTTCTCACCGGCGCCACCAGTCTGATGAAGAGCCTAATCTGGTGTTCTCGGTTGCAGTATGTCGTAATTAAGACCTTATAAACCTGATTACCAGCACCGTTGAGGACCCAGCTTTATCAATGGAACGTCTTATGTGGGAGAAAATACTGAACAAAACGACTCTAAAAAGGGTTAAATGTAGACGTTTCAACCCATCAGAGTTAAAAGCTTAGATGTAAATGATAAAATGATGCTTGACACAGTGATTTATTGTAGTACATTCACCTACACAGTGTTTGGCTTTTGCTAGAAAGAAAACTGAGCTTGCAGTTGCACGTTTTGGCATGCAGTTGTTGTTTTTTTTTTTTTTCTGTTGTTGCAACATGACTGATTTTTCATTCTGAGAACATCTTAAAGACACAGTGAACGCACATTTTCAACCATGCACTATAATAAATCTCACTGTATTTCCAGTTTTAGGTTATTTTAGGATAACTAAACATGTGCCAGAAGAATTGGACGTAGAATTTGTTTCAGATTTCAAATATTTACTAAGTGTTTTAGCAGTCAGGGTTTTGGAAGCTTCTGATGGGTTCATTTGCAACATCTGAACAAAATGAAGTTCCACTTCAGGATGTATTTTAAGACAGACACCCAGAGCATGAAGCTTCCTTGAGTGACATCATGAAAAATAAACAGGCAGTTATCAGAAAGACAACGGTTGACCGTCAGTGGCGGTTTCTGATAAAGGCAATTTGGGCAGATGCCCAGGGCGGCACAAGAACACGTGGGCGGTCAGCGTGAAACTGACTTTGAAGAGGAGGGACTGGTGCACTTGAGTGCTTCCTGATGGAAGACACCGTGAAAATATTGATGCAACATCTCAAAGCATCAACCTGGAAGTTAAAACTTGCATACAAATGGGATTTCCTAATGGGCAAAAAGCATAACTACCAACCAGCAAGTATGAATAGGCCAAAACACCAACAAACTATTGTGAAAAGCTTGTGGGAAAATATCCAACTTGTTGTTATTGTTGTTGTTTTTTACCAACGTCACACAGTTTTAAATATAAAACGACTAAAAAATATAAAAACTTCAATCGTTGAAAGAAAAATCAGAAAATGTTTCACTTCTTCTGGCATGAGTAATTAAATCCCAACTCACCTTAAAGAGAAAAAAAAGTTTAATCTGATTTATTTTCAGGCTCGTCTGCAAATTATGTAGGTTTTCCTGGTTCGTGCGAGTGAACGTGTGCAGCAAACGCCAACCAGGAAAACGCTGGTGGATTCTGTTTGAGAAGAGAAAATAAAATAACCGCAACTCACTCTTCTTTGCAGCAGCCATGTCACTCGATTCGGGCCAGCGGGAAGACTCTTGGATGTCCGCCGTCACAGCTTTGTCATTTCAGCAGTCTGACCCCAGAACAACCCTGCAAAACCAGGTTAGGATGCAATGAGAGAGAGAAGCTTCGGGCAAAACAAACAGAAGAGGTCGTTAAGCTGGGAACAAGTGAAAATTATTAGATCAGTCGATATGTGCTAGAAGAGAAGGGAAAAGGTAACTGGCGACCATGAGGGATTAAAACGAGGATGTGGAGGTTTTTTGGCACAACTCGGTATTTACAAGAAGTTCAGCAGAGAGATCAGCGGGGTCGTGCGAGTGGAGCCCAGAGCACCACGGACTCCCGACAGAGGCTTCAATTAAAGGAAAACAACAAAACCGTCTAAGAGGCTTAGCTACGTAGGAGCTGACGCCGCAGTTGGTGGGCTTCGTGCAGATGGAGAATGCTTATAGCGTCTTATGTTCTGAAGGATGTACGCATTGTAGAGCTTCGAAAAGCTCAAAGCAAAATCTAAACTGGAAGGGAGACATAAATACAGAGCTGGCAGAAGGAAGAACAAGAAGAGCTGTTGTCGTGCAACATTTACCGATGCACGCTTGACACGTTTCTCCTACAGGGTGAGCTGACCTGTTATTAAAAGCCAGGTGAATGCGTTGCGTGTCTAAATTAATCTGCTGACACTGTAACAAAACCTCCTAACCATTTTTAGAAGGAGGCAACTGCAGGGGATAAAGTGAGCTTTAAGAAGGGAACAAAAAAAGGAAACGAGAAACAGCAAAATGTGCCCCATAGTTCTGAGGTCGGCTGAGGCCAACGACTAATGCTATTAGTTGGAAAGCATGCCAAACGATGCTTTGTGAAAAGCTCACAAGTTGTTACCAAGTGTGAAAGGCAGGGCTGTTATTGAAACTGAATTTAGGCTAGCGGTTTATGTAACTCACATATACGGTCAAACCAGCACGGTTTACCAATCATAGGCGTCTCAGTAGGTCACGTTACCATTGAGAGCAAGTTCACATCAGTAAGTACGTTCAAAAAGTCAACCTCATGAGATTCGTTATTCACATGGCAATCAATTTCAGTTCATTTTGAAGACCACTGCTTACAGCGAATGAGAATTCAAAAGTCAGTCTCTCTGAACATTTCAATATCAGACCAGAACAAGTTCCGTGCACATAACACTCGGTGGTGGCTCCTCTCGACTGAATTACTGCGTCCGTGCGGCGCGGCATTGCGGTTCTGCTGAGGTCTCGTGAAAGCTGATGCTGTTTTGATAGCTGCCTTCAAGTCGTCTGCACTGTTGGGCGTCCAAGAGTGGCTGAAGACGCGTCATTAGCCTGCCGGTCACTGACTGGCCCGGTGGTGAAGTCACCGGCTGCGTCACAAGACCGAGTCCATCACAATGACACAACCCACCTTTAGTGAAGACAACTGTGATTAAGCGTAGTAGGTGCTTTTTAAGGACGGTGAGAGACTGAACAGAATGTTTTAACCTAGCTTCGACGTCTTCAATTGTCGAGTTGCGTTTATGTCACGCAAATACCGCCTCACTCTATTTTCCTCTCTGGGACTTTAAGTCTGTCAATGAATTTTATGTTTGGTGACGTTCCAATCTATTGAGATATTAACTAAATCATCTAAAAAAAAAAGCCCAGAGATCAAAGTTTCTCTCACTTTGTCATGATGCCAGATCTCAGTTTCGACAGAGTGAACAAAGAGGACATGTAGTTACTCTGGTTAATTAATGAAAGTTCAGCCAGATAAATAACAGACAGTCCGTGTGATAATATTGCACAGATCAGTGACTGGCTTGACACATTTTCTCGCCAGGCATCTGCGAGAGCAGGAACGAGAAGAATCACGTGCGGTTTGCCCTTCCTTCTTGAAGGTCAGCCAAGGTTGAAGATCAAGGAACCGCGAGAAGAAAGCCTGCAGCGTGAGGAACAACACGACGGCGCACGAGAAGCTCCAGCGTCGCATCCTCCGAGAGCGCCGCGGATCCAGGGGACGGTCTACTTTCAAGCAGTGCAAATATATCAGTGCCGTTTTAAGCACCTAAATGTGTCACTGTGATTAGAGTGACACTGGTGGGATTCAGATGTGCGCGCCTCGAGCATTGGGAGCAGAAATAGGAGCTAATAAGCAGTTAGGGGAGGGCATTTATTGTATCGTTGATGATTTATCGTGATAGTTTTCTGATCACTAAAAGTACGTTGACAGTAGTGTTGAAAATGTTATTTGCACTATTTTCTCCAATATTCCGTGACAGCATCAATAAATATCAGTAATTTCAAAAGCACAATTAAGTGCAGTTTCTTCTTTACCTAGAATCCCAATTATCGTCATTTTTATCAGTATCACTCTGGCGCCACGAATATTACGATAAAAAGTCTATATCGGCCCTAAAAGTATCTTACAGATGTTGAAATAAGTGCTTCAGGTCATCAGCGTCACATCGGTGAAGGTTTACTTTGGACACCTTTAGGAATTACAAAGCACATTTTGATGCAATTTTTTTTTTTTATTTATAACGCAAATCAAGCAATTACGAAACCTGGGGAGCATGGAACCATAAATCTAACATATCACACCTGAATGCTCAAATCAAAGCGGATCAGTTCACTGTAGTAAAGTATTCACATGGAATGTAGACATAAAATCAGCCTGACATTATCTAGTTAATGCGCAATTTAACTAAATTGTAGAAATATCTGAAAGGTTTCTCATGAAGTGTATATCCACACATTTATTTATTTATTCATCAATCTTTTTTTTTTTTTTTTTTTACCATAAATTGCCAGTTAGAGCTCCTTATTTGCGCCATTTTGAGCCACTGCACCTGGACGCTCTGCACCAAAACACCTGGCTAAAATGCAACCGTAGTTCCAGTCCGCTGCGGCCCACCTTCGTCATGACCGGTGCTGTTCTGCAAAACTCGCACCTTGTGTTGAATGCATTTTGTGCTCAGAGCAAAAAGATTATAGCTTCGAGTTAGTTGCATGGAGATCACAGCTAAATCCAGAAACCAAGCCGTGTTTTTGTAAATGTCGACCACCCTGCCCCCACCTCTGACCCTGAGTGCAGGCAATAAAATTTAAGATGACACAGAGAGAGAGAGAGAGAGAGAGAGAGAGCAGCAACAGGTGCTCATTTCCTGCTCCGAGCCTGGCATTGTGCATGGAAGCAATATCCTCTGTCATCACTTACACAGGTAAACGGTGGCAGGGACAGAAACCTATCTGATGGCGAGTCTAGGTAAGCTGCATATGCTTTAAATAGGAACTCCCTAAAACAATAAAACATCAACAACAGACACTTTACCAGCATGTAGTAACAGTATTAATTACATGTGTTGTTCTCATTTAAAAAGACCAGACAATGTGCGTTATTTTAGCCTTAATAAAAGTGTAGTTACCCTCCAGCTGTGGTCAGTCAAAAACAACATATTATATCACAGCATTACTGTGGTTGAGCCCCTCTCCGTGTGGATTAATGCAGCCTGCGGTGCACCACAGGAATAACCGGTGTACTACTGCAAAACACGGAGCTGCTGGAAATAACACCCAGAACTTAACACTGCAGACTAACTTTCAAGTTGGCGCTGGCTAACGCGAGGATGTACGCTAATTGTTCCACTAAAGCGCTCAGTTTTACATTAAAAAGTCGCTGCGTGGGGGAGAAAAAAAAAACCCAGACATTTTTACGTTTGGCTGTTTCTGTGGAAATAAAAAAACAACACATAACTTACCTTAGCTTACTATAAAGGTGGCTCGCTAGGTTTGACTGTGGTGAACAGAAAGAAGCCGAAGTGAAGCGGCGCTGAGTAAACGCAGCTCCTTAAATCCGGGGCGACCCGCTCAAACTCTCCGCTTCCCTTGTTTTGGCACTTTGTCTCTCTCCGCAAGGGTAATTTCCGATCACATGGGGGCGTGAACACGCCCCCTCGTCTTCCACCCTCTCTGCAGTCTTTAGACTCACTGGTTATTGGTTATTAACATGTATGTTCGCAGCTGTAGCCGTAACCCGAACCACCGCGCTGCATTATTAAGCTCCTCGATCAGCTGATGAATGGCGCCCCAGGTTTATAACAGGAGCTGCGCTCCTCTCGGTGAGCTTTGAGTGAGCTCCAGGGGTGTTGGACCAAAGCGCCACCTGGCGGTGCTTCGTGTGCATAACATCGCTAATGCTTTTTTTTTTTTTCGTACTGCTTGAAATTGCAGGTGCATCCCAATTAAATAATAAAGTTCAATAATTCAGTTAATTTCTGTTCATTTTTTTAAATTACTTGTTTACTTTTAATGTTATTTACATAACATATATTTGTATATTTTGTGTTTGATATCTCCCAATGAAGCGCTGTAATAAAACATGTTATATTCTATAAAGTATAGTTGCATGCTACTGTTTCATATGATTTCCACTGTACATTCAAAATAATCATCCATGTTACCCACGAGTTGAAAGATCGCAGTTTGGCTGATCGCAAAGTGGTCTTGACAAATAATTCTCTGAGCTTTTTAAAAAAATCTTTTCTTACTTTGCAACATTTTTTTATCTTATTTTCATATATATCTTCCTACACTTGATCTTTTATGAAATTGTACACCCAAAAAAATCTTCGCGCCCAACGTGGGGCTCGAACCCACGACCCTGAGATTAAGAGTCTCATGCTCTACCGACTGAGCTAGCCGGGCTGTGGAAGGAATAACGCACGCGAGGTTTAAAACACGTTCAAAGGAGAAACGTGTTGTGATGTGTTTTGTTTGTTCAGGCCTATTTTAAGACAATCTGCTTATCGCTTATTTGATTTCGTCTCCACGTATTTCTGTTCTTTCTTCGTGCTAAAAGTATGTATAGATTTAAAAAAAAATAATTATTGGAAAAAGCAAAAGTTATGCCGTCCCTGGGTGGGCTCGAACCACCAACCTTTCGGTTAACAGCCGAACGCGCTAACCGATTGCGCCACAGAGACGTGCTGCGATACCCTTGCGTGACAATCCTCGGTTATTTGTTAAAAACCCCGTCCCTGTGGCAGAGCTGCAGAGTTGGCTCGTGCAGTGATTTGGCGGTCCATTAAGAGACGGTTTGAGACTGATCAGCCCAGAGACTCATTGGGGAAAAGGAGAATGATGGCCTGACCTGCCGATTACGATTTTGGCTCATGCTATATTCTGTGTCTCCTAGAATTACAAAGTGCAAGTCCCTTTCTTAGGTAAGTTTAAATTTGCATTAAACCTTATGTTTAGTCAAATAGTTTCCCAAATAGGAATAAAAAGAATGAGTGCTCATAAACATTGATGCCGTTGTAAAGTACCTAACAAAGAACTAGGTTTTTATGAAAAACATAATGACCAGAGACAACAAGAAAAAAATAAATAAGTAAAAATACTCCGTCCCTGGGTGGGCTCGAACCACCAACCTTTCGGTTAACAGCCGAACGCGCTAACCGATTGCGCCACAGAGACCGTGCTGTACCATGTCCAAAGTGCTGAAGTCTACCATGGCCCACCCCGTCGCTTAGCAGGCAAGGCTGGTCGTGATCACGTTCTTTTACGTCTCACAAATCGATCATACTTATTAAGAATATGGACGTTAATCTTAACTTGTTAAAAAAAAGTGTTTGCTGTATACGCACGCCACACAGTGTTTTTATAGACAAGACAAACTGGATAAATTAATTTCACATCTTCTTATTGTAGATCACCAAAAAGCTGGCTGGCAACAGTAAGGGAACGGCTCTGTGGATTTCATCTGTGAGCCAAATATTGACAGTACTGACTGTCCACGAGGGTCCAGGACTGGACAAAATGGCTGGAGGACTCATGGAGGCGGCGCCTCCCAAGGTGCTGTATGTAGACTGTGCCTGTTGTGTAAGTGAGGCCCTAAAAAAGCTTCAGGCCAGGTTTGGAAAGTGGCCAGATGTCCACATCCTTCTGGATATCTGGCATTTCATGCGGAGGCTGGCTGTTGGTTGTGCCACAGATGTGAATCTTCTATATCCTGCTTTCATGCAGGCACTGTCCTCCTGAATTTTTGAGTGGGATGAGGGGTCCTTGACCTGCTTCGAAGGGCCAAAGCGAAGCAGCTGCCGCAGGAACAGAGGCCGGGTTTAACCAATGCCAAATAACAAAGAAGGAGTTGAATGCTTTCTGATGTAGGAGGACATAAGGAGAGAACATCACTGTTGTCTTAAACTGGGAGGTTTAAGTGACCTAGAAAGGGGCAGGATTTTACCCCTGGGGTTGAAAGTGTGAAGAGGCCTCCCTTCACACTTCACACTCCCATCTGTCCAACGGTCAGACTGCTGCCACCTGGCGGAGACCATCTTTGTTTGCTTCTGCAATAACTATTAGGTTCAACAACATCTCGAGTATTTCACTGCCATTTGAACAAGTTTATTCCAGGTTAGCTATTCTTGTGTAACATAATTGCTCCCCTTTGGTATGTCTCCTTTCATAACAGGTTCAAACTAGAAAGCGATTTTTCAAATGTGATAATATGCATTCCTTTTTCTTCCTGAAGCAAAAAACAGATTCCCGCTCTACCTACTGGAAGGCCTTAACAGCCAGGACCAGGATCGGGTCACCAGCAACTAGTGATGGGTCTGATGCGTCTGCGCATGCGTAAAGAGACAAAACCCAGTGTCGGTGCACGTATTGCGTTCAGCAAGTCATGTAACCGATACAGGAACTGTTTCAAAATGACACTGGCGCCAAACTGTGTTTATAAGGAATTGAATCTGTCAACAGGATGCATTTGCCAAAATAATTTGTGATCTTTTAAGGTACAGCGTCCACATGGAGCCTGAAGGCAAATGAAAGGTTTTGTAGATTGGGGCCATTTTGGTCTTACATCAGACAATAAGGTGTTGATTCTCACTTTGTTGTTTCATTCTTTTTTTTTTTTCAGTTTCTACTTGATGTATCTGAATCCAAATTCAGCTGAAATTGACTCTTAGTTTAAGTTCATACTATGTTCTGCAGGTTAAGTGTTGCACATGTTTGACATATGCAACATGTCAAACATATGCAACACTTAACCTGTCTTAGAAATGTCTTAATTAAATAAATCCACCTCCTCAATGCTGAGGCATTACAGGCGTCAGGATGAATCCCATTGACACAGAGGATAAACTCACATTTACAGCCATTCTACAAATCACTCAGTTGCTTTTTATAAATTATTTCATATTAATGTATTGTTTACTTCATTTTTTCTACAGCAGAAGTTGTGTCAAAAAAGTGTAACAGACTAAATTTCAAAATGTTGGGAAAACGTTTTGGGTTTTTTTTGATGATGATGATGATAATGATGAAAACTTGTGAAAAAGAACATGTTTGGAAGCCTCCTCATTCCAAACATATTCACTTAAATTTCACTTACATGTTCACATTATTTATTGTGGTCTGTCAGTGACGTTGCCTGCACGGATTTTTAACGTCCAGCAGGTGTCAGTATTGAGTGACACAGTATTGACACAGTATCAACACAGTGTTGGTTTGGGTCGAAACGCTTCATGACGCCTCATTTACCCATCACTAATAAATACATTTTTCTAAGCTGCATGGGTACCGCTTTGGTTTTGACTGCTACTAAACGCGCCAATAAGTGCACCAACACATGAACAAACCAGTTCATGTGAACTCATGGGGGTGTTCAGCAAATATACATTTTTGGTAACATAACGTTTACATCCAAATGCAAATGAAAACCCAAGATTATTTCTCAATCGTAGGTTAGGAAAAGTCTCAACTTCCTAGAAAATTGTATACATTGAGCTATGACTAATACATGTAAACATTAGACATGATAATGATGTAATTTATTGATTTGAATACGTCACTGCAATACAAAAATTTTACTCTATAAATTTTCAAAAGGGAAGTTGGGGTTTTTTTTGTCAGGAAAAAGGAATGCAGTATTTTCAATTTGCATACAGGTAATTTGAAGTTGACTTTTTATTTTCAAAATCCATTTAAAGATGTTTTTGAAAGAACTGACAAACCATTTTCCTTCATTATTTTTCAGAAAATGTTCTATTGCAGCAGAACATTTCCACACATGGGACTGAACTTTGAACTCACTTTGGTTTTTTTTCCCTCTTCTTCATTTTCTCCATCCCTAAAGACAGGATGATTTGGACTTTCCTCCGGCATCTCTATACCTTATTGCTGTTGCAGGATGCATATGTGACATAGTTAAGTTTATGTATAGTAATTTAACATAACCTAAGATTGCTAGGTCTAAAGGATTAAATATCTGAGAAAATTAGCAGCTCAAAGCACCTTGTTGCCTGGTACCTGCATGTATAAACTCATTAAAAAAAACAACATTGTGTTAAATTTCAGTTCTTTATTCCTAGCGATTGTCATGATTATCATTTAGAAAAAAAACAAGTTGCTGCAACATGTGTATGCTGAATGCTTAAACGGTATACACATATTTAGTGCTCAAAGGCACTAAACTCTATTTAATAACAACAACAACAACAAAAGAAGTTAATATTTTTCCATACATTTAAATACCAGTCGTCACACAGAAAAGTTGACGTTACATACAGACATGTTGCAAATACTATTGGCATATTATCAAATGTAGTACTTGCATATGTACATGTGCACAATGTGACAACATGTTGCTGAAACAAAAGATGGCATTTGTTAGCTTGCATTACATGGAGGCTTGGTTTCGGAAATGCCCAACCACACAAAGTGTAAGACGACTTGCAGTGCCATCAGAAAACTCCTTCAACAGGATTGTATAATTATAACGGTGCCTGATTCAGACAACGAACCACTGAACCAAACAAACTAAAGAGAAAGGGATTCCCAGTCAATTCTGTTGGGAATCGCCGTTTTGCGTTTCTACAGTAGGTAACACATCAGGTCTTGATCTCGTCGGCGTCTCCGGTTTTAGCTAGATCAGCGTTGTCCCTCTGGGACGTGTCAAGAGCGAGCTGCATGGCCCAAACACTGAGAGGCCTCATGTAGGCCAGAGAGCGGTAGATGCTCCTCTCGCAGTAAGCTTCGGGAGTCTGGAAGGCCATTCCCAGCCGCTCCCATACTGTTCGGTAGCAACCCTCTGCGGTCCGCATACCTTCCTCCAACATACCCTGAGGAACGGAAAAAAAACCCCAAAACATCAATGTCCATGTTGCCTAAACACCAACACAAAGTTGTACTGAATTATCTTGTTAAAAATGTGACAAAAACAAATATTATTTGGTAATATTGCTCTATATTTAGCTCCAGTTATCTTCCCACAAACTCAACAGCCACCCGTCCCTCGTAAAGAAAAGCATGATCCTGCCACCACCGTGTTCCACTTTATTTTCCCTTTCACAAAACTGGAAGAACATGGTTTCACCTTGGCTAACTGAAAAACTGTAGTTTTGTTGACAAACATAGATCTGTATCAATTTTTTAAATACGAATCAAGCTCATTAAACAACAAACTGAGCTTTGAACAGTCCGATTTCTTCAATGGAGAACTTTACAAATATTCAGCAATGGGTTGGTTTAATTTACTCATCCCAATAGAGACTCTACTACATTGAAACTTCCAACTCACCTCATGAATCATAGTAGCTGCCAGCCCGTACACGACTCCGACCCAGACCTCATCTGACTGGACACTGGAGCGGTCGGGCACTCCCTCGGGACGCATGCCGTTAACGGCGCCCATGTGGCCTTCAGAGAAGCTCATTACATTCAAGTCATAGACGGATTTCAGTGCGCGCCGGATCTTTTCTTTGGGAAACGCCTGGAAGGAAAAAAGGACGGGATTGTGAGGCAACGTTCATATAAAAACGAATTGGAAAGCACTGGCTGTGTGGCTGCTTTCACAAAAGTCATGCACCACTTTGCAAAAAAAGACATTCATATCCCTGGAAACTGCTCAGAGTTTTGAACTTAAAGATGCGGCCAGAGCTACAATTCAATTATCTAAATCAAAGCAAAGTGATCCAGACCAAAATCTAATTGGTGGCCAAACACAAAAAATCGATGTTTACAGATGCTCTCCACTCAGCCATACTGAGCTGGAGCTGCTTTGCAAATAAAAATGGACACATATTTCCGAACTGGAAATATGTGATACAAAGAGACCAAACATCTGTACTGAAAGTTTTCAGATCACCACATCTGGATGGAAGTATCTGCTCTGTCAAAATTAATTTAACAAATATGTTTCCATCTTCGAAGGGCTGCACAGTGGCGCAGTGGGTAGCGCTGTTGCCTTGCAGCAAGAAGGTCCTGGGTTCGATTCCCGGCCCAGAGTCTTTCTGCACGGAGTTTGCATGTTCTCCCTGTGCATGCGTGGGTTCTCTCCGGGTTCTCCGGCTTCCTCCCACAGTCCAAAAACATGACTGTCAGGTTAATTGGCCTTCCCAAATTCTCCCTAGGTGTGAGTGTGTGTGTGCGTGGTTGTTTGTCCTGTTTGTCCTCTGTGTTGCCCTGCGACAGACTGGCGACCTGTCCAGGGTGAACCCCGCCTCTCGCCCGGAACGCAGCTGGAGATAGGCACCAGCACCTCCCGACCCCGTTAGGGAGAAGGGTGACGGAAAATGGATGGATGTTTCCATCTTCTCTCTTTCTTGGAAATGCCAATAAAACGCCTTAAGCGAGCGCAAAGTTGGGTTTTTTTTTTTTGCAAATTGGAGGAAGTAATTTTGAATTTTGCAGTTTCCATGAGATACTTTAAAAGGCATAAAAATACATTGATGGAAACATACTTAACAACATCAATGGGAGGATGTTTAACTCACCTGGTAGGCTTCTTCTTCCAGCCCAGACGCTCTGAGGAACCAGTGTCCGGCACACTGATCAGACATGACGCTGTTGGAAAGCGCCCTCCCGCTGCTGTCGTAATTGTAATACTTCCCTAAACATCAAAGGGAGAAAAAAAAAAAAAAAGAAGAATTATACAAGCTGCACTTAATGCTAACTGGTAATTTGAAGCATGCTTAACTTCATCCCTCTGCAGATACGAAGATGTTCTACCTCAGTGATCAAATGTGAAACTCTCAGATAAATGTTGGAGCGTACCGTTCCATAAGAGTTTATCAAAGGCTGCGCTGCCTCTCTCCAGGAGGTCTTTGTAACGCTGGTAAGCCTCTTCACTGTCCACCAGTCTGGCCATTTTACACATCACACACAGGGACGCCAGCCACATCCCACCACAGTACGCGCTGCACGATACAAAGAGACCAAACATCGGCAAAGTTGTAACTCAACTGCAGTTGTAAGGACTCCAGAACACCCGTTAGGAAAACTGCTTCACTTCAGTCGACCCCGTTTGAGTAAACCGGGCCTCACCTCGGTCCAGTCACAATCCAGCCATCGTACGTCTGATCTGCGTATCCCGAGTTTTCTATCAGGCCGTCTCCATCCTGGTCAAACTTCATCTCAGACTCCATCACAGCCTAAACAATCCGTCATGCATCATTAATCCTCAGAGAACCAAAAGCAGGTCAGTTAAGAGTGAGTTCACGGCACAAATTACTGTTGAGCGAAATAATCCACATCGATTCCTGGTGCAAAAGTTCACCTCCTCATGACGTGCCATGCTGTCAGTGCAGCAACAATGCTAGCTCTGTTAACAGTTCGGTACGTTGGCTTGTCACATTGATTGGTGAGTACTTCACTCAGCCATTTGTATAAGATCCCTTTAAGTTCCCATCCTTCTGTAAACATTTCACAGAACTATTCATTAATAGTTCTATTCAAAGGAGAACGGTTTGTTCAGGTTACAGTTTCAAACCTGAGAAATGTTTCCTTACATCTTCTGACAGTTTGAAGTCCTTTTGTGGTGAAGGCAGATAAACTGCAGAAGTGACATAAGGTTTCTCTGCTGCTAAAAGCTACTAGAGGATGTTATAGACTGTAGCTTCATTTCATATTTCATACATTTTAGGGTCGCTATACAGCAAGAATCTGATACTTTTAAATAAACATTGATTAAACTATGAATTTAAAAATAAAACCTGGCAGATGGGCCACATGTCCTGCAGGTACTGACTGTCCTGGGTCAGATGAAAGTCCCTGTAGACCTGCAGGACAAACTTCAGGTTCAGGTCCTTCCAGTCTGCGGTGTCGTGGATGAGGTAAGCGTTTAACCTCTGCCAAGGCTCGTCATCTTGGAAGAGAAATGTGTTGCATGAACAAAAATATATACAAAAGTCAAGCAAGTAAGAGCCTTATAAAGGCGGCTAGTTGTAAAGAACGAGGCATCGGTCAGGTTTAATTCTGTAATTTAGTCGTAAACGACAGCAGCAGTCCGCTGCTCACGCCGAGGCTTATGATCTGGATGGTCTCTCCCCCACCTGGGTCTCCGATGTCATGAGGCACCACGTTTTTTGTCTTGACAGGAGAGTAACGGCCGTTCATCAGATGCAGCCTCTCTGTTGGATCCTGCTGCACCACGGTGCCGGCTGAGGGAAGATTGATGGGTTAAAAGATGGAACACGTTTTCACGACCGGTGGAGACTGATGGCGTGAAGCTGGTCTAGCAGGGATCATTGATGAGCAGTCGGGTCACAGAAAGGGCACCAAGATTTCGCTCACCAATATCGTATTGCAGACTCAAGGCTAGCTTGGGCCACAGCATGATAAGTGCGAAGGAGGCGTAGAAGTGCACGTCATACGTGTTATACATTCTGTATTCATGACCTGGAAAACAGGGCAACATTGAAAGTCGTCGCTGTTGTCTGAATGTCTTATCCGATTTGAAACAGCAAAACGGTGAATGTTTGTGTATTTTAACCAACTAATGATTCTCCTTTTGCCCACCTTCTAGGTAAGCAAATCGGCCGTACTCCTTGACGAGAGCAGGCTGAGCTGGCAGACCGCCGTCCTCACTGCGCACGCCGCCGCTGACGTCAGCGTCCTCCGAAAGCTCCGTCCACACGGTTCCTCCGTCCGCCACGAAGTACAGCTCGTTAAACAGAGCGGACTTGTACCAAGGCGGAAGAGAACTGGGACACATGGAAGACACGTAATTCGCAAACAAGCAAAAAAAAACAAAAAAAAAAAAAGAAAAGAAAAATCCATCCATTTGTCATCTTTCGGTGGTGATGAGCAGAAATACACTTGGAATGCGTCACTTCTACAAAATATAAAAGCTTGATCTTTTATATTTTATTGAGATGCATCTTCTGAAACTAAAGTACCTGTCCTGTAAGACGGGTCTCTGCCACTCCTCAATGGATTTCTCCCATTGTTTGTAGTGTGTCAGTGCGTAATGGCTGAGGGACGGAGACGCATCTCCTTTGTCCCCAAAGTAACGAGTATATCTCCTGTAGAAAAAAAACAAAACAAAAACACTTTGTTTAATAAAGAAGGGATCCGAGATAAGTCAGGGTTAGATATTAGGGGCACACATCCATCATTTCTCACCATTTTTTTTTTTTTTTTTTTGCCTTTTTCTTCATGTACTGCACTTAAAAGAAAAGTAACTGGCTCTGATGGGATGTGAGGTGAATAAGTAATGAGAAATGCCACCCTGATCTAAACCATGGCTAAGCAAATTAAGGCAGGACATCTGGGCTCTTCTTGCACTGTAACCTGAGAGCAGCGGCAAAGCAAACGAGGGAGGAGGTATGCTTTGCATATGTGACGTTGAAGCCCAACAGCCAAACCAAGTAAATAGGTTAAATAAGTGCAGCATTACATGTTTTAGCATCAAGTATCAAGTTCTTACAGCTGTAGATCTTAAAAAGATGTAAAACCAAACTAATTTAAGACGACTAAATGTTAACTTCTGGTGATGAAAATGTATTTTTTTTTTTTCCTACAACCACAACTTTAGATCCCTGAACAGTGACTATAGTAAGAGTCACCTGACGTGTTCCCTCTCCCTGGACCCGAAGGTGATTCTGGGCATGTCCCAGGCCAGGCAGAACTCCAGGCTGTTGAGTTTATGAGCCGGCACCGAGCAGCTCACCGCCAGCGCAGCCGCCACCTTCTCTCCCCTCTGGGTTGGCGGGCTGGATCCTGCACAGTTCAACAAGTGACGAAGGTGAATCAGACAATAAACAGCATCTCTGTCTAATGCAGCTGCTTTCATTGAGATGAAGATGATGCCTTCATAAATCCACATTTGGATCAGAAGAAATCACAGTCGTAATATTGAATCCATCTTTATTGGGCGTATTTAAAAACTCTTTCAATTTACGGTATTTTTGCATCACAGCATAATAATAATAAAAAAAAATAATTTAAAAAAAGAAAGATGTTTTTTATGAGGTTCTGAAATGATTCTGAAACTAACTTTTCTTTATCAGATGAATCACTCCCTGTGATTCAATGACTTGTTGAAGTGCTTTGGGGAGGAGTTTCTGGTTGACTCAAAGATTTCAATGTGCCAAAATCATGACTCCTCCATCACCGTGCTCGGTAAGAAGTCATTCTAGCTGCTACGGACGGCAAGCGTGGCGACAATCATGGCTTTGGTCTCATCTGTCCAAACAACAATCCAAACACCGTCTCTCATCTCATCGAATAATCAAGGATTTATTTTATATTTAAATAGAAAAGTAGACAAAAGAATATAAAAGTGGGATTTGCTTATTATAGTCTGTAAAATATGAATGCATTATCTTGCCGTTACACGTCGGCTGATGTTCACCTAGCTACATTTAGGCGGTGATTAAATGTCGCATAGTTGCCTTGGGTTTTTTTTCATTCTCAGTTTTTTTCTGCATTAAAAATACTGCAGCTTGGTTCGGTCCCATTTACATGTTTCGGATGATCAGCTAGCAGATTAACCTGTGGGGGAGTCCAGTCGTCCGTCAGTGATCAAGTCGCTCCACAGACCGCCGCAGGTTCCTTTTGGACTGAAGGCCGTCTGATGGCTCACCTCCCTGTCAGCCTGTTGAAGTTGAAAACCCACAGTTTAATCTCTTAGAAATGGTAGAAGTAGTAGAGAAACTATAAAGATGCTGACGAGTCACGGGTGCAGTTACTTTCATCAAAATACACCGAAGTAGGCCTGTGATCATAAATTTTTCTCATCGTCTCAGAAATTATAACGGTAAACGATAATGGTAAGGGCATAATGATGCAACAACACGTTCTCAACAATCACTGGAACTGGAAGACATTTTAAAGTAATTAAACAGAATACCAGAAACAATGAATTAAATGAATTATGACGTTTCTGTAAACAAAGCTATCCTTCAGGAAAAAGGGCCAGATGAGACCAAAACACCAGAATGAAGACTTTTGTCATCCAGGTTTTGGTAGAAAAAGAGGAAAACGATAACTCATGCAAATGGAAATTATTGAGCTCGTTTTAATTCATCGTGCGATTAATTTATTTCCCGCTTCTGACGGCATGAATGAAGCGAACCTGCTCCCGCGCTGCGATGCACAGGGTGTAGGGGTTCGCTGCGGTGCAGTGGTGCAGCAGGACTCCGGACACCGCCTCCCCGTCCTTCTCCAGGTGGAACGGCTCGTTCCAGTGGCCGCCGCTCTTGTCGTCCTTGTGTCCCGACCCGTTGACCATTGTAAACATGATGGAGACATCCAGGGCGTAGTCATTCTTGTTCTCTATGTCCCACACAAATACTGCCGCTGGGAGACTCGAGTCCTGAGGAGAGGCAACGATACTCAGCAGGTTTCTTCAGACATGAGAAACTTACAGGAAAAAAAATAATAAAACGTCACCGACCTGGTAGTCATGAGGGATGACGGGGGATATCTGCCGACAGGTGAGGGTGACGTTCTGACCCGGCAGCTGGTACACGGTCCAGGCGCGGGGGTACAAGGCGTGATAGAAGGCGTACTCTCCACAGTAGCCCCAGTTCCAGCCTTGCAGCGTGGGCGGGCGCTCCACGGACAGAACCTGCTGGTAAACCGTTTGCCCTCCGCGGCGCAAACACACAGTGAACTGCAACAGGAGAAGAAGATGCTTCACTATGCCGAGGAGTAAGACGCAACCATCAGCTTTAAAGACACACTTCTGTTTCAATAACAATAGTGATTGGGAAAGAAACAAGTCTTTCTCACCCTTTCCTGAAAACTGAAACTAGGAAATTCCAAGAAAACGTTTTTTCAGTCCATAATTACTGTGCCTATAAAGATGGCATCTCATTAAATAACTGAATGCAATAAATGAAACCAGACTCAGTGATTGCATTTACACATTAGACTAGATTCATTGCGCTTTAACTAAACAACAAATCCATTTTCACACAGTCTGAACGAATCCAAAGAAATAACAGAGACGCACTGAACAGCCTTTTACTTGTCAGTACAAAGTTCTGATCAAGATTTTCCTTCTACAAGGATTTTAACACACTATTTTGAGCAAACGTTAAGAATTTTTCTGCAGGACAATCCACACAAACATCGCTGCGCATCATCGGTTGGGTCACCAGCAGAGATCTGACCCAAACACCACCGAGAACAATATGTACATTTTTAATCGCTGTTCACAGTGTAGCTCAAGGATGACGATACCAGAAGAAATATTATCAGTCTATCTGCTAACATAGCTTCCACTAGCTACCTCGAGTTGTCACTGTTACATAAGATGAATGATAAGTGGCATTCCTTTAGTTTCCACAACCAACAACTGGAAGTTTATCTAAACATGTGAATTTGTAAAAGGTCTAGCAGCCTTCATTTGGCAAGCAGACTCCCAACACAGCTGGGGGAAAAAAAAATAAAATCTACTCACAGTGTCTCACTGAAAGTGTGACACAAAAGTAGACTTTGGCTTTTCTGAAACCGGTATGCAGCCCACGCCTTGTATGGGCTGCCTGAAGTGTGCACTGCGTCTCACCTGCTAGTTGCTGCTCACTCCTAGTAAGACTGAAAGAAAGCTGCCACACTTTTCCCTTACTCATAAGAAAGTCAAACTGGGCTGTTGACTTTCTATTGAGAAGTATTTCCAGCCTTAAAAAACACCAACAGTCATGATGGGAAGCTACATGAGCCCTGCCCATCACTTTTATTAGTCATTATTAAAATACAGATGGCAAGGTTGGGCAACATGTCTGTTACATCAGCATGTGAGCTTCTTGTACTGTTATTAGGCCTGTTTTCCTTGCATTCCCAGTCAGATGCCCCATCATGATGACAAAGTAAACTCCACGCAAAAAGACTTTTGGGTTCCGAGGTACCTGGTTGGCGATGACGGTTTTGTAGTGGTACATCCCAGGGTTTAGCTGCCATCTGCAGAACTCCCCCCTCCAACCTCTTGTAATGGTGCCGCCTCCGATACCGCCGAGCGGAGCACCTGACCACGCCGGCGGAAAGAGGAGAGTGGTGTCAAAGAAAGGATGAACGGATGAGCTCACTCATGGCTAATGCCAGCTCTATGAAAACATGAAGGTTTACATAAGCTTAGTCCAGCTCTGCAGAATAACAAAAGTAATTCCAGTCGAGCCTTAAACAAATCCAATGAGTTTTGTCTAAGGATTTATTGGCCTCCTACTATTATTGGCAACCCTGGAAAAGATGTTTCCAAAAGCTTTTGGATAAATAGTAGTCGTCCTCTCTACGCTGCAGTTCTCCAACACCGAGCTCTGAATACATTTTTGCATTTCCTCAACCATCCTCACAAATTTAGGCCAGTGACCATGTCCTTGAAGAGTTCATAAAAGAAACTGACCTCTGTGTTGTGCCAACAGAAAACTTACAATTTGTCCCCTGTGATTTTTTAGGAATGACAACAATTGTGGCACCTTTTATTTTTTATAAAACAAATAATCCTTAACCACTGAATAAACAAACTTAAATTAAGTGCAGATTTAGAGATTAAATCTCCACATTAAAAGATGTGTTTATTCGATTTTAATCCTTAAAGTCCAGCATGAACATGAACCGTTACATTTTGTTCTTTCCCAGACTAATCCTGCCTTCATCAGATACTGTTTCCTATATTACTGCACTCATCTCTACTGAAGGCAAAGCATTTCTTTATGATCTATTATAACAGCTGTCTTATTTAAAAAAATAAAAATAAAAAAAAAACCCAAAAAGAAATAACTATTCTTCTCTATTATTGAATCAAACTAACCATATATTTGCCGTAGAGGCACAGATCGAAACATATCGATGAATGGAGCCTTCTTCTCCACTTGAGTCTTCTTGTACCACCATTTAAGATACCTGGAAAACATGCATAGGAAAGTTCAGTTGTGAAAACTTTGCACTTTCACTTTAAGTGAGGAAGATGAGTGGGGTGATTCTTCTTTGGTCGATTTATTAGAAGAATGAGGAGGTGCAATGCCAGGAAAGAAAAGGCAATGAATTAAACATTTTATACAATTTTACGACATGTCAACAAGATGACAACAGCGGGTTAGTCCATAAGATGATCGATGCCTTCCTACACGGTTCTCATCTCCCCTCACAGCTCTGTCCGAGGTTTCTCCCATATACTTGGATTCCTCCGGTAGAATTTCAACCAGGTCAACCAATGAACAGAAGGTGAAGTTATGAACCATTATGATGACTTTTGTTGCCATTTTAGGATTGTAAACTGTCAGTAGTTTAAGAGGTAGCAGTGGAGGAAGTGAACGAAGGCGTTCAGTCCGTGTTAGCCACGCTTCCAGATACTGAATTGACATTAACATTTGCGTCGTCTCTCTTTGCAGTGAAGGATGCTTGTTCACAGTGCAGCCAATTTTAGGCAAGCTTCATAGCACCAAGCTGGCGCATTACATTCGTCACAGCCAAACGATTAAAGTTTTAAACTTCTACCGATGCCACGCCTCCAGGAAGAAACCGTTTCTGACAATATAGTTAGTTTAGCTGTCCTACATAGTCATATCATTGACACATTGCATATCAATTCTGATTATCTGGACATTATTCTTAATAATGCGTTTCTCACACACCTCTAATAGACGACTCTTAAGTTAAAGAGTAAAATTTGATGCGTCTAGATGTGTGTGTTCCACATAAGCATAAGTGTTTATGGCTCAGCTGTGTTTTATCTCAGCTATTTGACCTCGCCGTCTTCCAACGCACTCCACCATGAGATAACACATCTCCACGGTTACCCTGCTCCGACTGTTCATCTGTAACAGTCGGAGCAGGGTAACCTGCTTCTAACCTCAGGCTTCTTAAATTGCCGATTTAAGAAGCCTCCTTCTTAAATTGACAATTTTTTCACCTTAACATGTCGAAATACCAACAACAACAAAAAAAAGTGAATAACATGACTTTTAACAAAAGCAATATATTTTACTTTTAAAAGCCCCGAACTGGTAATAAACACATTTTTTCCCAGTTTGTTCTTGTTTCTCTGCTCTCTGGAGCTACAGGAGTTTCCAGGCCTTCAGCACTCTCAAAGCAGGAGACACACACACACACGAACGCGCACACACACGCACGCGCACGCACGCGCACGCACAGAGAAAATAGAGGGAATTGTGCAACTACACAAAGGACGGACTTGTAAAACGAGGCCAGCACACTCACAGTCTCAGGTCTACTTCATCTGAGCGCTGTTAATGGTGCGCTCACAAACATGTGTGTCTCGGCGAGACGCGGGGTTGCCCAGTCAAATATTAATTAGGCAACGTAACAAACCCGCTCAAGCTGCTTGCAGTGCCTGGAGCGGAGTCAATAATCTGTTTATGCTCCGAGCTCCGAATGGAAACACGACGGATTTTATGTTAATATGCAAAAAAAAAAAAAAAAAAGCAGCATAAGGCTGTGTCTGTTGTTGTACAGTGGTGTTTTCTAATACAGGAAACACGCTCAGCACTGCTGATGTGCAGAACCAACAGCCCATGATGCATTTAACCTACATTTTTCAGGCGACACAATTCCCCATTTGTGTTTTGTTGTGAAAGAACAAAGGACCAGCAGCTTTATTACACTTTTACAACATAATGTGAGGCTTTTTTTTTTCTTTTGCAAACTGAAATGACAAACCATCTCACAGAAATGGATCAATGCCAAATCCGTTGAAAAAAATCTCATCATCTTTTCGACTGAAAGGAGAAAACGACCTGAACATAAACTTTCAAGTTTTACTTATGTCTGTTTTAAGGCCTCCAAGTTCGTCACAGATTAGCTGAAATTATAGTCAAATTGCATTAGACAAAAGTGGATTCTGATCACTGTAGAATTTTACTTTAGGGCATCAAACAAGAGGGGCTGAACAGAAATGCCCATCATTTCGATTCAAGATAAAATTCCCCAACGAGTTGAACAAATATGAACACTTCAGCCAGGCTTGGCAAATCTGCTGACAATGAAGGTCTGACATCAGCAGCCAGCTGTGAACAATACCTCCGCATAAAGAAAGCCCAGGCTGTACAGAGGCCGAGATGAATGGACTCGACCGAAGCGTGTCATTTGAAGCCACTGCAGGCTCAGACTATTGTCAGAACGCTGCTGTTTGCGGCCCAGCTGAAATGCAAACAATGGTCTTCGACCCAGTCCAGATATGTGAACACAGAGCCAACCTTGAACCCAACCCAGGTGAGCTTTGCTTTGGCTGCCAGCTTGCTGAAAACTCCCAGTAACCATATCTTAGGAAACATCATTGACCGCAAGTCTCGATATTCTCCAACACCGAGCTGGAGGCGATGTTCTCTCTGAGCAAAGTTTATTCAGCGCACCAGTTATGATGCCATAAATCTTTGCAATAATTAACAAAAGCTGCCATGGCAACAGGGCCGACTGAGGCACACCCTGCATGAGCTTTGCAAGCATCACTGTACGCTTTCTACGCCGGTCCAAAGTGACCGTTTGAACTGGTCTTTAGGGAACTTGTAGGATCTCTGGGAAGCACAAATAAAGAAATGAAACAACTTCATTGTGTTTGCTCCCAAAGTAAGGAACCCTCACACTTGCGGCGCGTCGTACTACGTTTGTACGCACAACGCTGACATATTTTACAGAGAAAATGGCTGATGAAAACATGAAGCGTTGCTCGAGTCACATGTTCTGCACATATTTGACTGCAGCAAGTAAAGGCTGCATGGTGGGCTGCTCGAAAGCTGCTGAATATGCTTACTTTGCACAATCGAGAGCATTCATACTGGAGTATTTTTACCTATGCAGCGCCTTGAAAATCTATTTATACACACTGAACTTTTTTCACTTAAAATATTGTTTGTTCACTAATGGGTGTACATATTATTTACTAATTTGGTGACTTCTGAAGGCAAATATTTGCACTGGCTTATATTTAAGGATATCTGAGTAGAAGAGGGGGATGGGATTGTACATAAGTGCACTCCAAACATTTTCGAAAATTAAGCATAACTTACTTTCCTTTCACTTGCATTGCTTTGTGTTGATCTGTCTCCTTAAAGAAATAAAAGAGACCCCTGCCGTTTCTTATAATCTGATATATTAGGATCATACAAGGACTCCAAAGCCTTTCTCTCAACAAGACCAAAATGCAACATCTGGAAAGTAACTTTGAAATTACATTACTACGATCCTTTACTGCAGGAGAGGTTTTGCATTTCCTTAGAGAACAACTAAACACTCTGATCTTTGAACTTGTAGCTGACCTAGATTCCTTAGGTCGGACATATTTCTGCTTCCACGAAAATGTCACTGGTGCTCCGTTACAAAGAAAACACCAAAATGGCAAAAGTTGCTGCTAGTTTTACACCAAGACTGTGTAGGCATCTTATCAGGAGAGCTTCTGAACACCCGTTCGACATGTTTTGCTTTCGTATTTTAAATGATCTCTGTGATCTCACCTGATTCCCAGGCCGATGTGATCCATAACATTGGACAGCGAGACATCTTTGGCCTGAAAGGGCTTCCTCTTCTCCTTGAATTCGTGCGCCAGACAGATCCGCCACCCCTCTTTGGGCACCCCCTGTCCCACTTCCTTAGAAACGCATCTGCTCATGAGGTCCGCCGTGGACTTCTCGCCCCACTCCGAGCTCATGTCTGCGCAACCTTTAACCCGAAGGAGCTGAAGAACCTGGTGAGTGGGATTTGTCCACAGAGAGCTGCCACCACCTTTGGTAAACTGAACAAGCTGAGTGAGGGTTTGTTACAGGTGTCTCTCCACTGGAACTAACGCACTGGATTGGGTGAGTCAAAGGGGGCGACCTGATGGCCTCTTGATAGATGAGCAGTGAGTGTTTGTTCTTCAGGGTGGAGGCTCTGGTGCCATATTTCTGCTACAGCAGAGGGAGCATCTCAGTGGGGTTCCAGTGTGGACTTTCTTCAGGAAGTGCTGAAGGACCTTCTGCCGATCAGCACGAGCTCCTGCGACACGGTAAAGAGAGTAAAACAACGCGTTTAGCGACAAAACACGAATTAACGCATCCAGAAAGCCTTATGGAGACATTATTTCTCAGCAAGCATTTCTAGAATTGCAACACGTCCACATTTGACAATAATCCCAGTCAACAAGTATTAGCTTAAAACATCCATGCGCTCTGAGGATCAGGGCCAGCGAAACCCGAGGCAGCCTGCGAACCACAACGAATTGTCTGAATTTGTTTAGAAAATACCTGCGTTACAGCGTCAACGCGACATAGCGGAAAGCCGACCCTCTCCGAAGAGGCTGTAGCTCTTTTCAGGGCGGAGCTCGACATGTAAATCCGCTACCGGCTGCGCGGGAGCTAATTTTCACCCGCGCCTGGACTTGCAGGGACAGGCTTTCCCTCGAAACGGCAGGAAAAATGATTCTTTTCACCGCGTTTGGCGTCGTCTACGTTCAACTTGCACATTTAATGCATGTATTGCAGCTGCAGCGCTGTTGTTCATGTCGAGGAGTTCTGAAGTAACCATTTGAAAACGTCGGGGAAGCAAACTGTGCCTGACAAATTTGACTCTGGAGAGCGGAGCAAAAAAAATACATATATAAAAGGATGCGCTTCCCATCTTTTTAACAAAAAAAAAGGAGATTAGATATATTCCAAGTTGTCGTACTTTACAGCTGTATAAAGTATGCTTTAACTCATTTGTAGGTCAGATTGTACGACTGTTCTTCCGTTTAATTATAACGTTTTCATCAGTATTCTGCCATTGTCGCGCTGTCTTATGGCAAGCTGTTTGTGTATTTAGTCGAAACCCGGGTCTTTGACTGAAGCCCATGTGATTCGGGTTACGACTGATGACGAGCCCGTGAGACGAGTTTTCCGCCAGACTTTAGACAAGGACAGATTTAGGAGGCGAGCACACAGCAGCTTTCAGGTGTTCATAACTCACAACTTCAGAGGAAGGTGTAAACCTAATCAGCAGTTCCTCAAGAGAGTGTTCATATCCTGTTTTTTTCCTGTTGCAACCACAAACTTGATGATTCAGAGTGGAAGTGGAAGGAAATAAAAGCCTTTTGTTGTATTTTGCGTTATGTTTAGCCCCCCGAGCCAATGCCTTTTAGAACAAAATAGACCTATACTTTGCTGCACTTTACAGGTTGGAAAGTTTTGGAGAATATTTCTATCAACTTTACATGTCTAGACACTAATATTTCACCCTCATTGTTATTTGTAAAATAACTAAAAATAGCCTTATAGGACTTGCGATCACATGACGACACCCAGGGCGACATGACGCCCTGGGTGGCTGCATCTCTTCAGAAGCTTCTACTGCTTGCCATAAATTCTCAACGAAATTAGGATTTGGAAATTGGGAAATTAGGAGACTTGGACCAGGCCATTCTGACATAACTTGTGCTTTGGTCTAAACATTCCTATGTTGTGTAGGAGTCATTGCTCTGCTTAAAGGTGAACCTCACATCCAGTTTTATGACTCTTATTGCAGCTTCTAATAAGCGTTACCGTGCATAGTATCCCTAACAACGTGGCCTACACAAATACTTTCCCTGTGAAGACGATTTTTTTCTTTTAAGAATTCAATTTCAAATATACAACACAGATAATATAATTTGTGTTTTTAAACAACCGTTATTTTAAAGAAAGTGTCTAGTATTTTTGTACTTTTCTAAATATTAGAGAGGTTTTATTTTCCCATGGTTTGTGATTTGGTGCGCAGGAGCGGAAGTGGACGACATCCATTTTTCTTTTTTTCCAGTTTTGTTTACTGTAGCTTCGGCGATAGCAGGGTGGGAGAGCAATGTTTAGTTTACCCAGAGACACCGTTAAATTGTCTTAATGTGTCCAGAGAAGTCGTTTTAGGCACTCTCTTGACTTAAACAAACCTTAAAAGTCTTACAGCGAGACCCCTTGACGTCGAGGTACGTAAATGCGACTCGCTGTAGAATCAACAAAGTCCAGCAAAAATAAAAATAAAAAATTGAGACCGAAGAAGTTAACTTCCGCAAACTGAGTGGCTCGCGGAGAGACTGACGGGCTCGTGAACCGTGTTGCGGTCTCTAGTTTTTCTTTGTGAGCGTGTGGAGATGTGTTGAGGCAGCGTTGGTTTTGTCTGACGGCGCAGATGATCGAGGTGGTGGCCTCCATGGCCCGGGGCCCCGTGTTCCTGGCCGGGGAGCTCCTGGAGTGCCTCATAACCTTCACTAACCCGATGTCCCACCTCTCCACCTCGGCCAGCAGGTACGATTTTTCTCCTCTGGGATTTTATTTTATTTTGCTCAAACGATATTGTTTCATCACATGGATGTGTTGTTTGTCTTGTATGATGGTGTATAGAACATTGTCATCAGATAACAGGAGAGCTATCAGCTAATTAAAGCCAACAGAATTTATTTATAGAGCAATTTGAATGCATCTTAAAGTGCTTTGCAAACTTTGGAAGCAATGAAGCTTTCACGCACAAAAAAAACAACAACAAAAAAAACAATAAGTATATATTATAAAAAAAATATTTGATGTCTCTTTTTTCATTGAAAGATGGCATGAAAATGTAAACATAAGAAAAGTAATTGCAGTTTCATTTGCAATGAGGTGAAAACCCAAAAGACGGATTTGAAGAAGGTCAAAATAAAGTTGACTATGAAACTTACATTATCCGAAAGATAAATAAACAGAACTAAAACCTGAAACGGCACTAATTTAATCCTAGGATTAAATCAAATGTCGTAAAAAAGAAAAGGCATAAAAAAGATGCACAATAATCAAAGCTTCGAGAACTAAGAACTAAACAAAACCCTAACAAATACAAGTCCACGTTTTCATTTTGTTTTTTTACAATATCAACACTATATTTGTCCTCAGTTCTTGAGGACGCCTGTACCAAAGATGGAGACTAATAACAAAAAGATTCCTCATTGGGAATCTTATTTTTAACTTCCGGTGCAAACAATCTATTTTGTCAAAGCAAATCACACAATAGAAGTAGCACGGCAACTTCTACAACAGTAGAAGTAGGACAGCAATGACATGTTTATCTTGGGACATGGGAGGAAATCTCCAAAGCTCACCGTTGCAGCACATTTTTTTTTTTTCAAACTTCCAGTATGCTTCTCTAGTAAGACATGTTTTGATCATTGTAACACTTGTGCTAACGAATGCTAATGTTGATCTCAGTCGGTCAGCCTGCCCTGGTCTAACCATTGTCTCCTGTGCGGCAGCGAGATGTTGGCGTGGGCCAGCGCCCAGATCCACTGCCAGTTTCATGCCAGTGAGAACAGAGTGGCCCTGCCCGCCCAGGGCAACAAGCAGGACGTCCAGGCCGACAGCGACACCGTGCTGATTCCAAGCAGAGGTGAGCCCAGCAACATCTTTTCTCAGAATTTGAATTTGGAGAAGCTAAAGCTATGCTATCTGGGTGGACCATAGCCACAAACCTTTTAACTCAAATGTAAATATCTATCATTTTAGTGCCTTTTTGACTTAATTAGTGCTGAGTCTGTAAACAATCGATTACTAAGTTAGTCGGCGGTTATTTGGGTGTTGGATTCATCACGATTAGCCTGGTTAATCGATTCAGCCCTGCAGCGTATGTGTATTTTTTGAAGTCTCTGAAAGGGAATTTGGCAAAAACTTATTAGTAGTAAATAAATAAATAAATTTAGATTTTAGGTCCAAAGGTAAGGATATAGCATGTGCCACCAAGTCTTCACCTTTATTTTTTGCAGGAGAACGAGGGCAGTGTGTGCTGGACACGCCTCCCAAAATACTGTTCTGCGACCTGCGCCTTGACCCCGGAGAAAGTAAAACGTGTACGTATTTTTACATGATTTCTGTGGGGTTTTTTTTTTTTATCCTTCCATCTTTTACATATCCATGTATACCTGAGATCACTTGTAGCAATTTTCTTTTGTGTGACTTAATTAGTCTCTGATAGTACCAGAATGCTTTCTGTTGTTGCTTTGAGGTTTATTGGTTGTTTTTGTACAGCTTTATGAATTTCCTGCTAAATGAAATTTTAATATTGGGTGTAGAGGGGTTTCACATTTGAGCATGGAATACTTTGGCCCTGACTGTTACTGGCTGGTGTAAAATAAAAAAATCTGGTCAGTGAACGCATCATGCACAAGCACTGCAAGCTAACAACAAATCTAAGATTCTTGTTGGCTTAAAAAATCATTTCTAATTATTTTGTTTCTTTTCCAGAATATTAGTAAAACTCACTTGCGTCCCGTGACTCCGCCTGTGTTATCGTTCCGAAATAGTGATTGAAATCGGCTGAAATTTGTTTTTGCCGCTAAGATGGGCTGGATACTCTGATCTCTGCATCTGTATCACATTCAAAAGAGTTTTATTTTGTTGGTTTTTATTTCTGCCTTCCACCACACGACCTTCACAGACTCCTACAGCGAGCTGGTTCCAGTTGATGGACCTCCTAGTTTTCGCGGCCAGGCAGTGAAGTACGTCTACAAGCTGACCATCGGCTGTCAGCGAGTCAACTCTCCCATCAAGTTGCTCCGAGTTCCTTTCAGAGTCCTGGTTCTGCAGGGTGAGAGAGTTTTGGATCACTTCCGGGTCGCGTTCGCTTACGTTTTGTCCGACCGTCTGTTCTTAGATTTGTGAGGAACTTCAGTGAAGAATAAAAACTGACGAAGTTAGACTTTTTTTTTTATCTAACCCACAGGAATGCCAGAGCCTCCGTTTCCCCAGGATGAAGAAGTTTCTCCCTCCAACCCATTTCTGGAGGAAGAGGAAGCAAGCCGCCGAGACGCGACAGCTTTGGAGAGAGCGCTGGACATGCTGATGGTCACCACCTCCAGACGATGCCCTCGTAAGTTGTTTATCAGCTTATCTTTCTTTGTTTGTATGTTTCTTTTTCTTTCTTTTTTCTTTCTTTCTGTATTTCTTTTTATTTTTCTTTGTTCTTTTATTTTTTCTCTCTTACTTCTTTCTTAATGTTTGCTTGTTTGTTTCCGCCTTTGTGTCTTTCTTTCTTTTTTCCTTTTTCTTTATTCCTGTTTCATTTTCTTTATTTCTTTTATAACTCCTTTATTTTCCTTTTTCTTTTATCTATTTATCTTTTTTTGTTTTTCTGCTCTTTCATTATTTGAATGTTTGTTCCTTTAATTTTTTGCATTTATTTATATTTATTTTTCTCAATTTAATTTTTGCCTTTTGTGTTATTTATTGCTTATTTCTTTCTCTCTTGTCTTTCTTTTTGTGTCTTTTTTTATTTGAGAATACTGATAAACAAAACTGTGCAGTGTAACTCTACAGATGCATACATATATGTATTTCCATAAACATTGCAATCAGATCAAAACAAAACTATCTTTTTTTGTTACCTTTCCATCGTTTGTGCCTTACACACATTCCCTCTGCTCTTCGTCACACCCAGACATGTTTAACATCACCAACACGCGAGGAAAAGTGGCAAAGTTCTGCATCTTTAAGACCGTTTACAGACTGGGAGAGGACATCGTCGGCACCTTCAACTTCTCCGAGGGAGACATTCCCTGCCTGCAGGTGAGCTTACTGTGTAGTTGCAGCATTGCTTTCCAATACTTATTCTCTAAATCGCTTCGAATGTGTTTCCTAGTATTCGGTGAGCCTGCAAAGCGAGGAGGAGATCCAGCAGCAGTACCAGCGGCGACCCGGACAGACCGTCAGCGTGACCGGACACGGCCGGCACCTGGAGTCTTGCCTCCACACCGCCTCCAGCCACTTCTCTCTGCCCATACCGCTCAACGTCACACCGGGCTTCAGCACAGACGTCGGTCAGTCGGAGGGTCACGTTCCCACATCAAGTTTAAAATGCTTTCGATAATGCCTCTGAAAGTTTAGGACCATCAGAAATGTTCAAGTTGATTTCAGTCGTAGTCGTATTTTTTATAAGCCTCCATTTAAAGACAGGCTATGCTCGTCATGAGGAATTTATTTCATATAAATTAAAGGCTTTTAAAGTCGTATTTCTGTCATTTTTCTGTCATAGAGGAAAGACTATACCTTAAGTGATACGTAAAAACAATACGTTTTAATTTATTTTAGTTTTTTTTCTAGAAACAGGTTCTAATTCACACATACATGCTTGATGATAACGCCTTCAGATAATATTTAATCATCTGTTCTTTATGAAGTTTGCAATCACTACAGATTTCTTGCAGCATTTATTCCAACTGTAGCAGTTATTATATTAGTAGACCTTTTTTTTTTTTTTACCTCTTTTCTTATTAGCAATTCATTTAACAAACATTTTACTCTAAGTGTTTAGACACCATCTTCACCGACTCTCCTCACTCTCGCTCTTCAGTGACTCTGAGGTGGCGCCTGCACTTTGAATTCGTCACGGCCCGGGAGCCGATGGAACCGCCCACCGTTCTTCAGAACCAATCAGAGGTGACCGTCTGGGCCGGGGCGGAGCACGTGGACGTGGACACCTTCAGCTGGAACCTGCCCGTCAAAGTGCTGCCCACAAACCCAGCGCTGGCGTCCTACGTGTCCCAGTTCACTGGCACCAACAGCATCAACATCTGACCTCCAGAGCTGCACCGTTTTAAAGACTCGTGTGAGTGAGTGTGTGTGCATATGTGTGCGTGCGCGTGTGTGTGTGTGTGTGTGTTTTCCTTTTACAGGTAACTAATATTTGCACAGAGTTGCATATTTCCAGAAGAAATAAGCATCCGGAGTTGGTGGATTCAAATCGTATTGAAACAAACCGTGTACTTCGCCTTTTTAGAAAAATGCAACATTTTCTTTTCGGTGTTTATTTATTTCTGAGACTGCTTTATGCGGGAACAGCTTTTACTTTTGTTATTTGAAGCCAGCATTACTCATACAAGATGCTTTTCTCTGTACAAGTTCTTTTCTTTGAGCTCGTGTAAGAAGCACAAGGATATATTAAAAGTTTAACCTCAAATTTTCTTTTCTTATTTTACACAAGAGCGTCATCTCCAGGTTAAATGAGTTACAGCAGAAAACAGGTGAACAGAAAATACATAGAAAGTTTGCATTTCTGCTTATATTTACATTACTACATTGTTGTGACAAAAGTTTTGTTAGCAGAGAACATTAAATCAGTTGAACATGCAAATGTTTTACTGAATTTTTAAAGCTCAGTTGATAATAGAAATAAAATAGATTCTAAAGAATGTAGAATATTTACTTTGATACTTGCAAGAAGAATACTGAGTAAGAAATGTCATACACAAACACAAAAGGCTGCTTTTCTGAATTTTTGTTCTGCAAAGTCAGATTCTTAATTTGGAAACAGGCTAAGACTCACAGACGGTGTTTAATATAGGTTCATTAAAACAAAAAAAAAGGCATTGTCTGATATTTAGGTGCAGGTCAAGCTGTTATTGGTCTCTGTGCGGATCCCCCCGTCAAGCTGCAGCTGGAGAGATCCGTGGCTGGGATCCCTGTCCGTTTCACCCGGGGTGCAGGGCAGGCGGGGGTCTGCTGTCTGGACCAGAAACACTTTGCAGGTCACTGGTTCCACCCTCACCTCACACCAGGCAGGGAAGTCCACCGGTCGATGCACCCTGCACAGTATTAGACACGGTCTTTGTGTGCAGCTCAGGATTCCTTACGCTGCATGTTTTTAATGTGCGTGTTGTTTAAAAGTGCAGAGAAAAATAGCCGTAAACCATCACCGCATGCTCTAAATACAGTAGATATCAACCTGCTTGTTAAAGCCTGTATCTGTTTGGAAAAAAATGTTAAACTTTTCATATGAAGATTGATTATTTGAAATTATTCAAAAACATCTAAAGCTGTATTCTAGGTCAGCAGTGTTTTTTTTTTGTTTGTTTTGTTTTGTTTTGTTTCTTTTTCTAAATGACAAATACGGCTCCCCACCCAGGGCACCATTGCTAAGGAGTGGCAGCACAAGCACACACACAAAAAAAGTTATATTTTAATGTTAGTTACTGCTGTGATCTCTTAATTCGGCTCGTTTTCATTTTTCACTAACGGGGCGAGTGTTGGACAATGTAAGAAAATACTGTTTTGCTTTGCACTGCAGACGGGTAAACGACACGGATGAAGCAGTGTGACTCAGTTTATTTGTAGTAAAAAAAGAAAGATAAATTCATTAAAAAGTAAAAATTTAGACTGATCGAAGTTACAATTAGTTATTGTTCCCTTATCAAAGATTTCTAAATTCCTAAATTTTATTTGTATGTATATATACAAATAACATATATATATGTCATTTGACATGACATATATATATGTCATGTCATGATTTTTCTAAATTCAGATTACATATTAAACAACAATCTAATAAAAATCATTGAGACAATGTTAAAAAATTAAAAATATTTACACTTTTCAAACTAATTTTCATTCCTACTGATGATAATTTTGCTCTTTGGATCATTGATGACATGAGAAGGCCTCTTTACCATCACCCTAATCTCCAGGTTCATAGGTTCTCTATCAGAGTTGAGTCTCTGTGCCGCTCCGTAGCATTAATGTTAAACAGAAACGTGTTGGTGTGAGGAAAATATTACTGTAAAGTGTGTCTGCCAGGGGTCTGAGTACCGCCGCTGTTGCGTATGGACTGTGTGCATCTGGACACCGAGCGATTCTGGGTGTTTGTGTTACTCACGTCTCACAGCAACCGACTCCAACGGGGTGCAAACAGGTGCACTGCATGCAGGCGTTATCCATCCAGGTCTCCCCCAGGGCGTACCGCCTCCCCTCGAACTCACACAGAGCTGGGACGACACATGGAAAAACCACAGCTCAGACCGTTTTGAAAAATAAAAAACAAGCATTCATTGAGATGAAGTAGGATTTCTCACCTCTGGAGTTGAAGTGGCACTCGAGAGGCGCTGCGGAGGCGCCGCCGGCCCAGAGCAGAAGGAACCCTGCGGCTGCGACCGTCCAGTTAACCACGGCGAGCTCCATCTTCATCTTCTCCCGATTCCTCGTCTCCTTATGTTCCCTCACTTATACATCCGGAGGCTTTAAGTCCGTGCCGTGGAGGTGTGGTCGCCATGTGGCCCGAGGCCCTGGCTGTGGAAAGTGGCGCCATCCATCAGGAATGAGGAGGTCCTGTTGTTTGGAGTGGAGTGGGGCAGGGAGGTGGGGGGGGGAGGCGGTTGGACAGAAGTGAATCCTGTATCTTTTCATGGGTTTGGCACCTCAGAGATGCTCTCGCCGCGCTTCGGCAGGCATGAAAGTCAGAAAGTGATAGAAACAATGACACATCCATGTGGTGACTAAGCAATGGAGGGGCAGAGGAGAGGTGGGCTGGAGGACAATGAGAGAGAGGCCCTAGGAGGAGGAGATGCAGAGGGATTGGATGTATTTACTGTTATTCTTCGCCCCTTTTCTAGTTTAGGACTGATCCGAAAGCCGTAGCTATTTCCAGCAGTCTCAATGTCAGGCTGTAGTCAGAAAAGACACGCAAGGCCATAACGTCATGGCCACTCAGTGACAACTGGAGTCTTTAAACTGAGACACCAGTAGATCTCTGGATGTGATCTACTGGAGATCAGACAATTTTTAAACATGTTCCTGGAACCTTAAAATCTTACAATCTAGAATAATAAAATTTGAAGATCTGGTGGAATTTAAAATGGCTCAAATTTAGTGTAAAGCATCAAATAACGCATATGACTCTGTCTGGGAATGGATGTATATCAAACATATGTAGACATATGTAACCCTAAACCCAGATAAAATGGAAAATTAACTAACTTATGTCCTTTATTTTTATTATTTATTAATGAGGGCCCATCTGAAAATATGGTATGAGTTTATGGGGTGGGAGTTCTTAAGTTTCTGACTTCTTCTTACTCCTTTTCAAGCATTATGATACAAAAATACGTGTCTTTTGCATTCCTTGTTCATGTGTGTTATTTTATACTGCGATCATATTCAAAATAAATAAATCAATAAACCATTTTGAACCATTTATCTGCATGGTTTCATTAGAACTTTGTCTGAACCATAACACCTCGACCACCAGCTTGTCTTCTCCCTACTGGGTATTTTTGACTATTTCCCTTTATTATCAAGAAGGATCTCCACACTTACAGCTTCAAATAGAAGTTCACAAACATTCCTCACAACCCTGAATTTAATCTTCTATTTTGTTTTCAATGTTTTGACCAATTGCAACTGAAATGAATAAAGTTAGTTCTTTATTTCTTTATAAGGTAGATCCATGCATTGATTTCTACTCACTTGAATGGCTCTTTGTCTGCGTCGCTGTAGTAACCTATCTTGTTATTTTACAGCAACTATGTAAAACAAAGTGCAACATCAAAATATTTGAAACTCGCAAATAGGACTTTTCAGAAGTTTTTCTCAGTTTTTGGCACCTATGGATGCACTGTAAAAAAATTTAAATCAAAACCTGTTGTGCTTTTGTTGTTCACCACAAATAAATATGTGCATTTCTTGCAGGGATTAAGCTTTTAATCGCTTGTCTCTGTATCAAAACACACGTAAGGGCTGTAAAACGTTTGTTAGCAGATCTAAATAAACTTGTTTTTCACAGAAAACAAGTCGAGATGTCAGCAGTCAGCATGTTGTCATCTGACCTGATTTTACGGTGATCTGAAATATGATTAAACTTGTTTGCCATCTGTGGACAGAGTTCAAGATCAGAGGAAAAATCCACCCAGATCTTTCACAAGCGGCCCCGGGGCCTCGTAACCTTCCCTCCTCTCTGACACCTCCGGCATCGCTGGACGGTGTTGATGGGACCCTCCGATTATAGCCACGGGAATTTTTTCATCCGCTTGATCTCTTTGACTCAAAGTTCCCTCTTCACTATGGACAAGTCTTATGGACCAGCAGGAGCTCTTTTTTTTTCTTTTTTTTTTTTATTTCATCCCATAAAGCTGAAGAAGAATTCACACTCCTCATGTTCAAACTTGGGTGGTACCGGGCTCTTTGGAGATTGCGGGTCACTTCAAACGTGTCGACTCAGAGCTCACACCCTGAGCCGTCCAGTGTGCTGCGGTCTGCGATGAGATGGGCGGATGTTTCAAAACTGAAGATGAGGATTTTCCTGTCCTGTCTTCACACTTCATGGACATGCACTTCATTGCATGTCCATGAAGGGAGATGATCATACAATCGCATTTTAACTGGGGGGAAACTTTGAAAGTGCCCGTGGCTTCCATCATGACATCATCTTTGGAAAGAAAACTAGATGCACTGATTGAACTTCATCCTGGAAAACATTTTGGTCATTGTCTTTATTTCATGTTTACGTGTCTTCTATTCAGTAGAAAATTTTATACCATAAATATATTGCATCAGATGCATGTATTTGTATGCTTTTCTTGATTTCTTGCATTTTCTCCCCCCATTTTAGCCCAATTAAAGATAAATTATTACATCAAAGTCCAGGAAGTATCTATCAATTGCATTTTATTTCAAGCTGTTGGTTGTGTATTTTAAGATCATTAACTCATCACCGCATGGACATGTTTCAGATTTAGTGTTTGCAAGTTAAATGCTTCTCCGGGTTCAGATCTGGTCTTTGCAGATATTGTTTTAGGTCATTGACCACCTGACAAAGACGGCCATGTTTGCAGATGGCTCAGTCCTTTGAGATCATCCGAGAAGTAACTGATAGTGCAGCGTGCGTATGCCATCCACTTCACTTCCGTCTCATTTTCTGTGTGTTTTGATGATATTTACCTCGGATCATAAACATCTCCAACCTTTTGCTGCAGTTTTGTCCTTTTCATTTGGGTGGATTTCAGTGACGTCTGTCGGATGTGAACATTTTGAATCATTATTCTCTACAGGCAGCAATCTTTCAGCTCCTTTTGGCACATTGTTTTTTTTTTTTTTTTTTAATAAAAAGGCTTCTCTTTGTGTTTTTTAATAAAAAGGCTTCTCTTTGTGATATTGTTTGATAAAATATGCTTACTTAACGTTCACAACAATGTTGACATATGTTTGGTGCTATGGCGGCATTCGGGTCAGTCCGAGAAACCAAAACTGCTATTCCTGTTTTGCTATTCTAAGCTTAATATTCCTGGACAATATTAAGCTTAGAAATTTATTGAGCACCATCTGGCAAATGCATTATAATTATTACAATTTATATCTTGAACGTTTAATAGCGAGGAAATTTAATGACTGGACTTCCTGCCCTGGGAGCATTACATCGGGGTATCATGCTCCTTGCCTACGGTTCTGGATTTTGTGCACTTTTTGACACAGAAGTCTGAATTCAGTTATTTGTACGGGTGGGTGGGTGCTTTTTGCAGTATAGTGTAAATGCTACATTGCCCCTGCAGGCTTGTATATCTTTGGAAAATGACGTTAGGGGAGAAATGATTCAGATTATCCCATTGCATTATGATGTTTCCTCTCCACAGTATAATGGTCGTGACCCTGATAGGTTACTCAAACAGAGGGAATCCCTTTAGATCTCTACCCTTTAAACCTTTGCTCCAAAGGGACTGAAGCATGAGTTATTTGTGAATGTGATTATTTTTGTTAAATAAACCTTTTGCCACCTAAACAGAGACCAGTGTTAACAGGAGTACTAATGTTATGTTACAATCCTCCTCTTTAAATGTGTCACTTGGAAGTACCTCCACTGGCCTAATATAACGTAGACGTAACTCAAACCGCATCATGTCAAACCTTTTGAACTTTGGAGTTTACTGTCTTTTAGGGCTTTGGGCAATAAAAGCTGAGAGTGAATTGATCATGACCAACACAGATATTTGCTGGGAAGATTTGAATGCCCTGAAATTACAACTGATTCCCACTTTGTTATCCAACATCCATTTAATAAATAGAAATGTTTAGTTGTTGTTAAAAGAAAAAAAGAAAAAGATGTGAATATTAACAGTATATGTTTTATATGTATGTATATATAGATTTATATATATAACATGTAGTGTTAATTTTCACATCTATATCTATCAGTGACGTGCGGTGAGATTCATGGATGGTGAGGCACTGACTTCATCTGTCAGATTTACAAGCATATTGTATTGTAGTGTACAAATAATCAGGCAACATTTCGGTACTCTACCTTTTATTTGCTCAACAGGATGGGTTACTGTTGGCCGTAACCACGCCAAAACATTAACAATAATAACTCCGAACTCACATATATCTCCCACTCCTGTCACCCGCGCCAGTCTCTCCCTCACTCGCGCACACACCCCTGCCCCTCCCCTACCCACTTATTCTGCAGCCAATAAATCGCAAAAAGAATCCCTGAGCTCACTAGCGCCCCCTATCGTGAGGCAGGAGCAGTGCGTGCCTCACCCCGTGCCTATTTTCAGCCGTTTTATGATTGCGCTAGCACAAAAAACACATTACACGCATATAGTTGCTGTTCATTATATAAATCGGCTTAACTTTGGAAACTTACTTCATATATCAAACGTGTTTGAACATTCTAATAGTGATATAAAGAGAGACAGCGATCTGCTCTCACTAAATAACATGGCAGCATAGTTAGCCGAGTCATTGCGCAATCCATGGTTAGGCTCAGCAAGGTGCTGCCTCACCTCCCGGATTTTCTCAGCATTTAACGGTAAATGTGAAAATTCGGCGATTTTGAAGAAAAAATGTTGGCGCTTAGCTTTTTAATTAAATTATTACCCATGAAAAGTGTTAGTCGATAAAAAATAATCTAAAAATGGTGAAGTTTAATGGAAAATTACTTTATAGTACAAATCAATTGATAAATATAAATATATATTTTTTTTCATTTCTTTCTTTCCATGATGTCAGGGGAGGCCGTGCCTCACCTGCCTCCCCTGACCGCACGTCACTGATATCTATGTATATATAGATATAGATGTGAAACTTAACAGTATATGTTTGAAATATATATATATGAAAAGGTTTTATATTTTATGTCTGTGTGTTAAAGTGTTGTAGATACTTTAACACACAGTATTGTAGGATCAAGTATTGTAGATCCCTGATATATTTTTGTAGACTGTACCTTTAACTATGAGTGCTTGAAGCCCTGCTTCAGACCCAAATAATCAATCCAAGACTCAACGATCGCTTCCATGGACTTCCTCGTCTTGCCGTATCGACATTCTACTACTCTGACCTGACGGGAAATTTCGGTTTCTGCTGTGTAGCTACTAAAAACCTAAAATCATGCCCGGTCAGACTGTAGCTATACTAGCGTCTTAGCAGTGACTAAAAAAATTATTTTTTAGCATTTTTAAACAGTTTACAGTCTAATAAAGCCTTCGGTTCCGCTGTCCGGCTTTTATCCGGTCTCTGTGGAGTGTTTCTGCGCCGAGCCGAGGCCTTGTTGTCGCAATAGTCTTCCACACACACAAAAAAAAAACGTCCGGGGATTTTAATGTTGAAGTCGTCCGGTTTGGGAGTAAAAATTAGTGCTTTTCCCTTCGGAAGATGGACACAGACAAGTTCAACTATGTCTACAGCTGTGACATGGACATCAATGTTCAACTGAAGATGTAAGTTGGGCTACTGAAGCCGTGTGTTTTGATGAGTCTATGGAACTACTTTGTTCTGCGGTGCGGGTCGGTGCAGCGTTTGACATCTTCCACTGAAGTGGGATTTCACCTTTTAAGCCCCTTCGAGTGCTAATTTATCATTTAACAGGTGACGAGAAGAGATGAAGTGTTTTAATTTGGTCTTTCTATGTCCTGTCAGGTCGTCGGTTTCTATTCATAGTGAACTGCAGTGTTTTGATTCGCCACATTGTGTCGAATCCTGCTGATGGCGAGAATTAATAAAGTCTTACATAAAGTCACTAGTAAGCGAAAAGTATTGAAATTAATCCGCTAGTTCGTCCGTGACTCAGGGAGCACGTGCCTTCTCGTTCTCCTCATTGATAATGTTGTTTCTTCTTTGATACATTTTGCTTATTTAACAGCAACACTCTGGTCATTTGTCCAGTTTTTCCTTTTCAGCTGGTCAAATGGCGAACAATTAGTGTTTTTCTTTGCACGTACCATGCGTGAAAACGGAGAACTCCCACTTTCTTTCAGTCTGTAAACGCACCAACAAGCGGGATGGGGGTTTTTTTGAGTGTTTTTGTTTGTAAAAGTTCAGGGAAATATGCTTCGCATTTACTGGAGTAATCTTATATAGTCCCTTGTAGAATGCGTCGTCTGGTTTTAATTTCACTTTTTTAAAAATAAAAGTAAATGCATGAACTCTTATTCTGTTGCAAAGTAGCTCAAACTCTTGTTACAAGTTTTTAGATCCAGACTAAGTCCAGTTTATCATATGAATATGCAACAGAGCTGAATCAGACAGCTGATTTATCTCCTCAGAAGTCAGTTTCTTGTGGTGTGCAATGCTGCATATTTTGCTATCGATTAGATAGTAATTCAATACTGATCCAGTACTGCCGATAATGATACTAATATCAGTATTGCATTATCAAATTTTTGACCTTTAAGTGTCTTTTTCTTTTGAATTACTTTGGTGAAACTTCAGACAGAATTTAGTTAAAGTGCACCGGTGTTCGCAAAGTTAACAGCATCTTTACATCGTGAACAGAAACAATATAAAATCTAATCAAATTTGGGTGCATTGTTTTCTCAATAAACAAAGTGCAAAAAAATGATTGTTTGCAAGCAAATTGAAGCTAAATCTTTTTTTTTTTTTTTTTATGGTAGAGCTGAGTAACTACTATACAAATTCAAGAGGGCATCTGAAACTAAAGTATTGATCTTATCACTTGAGAATCAGCCTGATACTGACACCGACTTGGTCTCGGAATCGACCACCTCTTCTTCTTCTACTCTTCTCCCGCAGCGGTAGTTTGGAAGGAAAGCGAGAGCAGAAGAGCTACAAGGCGCTGCTGGAGGACCCGATGCTGCGGTTTTCCGGTCTGTACCAGGAGAACTGCTCGGACCTCTACGTCACCTGCCAGGTGTTTGCAGAGGGGAAACCTCTCGCTCTGCCCGTCCGCACCTCGTACAAAGCCTTCAGCACACGGTGGAAGTAAGTACACAATCGGGGGTGGGGGGGTTTCTTCTAGGTCTTGATCGTACTTTTCCTGAGATAGCTACATTTCATTGACTTGTTTTTCTTCCAATCCAGCTGGAATGAGTGGCTGCGGCTGCCGGTGAAGTACCCGGACCTTCCGCAGAGCGCCCAGGTCGCGCTCACTGTGTGGGACATCTATGGGCCCGGCAGAGCCGTTCCTGTTGGGGGAACCACAGTCACCTTGTTTGGCAAATATGGGTGAGTCTTCTGAGCCTCAGCTGTGCTTTGGTTGGCTTCTGCTGAGATAAATTGATAAAAATGAAACAAAAAGAGCTACCAGTTACTTTTTGTGTTATGTGTGCATCAAAATTTGCACTTATAATTCTCTCCCTGTTGCACCTCGTAACGTCTGCCGCTGCTGTTTGCTCTAGCATGTTCCGGCAGGGGATGCATGACCTTAAAGTTTGGCCAGGTGTGGAGGGGGACGGAGGGGAGCCCACCACCACACCAGGACGCACCAGCAGCAGCTTGTCAGAGGACCAGATGGGCAGGTTGGCCAAGGTATGGACAGTAAACAAGGAGTAAGGATGATGGTGTGTATTATTTACAATGTTGCGTGGCAGAGGATGGAAGGGAAATGGGAAAGCGTGGGATGGGAAGCTGTTTCTAAAGCGTCATCTGTTCCAGGGTCCCGATCTGGAGGTACTCAGTGATGTGAGTACGAATGGAAGAGCTGCCAATGCACTGTGTGTGTGTGTGTGTGTGTGTGTGTGTGTGTGTGTGTGTGTATGAAAGCCTCGGTCAAAATATGTTTGCATACAAATCTCACCACATCTAGGTTGTAGAAAGGACTGTAAATGCAGCTGGTCTCTGTTTAGCTTTCAGGACACATTTTGTCCCAGGTTTTCGGTGTGACCACGTCTGTGTCCAGGTGTGTGGCTGTGTTCCTGAAAGCGTCACACACACATGCACGTGCGCAAGTTTGTTTTTCAGTTTTCTGCTGTTACTATACACTTTTGTGTTGTAGGGGGTGTGTGCATGCATTTCATTTCTATGAAATCACTAAGGTTTATGTAATTACCTAGACTGGATCTAACCTTGGATTTCTAGTTTCCAAAAACTCACAAATTCCTGTTGATGGTAGGAATACACTCTGGTAGGAGCTGGAATCCTACCCGATCAACAAGTGGATAGACCATAATTAGTGACAGACTGTTTGGAAATTCAAATATACAGTTTTTTTTCAGACCAGCAAACGCCCCACATCGGATCAGGCTAACAACAAAACGCTCTTCGCTGCAGACGCTGTTATTGAATGACATTAAATATTTCAGTAGGTATCGGCAAATGCATTGTTTATTGTTACCAAGAAAGACTGATCAAAAACTGCTTGGGATTGTTGCTTTCTCCGTTTTACTGGTTTTAACAGCGCCACTTGTACGAAAGCATCAAAAATGACAAATTTGTCAGAAAATTATTGTGAGCAATACAATTACACTCGTTAATGCGACCGATGAAATCATCCACCGCATTCTGATTTGGGTGGTTTTTTTTTTTGTTTCAAGAGCAGCGAACTTAATTTTATCTAAAGTATTGTTTTTGGCAGCTACCTTGATTTCAGGTGCAAGTTTTAATTCTAGCTGCTGAACATGTCTGTGCAGAAACGTTGGACTGGCTGCTGGCCGCCAGTTTGTGCATGAATGTTGGAGCTCACCAGCTGCTATCCTGCAAGCGGTTCCACTGCAACAACTGCAAACAGCCAATGTCTTCTTTCTCTGTGTCTTTGCTTTGCATCTCCATCCAGCTGACCAAGGCTCACCGGCAAGGGCACATGGTGAAGGTGGACTGGCTCGACCGGCTGACCTTCAGAGAGATTGAGATGATCAATGAGGTGAGATGGTGTCCAGACTGTCTCCAAACTGAGTTTTTTTTTTTTTAGATATTCAAGTAGATAAAATTTTTACATTTTTATCCTTTTTCTAGCAACACCATAGGAAAAAAAAAAAGTTTTAAACCACTACTACTTTCGTCAACTTTTCTTCCAAGTAGTGTTGGTCTGAAATTTTCTGTGAACTTTTGCTGCTTTTCCACGCCGTTCTCGGACATTCATATTACTGCTACGTAAAAATTAGGAAAGAGGCTGAAATTAATGGCTTAAAGAGGATGGGATTATATTTAGACAAAAGGCATAGAGGTGAATTATCCTTCCTTTGACTGTCTGTAAAGCAAGTGTAGTTTTATTGGTCAAATTGAGATCCTACAGTCTGCAAATGTATGTTTATATTATTGAGTTGACAGAAAATTTGAAAATACCACTTGATAATTATGTATTGTTGGTAGATTAATATTTGAATACCAACTGTAAAGTCTTAGAAAATGCAAACATTTTAAAAAGACTTAAATAAATAAGCAATGCTAAGCCTGGTGGGGCCACAAGGAAAGCCTGGTGGCCCGTCAGGCTCATAATACACTGGGGGAAAACCCTGTTGTTGTTTTTTTTTTTTTTTTTTTTTTTTTTCAACTTTTTTTTAGTTATATGACAAAACACAGACAGAAAAAAAATATTCCTCCAAAAATGGCTCAGTAACTGATCGGAAAATGAAAGAAAAAAGTAAAGGACAATATTTCGGGACATTCAGAAAACCTGGATAAAACGTTGACTGTGATTAGTTTGAAAGATTACAGGAAGTTCTCAGGAACTAGAGTTCCCAAGAACCTTTAGTCCCCAATGGTCTGCACTGAAGGTGGGGACGTTTCTACTTCTTTTATAAACCTGCC
Organism: Poeciliopsis turrubarensis; assembly: GCA_010277015.1. NCBI lineage: Eukaryota > Metazoa > Chordata > Actinopteri > Cyprinodontiformes > Poeciliidae > Poeciliopsis > Poeciliopsis turrubarensis. Next base: position 694,439 of record VMRN01000112.1, read on the forward strand.
ACAATACACAATAAATCAATACGCACAGGTGTTTAAATTTAGAGAAATACGTTTTTGTTTCTGCAGAGCGAGAAGCGCAGCTCGAACTTCATGTACCTCATGGTGGAGTTTCCTCGCGTCAAGACAAACGACAAGGAGTACAGCATCGTGTACTACGAGAAGGTTAGCTTCACCTTCTTAGCATCCATCCAGGTGTAAACCGTGTTTTTTGTGCTGCTGACTCAGCTGACGGCGGCTTTGTGTCTGTGCAGGATGGAGACGAAGCGTCTCCCGCTCTGACCAGCAGCGACATCGTCAAAGTCCCCGACCCGCACTTAGGGATGGTGAGATCCGATTTATGGAATCTCTGTAGATACCGGTAAACGCTAAAAGAAGATTTAATTCAACAAGGTTTTAACAATGAATCTTGGTTTTGCTGCGTCCTCCTCCTCTCAGGAGAACCTGGTGGAGAGCAAGCACCACAAACTGGCTCGCAGCCTTCGCAGCGGACCCTCGGACCACGACCTGAAGCCCAACGCCGCCACGCGGGATCAGCTCAACGTAAGAAAACAGCCGTTTTCATTTTTACGGATTTCAGAAGGATGAAGCCCAACAGTAAGCGAATGTTTGGACGTCACCTGCAGATCATCGTGAGCTACCCTCCAACCAAGCAGCTGAGCTCTGAAGAGCAGGACCTGGTGTGGAAGTTCAGATATTACCTCACCACTCAGGAGAAGGTGGGGACGTTTCGACTTCTCTCTAGTCATTCTCTCTTATGAACCTGTCACAATACGCAAAAAATCAACGAATTGCTTGATGAATGAAAACAAGGTAGATGAACAGTCATGAAAGAGATGCTCCGCTTTGATGTTGTTGAAAATCTGGCATTTTGAGAAACGCTGCAAGCATTTGACCCCCAGTACAAAGTAGTTGCTAGGCACTATCTGCAGCTTCTGCCTGTTTTCCCTGTCAAAGCTGAATTATTAATCTGTTTTTGATTATAGAGACTTTATAACCCATTTTAATTATTGTTGTTTGGTTTATATATTTTGGATTTTAAAATGTTTTCCAGTTCCAGTGTTAAATGTTCTTGAGAAATTAAAGTTTGTTTTATTTATCTTTGAAAGGTGTACCTGCATTACTATGCCATTATTATTATTATTATTATAATAGTTGAAAATGGCTTCAAAATGACGGCATCATTGTTAATAGCAATCATTTCCCTGGCAATTTATCGTCCAGCAGGATTTGTTGACAGGCTTTTCTCCATATGGGAGCTGTTGTCCATAATTTACCACCTGCTCTCTTCCTTTGGCTTCAGGCTCTGGCAAAATTCCTGAAATGTGTGAACTGGGATCTGCCCCAGGAGGCCAAGCAGGCCCTGGAGCTGCTGGGTAAGTGGAGGCCCATGGACGTGGAGGACTCCCTGGAGCTGCTCTCTTCCCATTTCACCAACCCCACTGTGAGGCGCTACGCCGTGGCTCGCCTTCAGCAGGCTGATGACGAGGTACCGAAACTGACTGTAGGAGCAGACTCTCCCGCTGGAACCTTATGGCACTCCAACCTTTGTTTTGAGTACATTGACTCAGTTATTGGCACTTCCTAACCATCTCTAAAGTACAGATTATCTACTTACTTCCCTTTTTAAGGTCAGTCAGAGCATCTGGGGATTTGTGATTAGTAAAGCATGACTTCCTGTTTCCCTCGGTAAATAAATCGCATGACACAGAACCCCATTTCTCTTAGTCACTCTTCCAAACCGAGAGAGAGCTTACTGTGCAAGTAGGCCAGATGTGAGTTAAAAATGGCCAGAAGAAAACAGCTTTTCACCTGAACTCGCTTGTATCCAAAAAGCTCTAAGCAGCTGAAGTCGTGGCGAACAAGGCCTCACTTTGGCCTTATTTGCTTTATTTAGCCTCCGTTTACAGTGAGGAGGGGGATTTGGATTTGGGAGGTAAAAAAAAAAAATCTCCAAAGCTCACAAAGCATCATCTTGACTTCACCTGGTCTTCAAATAAACCATTTATGTCTCAGCTGTTTGTTTAGGAGTAAAAGTCCTTTACTTCCTAGATCAGAACCAGAATGCAGTACGAAAACATTCTGATCTTAACATGGTACAATCAAGCTAATGCTAATTGGGGAAAAGCTACCTGAAAAAGTCCAGCAGATTGCTCTCGGTAAATGATTTTGCATCCGTTCCTCCTCCTGTCTGCGGATCTGCTCACAGAGGAGAGGAACCGCTCGATGTTAAAACGATAACGACCCAAAACGTTCAGCCAAATCAGCCCAGAAACGGTTCCTGAGATACACAGTCGGCCTTTGACCTTAACTCTATTGAAAACGAGCTGAAGAAGAAAGAAATCTTTTGAAGCATCTTTCTCTGAAAGGTTGGAGAGTCAGGGCCTCCTTAAAGAACTAGCTAGCTTTTTGATTATAATGCCTTAAGTCCTCTCAGTCCTCCTCTATATTTATAGTATTTCAAGCCTTAAATTTCATTCAAAGTGGCATTAAAAATGTCTGTAAATATTCTTAAATGTTACTTGCTACAACCTGCAGTTCCTCTGACGGTGCTGATCCTTGTCTGTCCTCTCGTCCCTGCAGGACCTGCTGATGTACCTCCTCCAGCTGGTGCAGGCGCTCAAATACGAGAACTTCAACGACATCCAGGGAGGCTTGGAGCCAGGCAGCAAGAGAGACAGCCAGGGACTTTCAGACGACTCCACGCTGGACAGGTCAGAGCAACATCAGCAGAGCCGCCCCCTGGCTGCACATCACATGCAAGCCGCAGCGACAGGCATGAGCTGAAGGGGGCTATTCTCTGGAATCGGGGGGGATAGAAATGTCAGCAGGTGATCTAAATTTACCCCCAGACACGGCGATTTGCGACGTTTGATTATTTCTGTTTCAGGAGGCGTTAAAAACGCTCTGGTTGTTAGGATTTCACTGGCAGCCGCGCAGCTGAGGCCGCAGGCTCGAGCTGTTGGCTCAGCGCAGACATGCGGCGGCCGCACTGACTTCAGTGACGCGTGATAAAATAGTCGTTGATATAATTTCTGCTTTAACTGCTGCAACTGCGATTGCAAAAACACAATATCTCGCAGAGTATTTTTGGTCCAGTTTCTAGTTAGTTTTGTCGTATTTCAACTTGGATTTTAACTTGTCTTATACCAACTTGCACATAAATTATCAGCAAGACATGGGAGCTTGTTTTAAGTCGTTAATTCACTAATATTACAGGCTTCGGGTAGATTTCGTGTTTTTACAGTGTAGCAGGGATTTTATGTCTATCATTTCGTTTCTGTCTCAGTTCTCAGATCCTGTCGGTTCCGTCCGGATCGTCCTCCACCCCGCAGCAGAAAGGCAAGGAAGGAGCGGACAGCGAGACTCTGGAGGTGATAAAACCGCCCCAAAAACAACCGAGGATCAAAGAAAACACACAGGCATGACATTACAAACGATCACATGATCACACATTTCAGATTGTGCTTGATTTATTTGTTTATTTAGCAAGACTTGTGCACCTTCCTCATATCGCGCGCCTGCAAGAACGCCACGCTCGCCAACTACTTGTACTGGTGAGCAGCAACTGCCCGGAACAACAGCAGCGTTTCCCTGCGACGCGGCGGTCTGAAATCGACTTGCTTCTCTCCGCAGGTACGTGATTGTGGAGTGTGAGGATCAGGACACGAAGCAGAGGGATCCCAAAACTCACGAGATGTACCTGAACGTCATGAGGCGGTTCAGCCAGGCGCTGCTCAAGGTGAGCGTTTTCCTGAACAGATTATAGCGCGGCATGTTCAGCAGCAAACCAGCTGAGCTGTTTCGTCCTCCTTCTTCTTCTTCTTTTTCCTCTTCTTCTTCTTCTCTCTCCTCACCGCAGGGCGATAAGAGCGTGAGGGTCATGCGGTCGCTTTTGGCCGCCCAGCAGACCTTCGTGGACAGGCTGGTGCAGCTTATGAAGGCCGTCCAGAGGGAGAGCGGGAACCGCAAGAAGAAGGTAACAACAGCATCGATTATTCTGCCAGCTAATCGATTGATCCGATTTTAAAGAACGGTCACGTTCTGCTGATCTTTCATTCAGCAGCTTGAGCCGTTTTCATACGATATTAGAAATGCATTGAACTATGCGAATGCGAATGAACAACTAATTCGCTTGAGGAGTTCTGGGTCGAACATATTGACAGTTTTTTTTAATCGTTGGTGAAAAATGTGTTTTTAGTAACACAGAGTTACTACTTTGTTCTTCCAGCAAATTGCCTCTTTTTGGGCCTGCATAATCCAATTAACGATGAATCAAATACTGTATTGGTTGACACTTATTTCAGTAATCGATTAATACGATTAATTGCTTTCAGCCCTGAACTGCAGTTTAACGAAGCGCCATTATTCTTTACGAATTCTCTGCAGACGGAGCGGCTGCAGGCTCTGCTGGCCGACAACGAGAAGGTCAACCTCTCGGACATCGAGCCGATTCCTCTTCCTCTGGAGCCTCAGATCAGGATCAGAGGGATCGTCCCGGAGACGGCGACGCTCTTTAAGGTTTTCCGCTGCTAAAGTCCTCCTCTGATCGCGGGTCTGCCTGCCTTCGAAAGCAGATGATTGTCTCTGCCGAAGGACAAGTTGAGATTTAAAGGAATCGCTCCGGTGTTGCAAGTGGAATAAAACATATTGATGTGAGCGCAGTCACACCCGTTAAGAAAGACTGTCGACTTAAATGGAGGATCCATTTGTGTAGAGCCAGGTTTATTAGTGCAACAGATGAAGCTGACTTTCTTCCTCTTAATGATGCACACACATCTCCTCCTGCACTTCAGCTTGTTTTTTAGTTTGCTTTAGGAGCGAAAAGCCTCCACTCACTGTGCTGCTGTCTCATGTTAACTTTCCATTTCCTAACATGCTCACATTACTTCATACTGAGACATAAAAGAGTAAATAATAGAGTCTTGATTGGTGATGTGTTTTCAAACAATCTTTAAGAAACTGAGGACTCGTACTCCAAGAACTTGCGTTCTTCCTCACTCCGTCTGCGTTCTTCCTCACTCCGTCTGCGTTCTTCCTCACTCCGTCTGCGTTCTTCCTCACTCCGTCTGCGTTCTTCCTCAGAGTGCTCTGATGCCGGCCAAGCTGATCTTCAAAACCGAGGACGGGGCCATGTACCCCGTCATCTTCAAACACGGAGACGACCTGAGACAAGACCAGCTCATCCTCCAGATCATCTCGCTCATGGACAAAGTAAGACCTGCTTGAAATCCTCTCTATGGTAGTTTGCTTTCAATTTGGTTTGAATATATCAGTAAAATAAGTAATAAAGTAGCTTGGAATAAGAACCGAAACCTGTAAGGATGGGATTCTGAGATACATAACACTTGTTGGCAAGCTGGTAATTAAATTTAACCTGTAATTCTTGAGGGTTTCTTTGTGTTTTTGTGTTCAGCTTTTAAGGAAAGAGAACTTGGACCTGAAACTGACTCCATATAAGGTTCTGGCCACCAGCACCAAACATGGTGAGCAATCATTTCCTCTTGTTTCCTCTGGAGTTCAGACAAAACTAGGTTGTTACAAAAGAGTTTGTACATCTGCTATCAGAATATTAAATTATTCTGATACTGGATTTAATCTAAGCCTGGGAGATAAATCAGTTTAGCAGATTACAGATTTGCAGATCACTCTTTTTTTTTTTTTTTTTGAAAAATACATCATTGTTTTCCACCAATGCAATACAACCGATTTTTTTATTCAATTATTCTTTGGTTTTTATAGAGTGAAGCTTTTTTTTCTTGATAAAATGACTTCTCACAATTTTAAAGATGTTCTCGTAAGACTGCGTCTTTATTCTGTCGATGTTACGACTGTGTTCTAGGAATTACTTCAAAAATCTGGGGGATAATTAAAATAAATAAATAAAAGAATTGGGAGATATTATTTTCAAAATGACCAAAGTCGCGCGTTGTTCTTCCAGGGTACATGCAGTTCGTCCAGTCCGTTCCCGTTGCTGAGGTTTTGGCCACGGAGGGCAACATCCAGGTGAGCTGGTTCAGCCGCGGCGGCGGCACGCGAGGTATGAGTGCGAGCAATGATCCGATCCGTTCTCATTGACGCAGAGCTTCTTCAGGAAGCACGCGCCGAGCGAAAAGGGGCCCTACGGCATCAGCTCCGAGGTGATGGACACCTACGTCAAGAGCTGCGGTGAGACTCTCGGCGCGCTGCGGCTTTGCGTAAAACAAATAAGCAGCTGAACTCGGCGGCCTGTTGAACTCCTGTCTCTCTGCTCCTCCAGCTGGTTACTGCGTCATCACGTACATCCTGGGGGTTGGGGACCGACACCTGGACAACCTGCTGCTGACAAAAACTGGTGAGGGGGGGGAATTTGTCTGCCTACACAATCCCAAGCTCGGGATTTTTAATTCCATCAAGTTTATCCTCACTCTCGCTCTTCCAGGGAAGCTCTTCCACATAGACTTTGGCTACATCCTGGGTCGAGACCCCAAGCCGCTGCCGCCGCCCATGAAGCTGAGCAAAGAGATGGTGGAGGGCATGGGGGGGACGCAGAGCGAGCAGTACCAGGAGTTCAGGAAGCAGTGCTACACCGCCTTCCTCCACCTCAGGAGGTACTGATATTTATCCCAAACCCTCGAGTGTAGGCAAAAACCAGACGTGTATCTCAGCAGTCGGGTTTACTGTTGTGTTTGAGGGATTATTACGCGCTAATGTATGTTAAAAGTGTTCGCCGCGGAGATCGGATCAGTTTGTGAAATTCTTTCACTTATTTTCTCAGGTACTCCAACCTGATCCTGAATCTTTTTTCCCTCATGGTGGATGCCAATATTCCTGATATCGCTCTGGAGCCTGACAAGACTGTTAAAAAGGTGACAAAAATACTTAGACTTTTGCAAAAAAAAACAAAAAAAAAAACATATGGAGGACGAAAAGAAATGGGTGCATGTTGTTTTTTTTTTTTCTTTCTTTCACAATTGATTTGAACGGTGCTTTGGGTTCTTGTTTTACGGCATAAACCCGCTTGAAGCGTCTCTGAAGCTTCTTAAAAGAAAAAAACTAAAAAAATTTTTTTAAAAAAGCTAAAAAATGTGATTAAATTCCGACTTTGATCTCAGAATCCGAATTGCCGAAATCCAAATAAACAACCAAACAGTCTTAGACATGTCAATTGTGCCATTGTATGAAAATAATCACACAACACAGGGATGTTTGTTTTTGCACTGCATGCACACTGACAGCCTGTCCAAAATGCACTCGGTGGATTTGAGTTTTACGGCTGGGTTTGCCTGACGGTGCATAAAAAATTTAAACAATTGAAATTATTCTGGGAAAAAAAAAAAACAAAGAAAAACAGAATTCTGAGATGAAAGTCAGAACTTTTTCTCTTTTTTTAGTTTAGTCGTGTGTCGACACGACTAAACTAGCGTTTTGAAGCGTTACTGAATGCCGATGTTTCTGCACCTGGGCCTGTGGTCGGCTTCCCGCCACAGCGTGATGACTGTGACTCTGACGTCCCGCCAGGTGCAGGATAAGTTCAGGCTGGACCTGTCGGACGAGGAGGCGGTTCACTACATGCAGAGCCTGATTGATGAGAGCGTGGGAGCTTTGTTCGCTGCTGTGGTCGAGCAGATACACAAATTTGCACAGGTAAGCCCACTCTGCCAGCAGGTGATCGCCGTTTGTGCAGCTCAATGTTTGACTTTGCAGAAAGCGATCGCGAAAAATGTCAGCTTTCTTGCAAGCCGGACGAGAACGCCGCCCAACTCCACCTCTTTCTGTTCTTCTTCCAGTATTGGCGCAGATGAACAACGCAGACGACAGGCGACGCGAGGCCGACCTGGATGAAAGCTTTGCACCACAAATACGTGATCATGAAGCTCTGGCCCGCCTGTGTGTTCACGAGGAAGGCAAGAGGAAACCCGGAGACACCGCTGGGGTCAAAAAGGCCAAGAACGCACTGCCAACCTTGACTGAAAGACGACAAACCAAGGACATGTAAATCTTCTGTTTGCCCCTGTATATATGTTGTACAATAATTACGGAATGAATGAAAACGTGAGGCCAAATAAAGAGACTGTTGCTACGCCCGTGTTTTCACTTGGCGCTGGTTGTATATTTTCCCGTCGGTGCGGCCCGAGTGGAGCTGCTGAGCAGCGTTTATGGTTCGTGACGCGTTTCTGCTGACCCGTCTCTGGACGGTCATGCTGTCGATGCTGGGGGGAGGAACAAGCTGAGCTCTGAGGTTTGGTGAGTCACTGACGGAGTGACTAAGCATTTCCTGTCACTCAAGGCCAGAACTCACTGCTTTACATCAACTTGTGAACTTTTTTTCCCCCTTTTTTTTTTATTTTTGTTTTCTCTACCCGACTGCTGTTTAACATGAAACGTCCGCGACGAAATACCAAGGTGGACGATATTTTTAGTTGCGCGTCACTCCAGACTCTGGGAGATTTTAGTCACGTCACAGAAATCCATATATTTTTAGTTTCTAAAACTTGTGTCCATGGATACACGTTTGGATAAAAGTGCTGCACCTATTTTTATTAGGAAATATGTTTTTGCAAAAACCATTTGTGTCAGGATTTTAGACCAAAAAAAAAAAAAAAAGGAAAACAAAAAGTTACATCTCAGCAGTTTGTGTTGGATCCAAATCGATCAAACTATTGCACAACTCTCAGCGGTGCTACTTGACTAGCGTTTCAAGCTAGTCGTATGTTTCACCTTTAGCTAGAAAGTGCCTGGCAAGCTAAATAACGGCAGAAAATGCTTCTGCTACAAACAGAAGCCATAAAAAAAGAAATGCAGTTCATAACTCCTAATGAGACGAACCCAGAACCCAACCAAACTGCTCTGGTTGCCAGTTTGAAAAGAACTGGAACATGCTAACTGCTATTAGCAGCACCAGCTAACAGGTTTATCTGTTTGCGTCTGACGAAAGGATCGCGTTAACTATGTGTGAAAATTATTTTTTGAGAGAGCAAGTAAGGAAAATGGACAGTTTGTAACCACAGTTTTATATGTCATACAATATGATGCCCGTTTCAAAACAAATGTTACTTAAACTACCAAAAATGCTGCCATGCTAACGCTGATTAAAAGCACCATTCGTCTGAGACTTCATTCCAAATTGCTTCTGTACGTCCTGCTGCTTGTCGTCGATCACGTCAGGATCTCGGCTGTTGTGTAATCAGGTGTTGATGAAACCAGCCAGCTCTTCATGCTGGATCAATAAAACCCGATCCCACTGGTTCTGCTACGTCGGGCCCCCAGGCCTGTGTGTTCAAACAGTTCTGGAGGGCCAAACCCACAAAGAGCCTCAATGTTCTGGAAAGAATGCAACACCAGCAAAACAGGAGACAGAAAGCGGAGATGACAAAGACGCTCTTTGTTTTCGCGCAGGGGGCAACGGCGAGTCAGACGGGTCCCTAAAACAATAAATGAAGGAAAATTTAAAAAAAAGTCTGCTTTGTTATCTCCCCGGCTGCTGGATGTGGTGGGGGGTTTAAACACGTTCGTGCTTCTTGTTTTGAGACGATCGTGCTTTTGGACTTTAACTGGGCCTCAGCTCAGAGAGCGAACAGAGGAAAAACCACAACCAGATTTAGATTCTTCACGGAGCTGTGATTATGTACACACACACGCACACACACAGAAATTATTTTCGCCCCAGCGGTAAGTCTCCCTGTTGCTTGACTGCAAGTCACAAGAACCAGAGAAACATACCGACGCAGCTCTGACTGATGACCATGTTTGATATGTTACGCATAAATAAATATTAAAATTAACAGGAAAAAAACAATTGCCAGACGTGTCTCATCAATAAACTTTAATAGAAGCTAAAAACACAAAATAGATCAAAAGATCTCAAACTGAAACACATCATCGCCCGAAACATGCGGTCCGAAAAACAGAAAATAAATCACCAGACTGTTTCAGAGGCGTTTTGAGAAATTACATCGAACAGAAACATCCAAGAGTGCATTTCCTTTTGACTCTCCTCCTGTTTGAACTTATCATTTCTACGTTTGAACTTATCATTTCTACGTCTCTTTAAAAATGAATTGCTTCTTTCAACTGTTTTAAAATAGCTTCATTATTCTCTCTGGTTTAGATGATTCTTCATATCGCGATGTTCTCTCAGAACCCCGATTTGAAAGAAAGTATAACATTCACCTGCAATTTCTGCAAATGTCTGTTTAATCATAGGCAACATTTAACAAACAAAACATGGGTTTAGGTGCTTTAAATATCGGAAACAAACAAACAAACAAATCTAAAGCCTGAACTAAAATAAAATCAGTGCAACGTTCGTCTGGTTTCCATATGTGAAACGAGTCATTTCAAACCTTTTCTGCTCATGGAGTTGTGTTTTAAATATTCATGCAGCTTCCACAGTGGAGTGAACCTGGAGTCTTGCCACTGAAACACATCGAGTAGCGAATTTACAGTTCTTTCTGGACCAGAACCGGGCCACAGCATCGAAGTCCACCAAACGGTTGAAGGCCTGTTCAGTCCCAGACGTTGACTTTGTTGTCCTCAGGCCACTTTGTAACTGATTTGGCAGCGTTAGTGTGGATCATTTTCCATTCTGAAAACCTGCAGGTCACCAGGAAAGTCTTCGTTTTGCACTTCCACATTACTGGAAGAGCTGTGAGATGTGGAGAAGCGCACACGCCTCCAAATTGCACATAGGCTGGTTTTCTTCAAAACAACATTTTTAAAAAAAGTTTCACTCAGGAAGGCACATTGTACTGGAACCTCCATTACCTGCATCCTCTTATCTTTCTGATATAAATCCTGAGCCTGAATGAAGTCAAAGGTTTTGCGCAGCAGTAATTGTCGTTTGTGCTGCCGCCATTTTAAAGATATTAATAAATGTTCCCTGAAGTCATAAGAGGTCGACCGAGCCCCAAACTTTCGTCAAATCAGACTAAATTGGTGTCAATCCACTCAACTGCCTTGGTTCAGCAAAACTGTGTTATTTGTGCTGCTTCTGCTTTGAAGAAATTAGTGAAGGTTTCAAGGTCAACAGGTCGACCAGCCGACCCAAATCTAACCAAATGGGCGTCAAATGTTTGCGCTGCATTTGGTTCATTTGTGCCGCTGTCATTCTAAAGATATGGACTAAAAAAAGTCAGAGTCACTAGAGGTCATTAGAGGTCAACCTCCGCTCAGCGCTTACAATCACAACATCTAACAACTCGGCTACGTTTGTGCTGCTTTTGCTTTCGCAGATGTTGATGACCTCTGGAAACCGTTTTATTAATATCTTTAAAATCGTAGCGGCACAAACAAAGTTTTTACTGCTCAAACGTTTGACACCAGTTCTGTTGGATTTGAAGACGGTCGCAGGGGTCAAGGGGGTCAGGAAGGCGGGGCGGGGGGGCGGAGGGGGGCAGCTTGTCTCGGGTAAATCCCGGTTGTGTTTTCTCCTGATGCTGGAGGTGCGTGAACCTCGTTCTTTTGCAGGAAGAAGAACATTTCTGACTGGCAGATCATCACGTGTTCCTAATCCAGTGTGAAGCGAGCCTAATGAAGCAATGCGAGGAAAACCGTTTGTAAAAGTCTCAGCTTTCGTCTGACGTCTCCACGTAGAAGTGGGACAAAGCGGGATTCCTTACGCCAGAGTCCAAGCCTGCTCTCTGCCTCTGCCCTCCGTTGTGACAACGTACCGCTCCCCCGCTGGGATCGCCACGCACAAGTTGGCTTGAGCTTTTGTTGTCGACGCTCCAGTCGACGGAGCCGCGGTCGTCTATCAGCTCCAGGTGGATGTCACAAAGGTCGCAGGGTTCGACGGGGACGCAGGCGGGGGCAGCCGAAGACTCTGCGTCCTGAGGAGTCGCCTAAAGCAAGGAGAGAAGCGAAGAACACAATCGTTTGTCGACCGAACGCCGGGGCGAGGTTGGAGAAAATCCTACCAGAGCCTTGGGTGGGCCGTCGGGGGCCGGTCGGTCCCGTCTGGGTTTTCGCAGGAACACCACGAGAAACAACAGAAGGAACACGAAGGAAAGGCCGGCTCCGAGACACAGCATGGGCAGCACGCCTGCAGGCACGAAAACACCCAGCAACAAGCGACGCTGAAGGATTAAAGACGCATCAAACATCAGCAGGAGGTGAGTTTGGCTTTTTAGGCTCAACATCTGGCTCGATCGAACCGCTGACCCTCTCTGACCTCCCAGTCACAGAGAACTCAACGCGTCTCCTGCTGAAGGCCCAGGCAGTTTTTCAGTGATTCCCTGACTCCTCCTGACCTGATCTGGAGCCAGTCTCAACGCACCCCGGGGCAGATTTGGGGGAAGCCGCCATGGAGAAGGTCGGGAAGGAGAAGTTGGCCTCGGCACAGTAGTTCTGACCCGGAGACAAACCCGAGAACTCGACGACTGAAACCTCTTGCTGAGTCCAAACCGTGCGGCTCTGTTACACACGCAAGCAGAGAACAGACGCATGTCAAACGTTGTGCAACTCTCGAGGGCTTTTGCGTCGCGTGAGAACGCAGATGTTGAGAATAATAATAACATAATCTTCATTTCACAACAAAAACATCTTTAAATTTGCACTTCAGTGATTTGTCGCCAACCTGGCGGTCAGAGCGGTTGAGCTCGTTGAACACGGTGACTGTGGTCCAGGGGTCAATCAGGGTCGAGACGGGGCAACACGCGTCACGAGAGCACCTCCTGCTGGCAGCGCAGGGGAAGCGCACCTCCACAGACAGGCTGCCGTTGCTCAGAGAGACGGAGACAGACGGAGGGCTGAAGGCTGCGGGGCGGGGAGAGAGAGCAGAGCGTGTTTACTCTCGTTCTCATGCTTTCACGAAAAGAATGCCGTATTTTTGTGGTATTTGTTTGTTGTTTGGCCGACACCGACTGAAGTCGCTGTAGTCGAACTTGTGCGGCTTGACCCAAACAACGGAGCCGGGACCGAGGTGGACGCCGAGGCGGACCATGTTGTAGAGCTCAAAGTTGGAAAAGACCAGGGAGACGTCGCAGCTCCGGGAGGACACCCAAACGCACCACGGGACGTCCTGCCAGGGATCCCTGCGGCGCAGAAACACAGCAGCTCGGACGCGTCGCAACAGCGGCAGCTTTTCCTGCTGCTCCCTGTGGCTTCACTGCTTTTCTCTTCCAAAGCTTTTTCAGTGGGAGAATGTGAGCCTCAAGAGTCAGCAGGTGAAATAGGGTTTTAAATATCATGCGTGTGGAGGGAACAAAAAAAAAAAAAAACACGCCAACGAAAGTGAAATCATCGATAACTAATTTAACAAACGTTTTGAAGCGCACATACCGACCCCAGGCTATCGGTTTAGTATATTTAGAACAAATCATACTAGTTGTGCTTAAATGGCCTAATCAAAGTTCGCGTAAGGGATTTGAAAATGTAGATTATAAAGAGGCTCTCGACGCAATCCGACTGAGTTTGAGTCGCTCTGCAGAGAACGAGCTCAAATGTCTGGAGAAGTGAAAAGGGGGTTTGGACATATCCAATAAACGCACACCACATATTTTGCAAAGAAACAAAACAAAAAAAACGAAACACTTTTAACATCTTACGACAATGCACCGCCTCGCATTGGATTGGTCTGCAACATAAACACTAATTAGAGTTGGAAGGCCTTCACTTCCCTTCTTGTGTTATTGACTTTTCCAAAAAGTTAAACTGTTGGAGTTTAATACAAGTTTTTTTTTTTTTTTTTTTTTTTTACAATAAAACCATGCAGTCTACATACAAAGTGTTAGCATCATGGCATTTTCTGTCAATATTTGCAATGCTTGGAATAACTTCTACCAGGAGTGCACATTTATGCAGAGTAACTGAGTCAGGAGTCGAGTTTCTGGCCTCCCACACATCGGGGATTAGGACTTACCCCTGAGTCTTTGTCTGCACTGTGTAGGTGATATTAGGGTTGGCATGGGGACAATCCCACCGCAGGAGGCAGCCTAAGTCCAGCGATTCCACAGCGGTGTGGCAGACTAACCCAGCCGACCCTGAGAGGTTCGCACGAAACCCAGACACAGAAATAGCCCAGTCACACAGGAGCTCTCTGACCCCTTAAGTCCAACTGTCACAACTTTAAACATGCCGCAAAACGTAACATGATGCAACACTTGACCAAAGATGCCAAAAAGGGAAAAACCGTTTAGCAGGGATGTGGGTGGGTCAAGTCTAATCCGCATCTAAATTTCCACGTTGTGCCTCGGTGTCGTCCCCCGGGCATCTTCAGCACTCACCTGCGATGAGTTGGACGGTCATTACAGACAGCGCAAACTCAAATCCGCGCCGCGGGAAACGGCGTGGCCTCATGGCCTCCGCGTCACCTCTGAACCGAGGGAAGGGAGGCTGTGAAGAGAGCTCAGAGTCGGAGGTCGGCGACCCCCGTTAGTACAGGACGTGTGAAGCAGGCGCGATGATGAGCCATGGAGGAGGCAGGAGAAGCGGCTGCGCGGAGAGACTGACGGGCGGGAAGGTGGAGGAGAGGGATAAGGATTCAGTTAAAGGCGGGTTGGTTTTGTCACAGAGGGCAGGCTGAGTGATCCACTTAAGAGAGGAAGGTGAGCAAAGGCACCATGAATGGGAGCTGCAGCCTGAGGTCTGAGCGCTGCGCTCGGTTCGCGCGTCACTGCTGTGAACAGTGAACTCATTTTCCAGTTCTGGACTGAATTTTCTGCAATAGGAATCGACCAGAGGGAAGGAAATCACCCATTCTGTCATTTGAATGAAATATTGACATAATTTCCAAAGTTTATGATGCAAATCACCAGCTTGATGTGCGTTTTGTGCATGAAATAAAGTATGAGGTGCGCCACTGGAACAAGTAAACAATTTGGGGATTTATGACACTTTACTCGACCGTTTCAGTTTGTTGCTTGGTAACATGGAAGAAAACTTTTGCATGTTAGATCTGTCATATTTTAAAGAAAAAAAAAAAAACCTTTTCCTTTGAATGACATATTGACCAAAGAAAACCTAATTAAATACTTCTTAATACATACAAGATTTCCAGTTTGTATATTTCTTTAAGAATTAATTTTGATATTAATTCTAATATTTTTCCTAACATGCTCATTTTTACATAGAGAGCAACTGGGCTAAAATATCCATTGATCTGTTCCTAGACACAATAAATTCAATGAAACTTTTATCCAGTGTCAATTTAAATAATGTTATTAGTGTGTGAATGATTTAGTTATAAATGTTTTAATTTGTCAAATTGTTCTCGGAAAAGCAGGCCAAATGCTAATATGCTGAATATCGATTAAAAGATAATAAAGTTCATTTATTCACCAAACATAGGACATTAAGCTAAAATAAGCTAATCTCTACTTTAACGGGGTTTTTTTTGTTTTTTTTTCAGTCAGCTGGTGTTTTAAAACATGTCACTAGCAGAAATCTAACTCAAAATTACCAACATGCATTACATTTAAAAATTAATGGTAATTTTTTTTTTTTTTAACCAAAATCTTAACTAGCAGAGAAAGATCAAAAATAAATT
Organism: Poeciliopsis turrubarensis; assembly: GCA_010277015.1. NCBI lineage: Eukaryota > Metazoa > Chordata > Actinopteri > Cyprinodontiformes > Poeciliidae > Poeciliopsis > Poeciliopsis turrubarensis. The sequence goes on from VMRN01000112.1 coordinate 709,902, forward strand.
GAATGCATGTAAATAGAATTTGATAATAGCGCTATAAGCCGTACCAATTACATTTAAACATGGTTACAACTGTACAACTATTCAATATTTGTGGAAATAAGACGACCCTTTAAACGTGGAGTCATTGGAGAAGGCAACAGAAAACAGCTAAAACATCAGTACAGTCCGTCTTTTTATTCAATGCCATCTTAAATAATAAGAATCTGTACATCTCTTAAGTAGGTCTTTGACCATTCATTCCCAAATATAATGATAAACAGTTTCCTTATCAACAGTAATACAGCTGAAGTGCTTAACCAGGCAACCAAAAGGGCCAACAAAGATCATACAACAAAAAAACGGTTTGAACAGTGTACAGCACACACATCGTCGCACACACTCACACACACCCACAGTCACTCGCATACCAACAAACACTCCCCAGAAATGATCTGTACACCTCTTGATAATTAAATGCATGAAAACAAAACTGCCTGCTCATTCAGAAGCAGCACTAAACATCAAAAATAATTATCATTGCAACAGTATTAATACTAAGCTTAACATTCCTCATTTCAGCATCATCAGTTTCATCCGGCGTTATAGTCGTTAGGAGCTGTAAATTTACAGGATCTCGCTGCCACAAACTGGAGTGCTCACATGCTGACAGAGTCCAATCAGTCAAATCACAGGCGGACGTCGGGTGTTGGGGCGCCCTCAGTCCAGCAGAGGGCGCCCACCAGCAAAGTCTCACAGCGTTTCCTGGAGAGGAAGTCGTTTCTTTTAAGTCTGGACAGTATTTTAATGAACTCATGCAGACACACAAACGCTTGTGCAACAAAAAAAAAAAAATATGAAAAGTTGTGTCTGGAAAATAAGTATTGCTGCATTAAAATCTGTGCAAATTTTAAGAAGACCCGCTTGATTCCCAGGGAAGAGCTTTGCATTTGGTGTTGACGGTTCAGGATTTATGTTTGAGCTCCTGGCAGGGTCAGTCCTGGATCCAGGCTGGCGTTGGGGGTGGGGGAGGGCGGCAGGCCCTTGGGTCCCGGACAGAGGAGCCCGCGCGACGCCGCGTGGTCCCCGTTCAAGTTCTTGTAGGGGTTTCGACGAGGCGGGGCTCTCAAACACACCGAAGGGAAACGGAGTCCGGCCAGGCAGCAGCCGGGACAGGAGATGACCTCCTCCTGGTCCAGAGAGTGTCCGCTGCCGGAGCCGAAGGGGGACGAGCCGGCCGGGTCGGCGGGCGGAGAGTGGTAGCCGTTGTTGTTGGCGGTGGGAGTGTCTGTGGGAGCGCCCCAGCCGAGCGGCCGGCTCACGATCACATTGTGGTTGTCCAGATTGGAGAGGGGCGGCAGACTGGGAGGCCCGTTGGAGATGGCCGACCTCCAGCCGTTCGCCACGGAAGATGTGGAGGGATTAAAGGGAGTCGAGGAGTGAGAGGGAGGAGGATGCTTGGAGTAAAGGGGTGACGATATGATCTGCGTGTCTGGGGAGACGGTGCAGTCCATGGGCTCCTCCTCCGTGTCCTGCTCCTCTTGGTCTGCCAGATTCAGCGACAGCGGTTCAATCGGAAGACCCGAATCACCCGTCAGAGAAATATCTACCTCCCCTCCCAACAAACTGTCCTCCTCGCTCCCTCCGCCGTTCACATTGTTGACCTCAAACATCGACTCCTCCTCAGCCAGGACGGAGTTTGGCGCAGACACCATGTGCGGCGGAGGCGTACATGGCAACGAGTGGCACCGCCTGTGCCGCCTGGGGACGTCGACGACCTCACCGTCGGGCGTGGGAACGTTGTCGCAGTCCAGCAGAGGCGGCAGGGTGAAGGTCAGGGAGATGACCGACTTGCTGGGCGTGTCAAAAAGCTTGATTTTCCCCCCTTTGAGGTCCTCCCGCTGCGAGAAGGGGTTCACCCGGGCCGAGGGCGCCAAGGCGACGCAGGGGAGAGCGTCCGGAGGGTGCAGCATGTCGGACTTGCTGCGAGAGAGACGCGGGTCGAGCGTGTCGCAGAGGGACGGCCTTCGCAGAGGCCCGACGGCTGGAGGAGAGATTGTACAGAGAAAAGCCGGATTAAATACAGGAAAAGGTCAGATTGTCGTCACTTGGTGCCCAAACGACATCTCACCTTTCACTGGAAGTTCGTCTCTCTGCTCTCTCTCAGCTCGTTTCTTCTTCTCCAGTTCGACTACGATTTGGGAGAAAGACGGACGGAGTCTCGCTGACATCTGAGAACGACACAGACGATTACGTTTGACAACAAGCAGAGACTCTTCTCATTGCAGTCATATTCCCTGGTGTCAATTTTCTTTCTTAAATAAAAGCAAAAATATCACTTTAGTTTTATGGTTTTTGTCCAAATGCAACCATCCATGTCCAGAACCTGCATTTATATGACAGTTACATCAAGTCCAGCTCTAACGCTTCCTTCAACGTCCCCTACAGTCATAGCAGAAGATATGCAGATATAACACAGACAGCAGAATGGGAAGCAGCCATCTTGGAGATGGAGCACATGTGTGTATCTAATGAGCGTTTCATACATTGCAGCAAGCGATGGCCAAATCCAGGAAGTAAGGAGGACAGTCTCCAACCATCTGCTGAAAGGCCTCAACGTCCAGGCCAAAGTCCTGAAGGAAAACACACAAAATCATTCTAAATGGATTTCTAAAAAAGGTCCACTTTCTAATCATTTTCATTTCTGTCAGATAATGGCTTCAACCATTAGACTGAGTGGAGAAATATTATTAAAGCCCCAAAGGAGTTGAAACAAAGTACTGAAACACTTGCAGCCGGAAATGTATGCAATTTCTGCAGCTGCGTATGAATACCAGGCTGACAAATACACCAGCTGTACAGATCCTGAGAAAAAGCCACAGAGAAAGTCTTAATTTAAAGCTAATTTCTGCCATTTGTTCAGAGAGAACAGAAAACTGCCAATGTGATTTAATGCCACAAAAACTCAACTTACTTACATCACTACCAAAGCATTTGTCCATGACTAGTTATCAAGAAAGTAAAGCAATTTATTCATATCAATGTCTGCAACAATAATTTATTACGTTTTAAAAGCTTACAGTATTTGACGTTTTTGAATTGTGAAATTTCCCATTGAGTGCATCGGGTCGTGTGTGTGGTTTTTTCTGTTTTTCCTGTTTAACCACCATATTCAAAACCAAGTCCAAATATTTATGTGGTCAGAGACCGCACAAACTGTTGGTCGATGCTGCGCGCAGCACAAACCCTCGCTTGAGTTTGAGGCCTTTATCAGTATTTGAATTCTCAGTCGAGATAGGACAGCCAGCTTCCCGTTTGTCCAAGATAAACCACCAGAGAAAAGATGACAGAGTGATAAAGCCGTGACTTCGCTTAAAGCAGCTCCAGTCATTGTGACACCGCATCAAAATTTCTCCCGATCTCGGCTCAATCTGCGTTACGGACGCAGCCATGTTTGTGTTCGGGCTGCAAAGTTCCCCCTCCCCCCCCTCGTTCCTCATGAAGATCGGTCTGGTTCAAACAGGGTGTGGATGCGGGTTAAGCCGCTCAGCTCCGTCATGGAAAGCAGAGTCGGTACCTCGGTGCGCGGCAGGACGTCTGGGTCGGCCTGTATCCTCGCGATGATCTCACACAAGATGATCCCGTACGCAAACACATCCACCTGCAGCGACACCATGAAATGATTAATCAAGAAAAAAAAAATTGCCATTCCGCTAATTGTTTCGCAATTTTTTGTGCAAAGTTGGTATGTTTTTGCAGATATGCAAATTTGCAGATTGATAGCAGGTAAGAGTATATCTGCAATATTTTAACTCCAGTGTTGAATGGGAATTTCCACCAATCTCTACAATTACAAATGAGGAAATATTACAATTACATAACCTGTTTGTTTGCTCTCTCAACAATAAAATGACTATTTACACATTTATTGCTTTACCTCACTGTATAGTTTCATGGTTTATTCAACCAGCTTTTTTATTACACCCACAGTAGACACTGAACTCTGGGAACAATCCTCAGCTTAAAGCGTGAAGGAGGCATCTCATCTTCAGTACCTTTTCATTGTACACTTCTCCTCTGAGCACCTCTGGGGCCATCCAGTAGGGGGAGCCAACAACTGCCAAACGCTCCTGGACTTCCTCCTCACTGCGGAAAGAAGAAGAAGAAAGATGCTAAATAGTAGCTTTCAGATGCTAGCTTTTAAACGGCCCGTTTAAATTAACTCCCAATTACATTTTTGGGTAAAAGTATTAATAATATAAAACTATAATGACCAAAGACGGCTTAAAGTTGAGTTACAACAACCAAAAAAATGAAAACAGGGAGAACTACGGGTGGTTCACCCGAGTTCAGTTGAAACTTGTGGGGTTTTCTAGCACTAATGATGCTAACTACTGCTAGCCTGCGGACAACCTGCGCTAAAACACAAACTATTCACAACAGTCTCAGTCCCGTTTTGCGTGTCAGCCAAAAAGTTTTACATCCTGGCCAATAATACTTAGAGGTTTGCGTTTAAACTTATAAAAACGACCAAGTGTAGGCGCTACAAATACACGGTACAGCGCAGGCAACAATTTACCTAAAACAACAAGGACAAGCAGCAACATTCTCTAGATGTCAAATTACTGCGTGTGGCAGCAACATCTCCCACATTCGGACCAGAATGTATAATTAAGTGTCTGTATTTGTTTGTTACAGGAGACACGCTTCGAGTGTAAGCGTTTTACCGTCTCATGCGGGAAACCACAGATAAAATTAGATATTTATTTGCACTGTATAAAAAAAAAAAAAAAAAAAAAAAAAAAAAAAAAGTTTCTCACTGACATTAAATTAGAATCAACTCTGCTGTAGGTCAGAGTTTGTTTGGGGTGTTTTTCATGCGCCGAATTAGATACATATTTTAGACCTGATTTCTAAAATGTACTAAGTTTTGACGACATTTTTTGGCTCTTTCCTCCCAGTAACTGGGGGTCAATTGCGTCTCCATCGACTCAAATATTGTAAATTAACAATGGGAAATATAGAAAAGCTTGACAACCGTTTAAAGGCATTTTAGTGTATGGAAACATTTCCTTTTAAAGAAAAACAGCAGGTAAGAAAAAAAATGCACAAAACTACTGAATTTAATCAAATAGGACACCGATTAATGTCTGTGAGAAAAAAAAAAACCAAAACACACAATTCATTCAAACTTAATATCCTAATTTGCAAGAACAAGCACAACAAAGAATCTTTCATATCCTTTACAATGAACACCGAGGCCAGAAGTAGATGAATCAACTTCAGCGGCTGCGGATTTGTTGAAAAGCATCAACTAGATTAAACTGCGGCGCTTGTAAGGCGACGTAAGCAACAAATAAATAAATTAAACACTCAATCTGATTAACATAGAGCCAAGGGAAGAGAGGTTTTCTGAGGGCACTGCGTTTGTGCGCTTGCCCGTGCTTCCCCTGCGTCTAAGAAACCGCAGTATTTTCACTTATGTTGAGATATTGTTGTGCAACTTTAGCAGAAAAAAAAAAAAAAAAAGGAAGGAACTGAAGAATGTGCAAGAGGGACGATGTGATTGCGCACACACACACACACACACCCTCCTGCTGGCAGCTACTTCCTCCCTGTTTCTATTTCCATCTGCCATGGCGGGTTATGATGCAGCAGAAAATCCAAAACAAGAGCCGAGACGGTCATGGCTCCCAGTGTAAACACCATTTGGAGAAGTGGACTGGCACAAACGAGAACGCACAGAAGACAGAAGGAAACCGGCTCGACCGACAAGTACGAATTGGCGTGAAACAAAAAAAAAAAAACAAAACAAAAAAAAGACCAGAGGGACAGCGAGCGGAGCAGCAGGGGGGACTGGAATAGTTTGACCATATTTGGAGCTTTTCCTAATCCCCCCCCCCCTTCGACAGACTCCTCAATCATCTCTGTTGCTTCCCTCATTCTTTCTCCACTCCATGCCGTTTTGCAGACGAACAACACAAACGCGGCGTCCGCTCTGTTGGTGTGCGTCGCGGCAGGAAGCAAATTTGTTTGAGTAAAAACGAAAAGCAAACACGACCTCGGGGATGACAGCCGCACAATCCACCAGCTGCTGTTTTAAAAAAAATAAAATAAAAAATGGAGGCACAAGTATGCAAAAGTAAACAGTGGCTGTCATTCAGGTGGAGAAAGAGGGAGAGAGATGTCGCATTTGGGAAATATCGGGCCTCGTTTTCAGTTTCCCTCCTGTTCACATTTTACTAGGTGATGCACACAGAAAGCATTGAAAGCGAGAAAGTTATGAGCGGGCCCCCGGCCGCCCAACAGGGGCGCGCACTTGTGTAAACACAAACGGTGGCTCGGCCGGAGCAGAGGGAGCGGAAGCAGAGCACTCTATGTGTAAGGCGAGTCAGGCTGCAGGGCGAGGCGTCTCAGACTCTGCAGAGCTAAAAAGGAAGAACGGGCACAACTCTGCAGGCAGAAGCTTGAAAAAAAACAAAAAAAACAGACTCTCTACACAATAACATAATATCTATTAAACATCTAAGAATTTATCAAACTGATGACTGCTTGCTCAAGAATTTACTGCTTTTTAAAAGTTGGTATTTTTATAAAAAAATTTGACTATCAAGCCTAAAAAACAAACATTATGCACTGGTTTCTGATTTTCCTTCCACTGGTTCATGAACCTGCCACAGCCAAGAGCAGCTGCTCCTTTGGCAGAAGACTTGAAGTTGGATGAGAAACCTCCAATCTGGAGACGGCTTAAAGGTCAGAGTTTTCCCTTTTATAGGGTCAAGAGTTTTACTGTTGCAAGCTGCAGGTTTCAGCAGTAGCAAAAATAACATATTATGCAATTTGATTAAGAGAGATGAAGTCATATGAAAAAAAGGAAAAAAACTTAAATATCCAAACTAATGGGCAGTATTTTTATCTTTTGTGGTAGAATGTGCGCACAACAAGTGTCATTACAGCTTTGATTATGACGACTGTGGTGAGGGAGCAATTATTAGGACGCCAAACGAGAAGGAGACGGCAACGAGGAAGATGAGAAAGACGAGGACTACCATCAGTTTAATTAGATTAATGACGCAAGTAACGGTCGTGTTACCTACATCATGGGCAAATGTTAGCAATTGAGTAAATTTTAAAACCATCGAATCGTTTTGAAAGAAGGAAGGAAATGGTGTAGGATAAGGTGACTAAAGCTATATCAGGAACGATGACAGCAATGTTGGCTGAGGGTCAGGCATGAGGACTAAACCAGGTGGGTAGACGGGAACTATGAAGAGTGTGATGAAGACTACGCTGAGGACTGGGACGAGGGCAACAAATGTAATTTCCCCATCCTTACAACCTTAAAACGAACTCATGGTTCTCCAATGGCCATAAATGTTTTTCTAAGACTAGAACTGCAGCTTCTCGTGTCCATAATCATCATTTCTGCAGCTGCACAGCTTTATTTGCTCAACACCAGATCCAACCTTGGATTTAGTGCTTCCTTTCCGGGGCTTAGACGTAATCGTTTCTACATATGATCTCAGGAACATGGAAATGTGCCAGTAATTTTCTAAAATCGTGACTTTACACAAACCAGGGGAACACTTGCTCTCATTCCAGCTCTTATGATTGCAGCCAGGAGATTTATTTCACAAGCAGCATTTTAAAAGGGTGATTTTTCTGAAACATTTTTCCACATTGTGGTAATTCTGCTCGCTAAGAACAGAATCTGATCTCAAAGCACTTCTGGAGGCATGAAGTCACCAAGAAGAAAAAAAACCTAAACAAAATAAAACTTCTGTTTCTTGTCAAACAGTGCAGAACGACTATAAATTACACGCGTCGCACAAATGTGATTAAATGCAGCTGCAAACACAGGAGCAGATAGCATGAGGGGAGCAACAGAACGAGTTGGGCGTCATCTGCAGCGCGACTCAGAGCTGTCAATATTTACTCCGTCTGTCCATTCTTTTATTTGAGAGAGCAAGCGGCGGTCAGACCACAGCATTTGGAGGAGGCGACTGGTGTCTGCATACCATTAAAAACTAAATCTACGGCGATTAACGGTCCCGTTTTTTTGTGACTGCGTCTCATCTGAATGTGTCCAAGGTTGGGTGTGGGGAGAAAAAAAAAAAAAAAGAAAAGGAGAAGTTGAGTGAAGATATTTTCAGAAAGATACGGCATGACCGATATCGCACAAAGAAAGAAGTGAAGGAATGTGATTTATTGAGACTTATCTAATCGCAGAAAGTTTATAGATGGTTACGTTTTTATTGACTGACCTGTAATCTGGGATTTTCTCTGCCAGGCCAAAGTCTCCCACCACAGCTGAGCACATGCCGCCCTCCAAGCGCACCAGACAGTTCTGCACACAGGAGGTCAGAGGTCACAATGGTTACCATCTACGGTATGATCGCCTCAGAAGTGATCCAAGACGAGGCATTCAATAGGTTTTATTCACCGTAACGTCAAATTTTAACGGTAATTTACTGAGCTCTTTACACGACTAACAAGTAGAGCCTCATTGTGGAAGTGAAAATAAATTATTTATGGTTTACAATTTCTTGGTACTGCTAAATAATAAAAATAAAAACCAGAAATGCTCCCAAAACTCGGTGAACACACAGTACACAATCGTAGTTTGCATAAAAAATAAAAGATTTATAATCTTTCAATAACAATTTGTTTAACATAAAAAGAAATTTACAAAAAAAGAAATCTGTAAAATAAATTTAAGTTTTATTTTGACCTCTTATTGAACCAATTACAGATGTAAGGTATTAAAATTTAATGCCGTTCCTTTAGAAATAATATAATTTTCTTTAAATTTATCAGGGTTTTTTTTAGGCAGAAAACTGATAAATTGCATCCAAGAGCCTCTTTTCAGTAAATTGGCACAATCTGGAAGGATTATATTAGGATTAAAAGTCCCTTTGAGGCCAATTAGCCAATATTTCTAATTCTGAACGTTTCTGATCCGACTCCAGCATACCACTGTCGTCGGAAAGCTGGAGATAGAGCAACGTGGCGTTATGGCAGATCTTGCTGCATGGCGGCAATACTTGAGGAAACCCTTTACCTTCTGCAAAAATGTGTCTGAATGTAAACAAGAGTGAAAATGTGCAAAAATCCTCATGCGTTCAGTAGCCTGACTGGCAGTGCTGATGCTAACCTTAGAGGTGAGGTCCCTGTGGAAGATGCCCTTGCTGTGCAGGTACTTGAGTCCGCGGGCGATGTCCAGAGCCAGGCTGAGCCGCGCGGCCCACGACAGATACACGTCACTGCCCAGCAGCTGCTCCAAGTTACCGCCGTTGATGTACTGGACCGCGGGAAGAGATAAAACAACAAAACCATATTCAGTTTAGATTTAATAACCCTTTGCTGAACCTCTGACATGAATAACTCTTACAATGCTGATGCAGAGAGACGTCGGCGTACTCCTACAAACAGTTGACGATTTTGCTGATTTTGGTTTCTTATCGGCTACTTATTTTAGTTTGGACAAAAGACAATCATGCAGTTACAGTTCAATAAAAAGTCCTCTGCAAAAGTTTGACTTGCTGAGTTTGAACCTCATAATCTCTCTAAAGACTTGAACACGGCCTGTGCAGTTCAATTTATACCACCGAAAGCTTATGAAAATAAAGTGTGTGAGCTGCGGTAGGAAATATAAAAACTCTCCACGTCAGAACTTAGGAAATGAGTTGCAAACTGAATCACAAGGTCGCTTGAATTTCCTCTTTTCTTGTCACCTCGTCTTCAAGTGTTTAGCTCACTGATGTAAAAAAAAAAAAAAAAAAGGAACTAAAGATCAGGCTCTGTATCAAAAACATGAAAACAAGCACAAGCGCAAGCGACAGGGATGTGAATGCACCAGATCGCACTTCAAGTCTTCGTCTTGCTTCCCATTTGCCGCGGGGTAACCATGGTAACCACTGGTGAACAGATTAGATGCAAAGGAACAGGTGACACCAGGCGCCTGACCTCTGCGTGTTTATTCAGGCGATTCTGTCTCCTTGGTCTGACAGGGACAGATGCTCCATGTTTACTCGACAGCAGCTCAAGTTAAGAAAGAAAAATTGCTGCTTTTTTTTTTTGCTTATTTTGCAAAAAAAAAAAAAAAAAAAAAACAGATCAGACCCAGAAAGAAGTGTGGTCTTGAACTGTGGGCTTTCAATGGTCCACAAGTGGTCCCCATGCTGCACTTTGTGGAAAAATATGAAACTTGGGAGACGATGAATTCAAGCCGGAGGTGTTCAATCTTCTTCCACGAATATCCAGACGTCAAAACGTCAAAGTCAAACCCCCCATTTTTCCAGGCTGCAAAGAGACCCTGTGTGTTGAAACAGGTTTTTTGCTAAAAGTTTATTTTCTTTTAGCTCCTCTGAAGTGGTGGGCCACTTTTCCCAAGACCAACACCAAACCGACTTCTCTGTAAATGCAACAGAGTTTCGTTTACACAAGAAGCCAGAGTTTTGGCTGAACACCCTGCTAACTGATGCAGGGAATCATCTCGACACTTCAGCCCGAGAACAAAAAACAAGCTTAAACTTTCTCCTAAGGCCAGTTTGATACAATAAAGAGCAACGGCCTGGCAATATGGGTGAGATTATCACCCTGCTTTTTTAGGTAAATCGTGGCGAATCTGAAAAGAACCATTTCGTCAGGACCTCACCTCCGTGAGAGCGTGCAGCTGCCCCTCATGGACACACACTCCTATAAACCTGCAGGCAAACATGGAAAACAATCAAAACCACATGTTTTTTCAAGGACCAGCTCAATCAACACTTCATAGACGATTTGAAACTGACGCATTTGCAGGTACGTGAAGGTATGGTGATCGTCGTTTGAGTTACCTGAGAATGTTGGGGTGCGATAGTCTGTTCATGAGCTGGACCTCCCTGAGCATGTTGGCTCGGTTGCTGGCCAGGATGTTCATCTTCAGAGCCATCACCTGACCCGTTACGCGGTGCTGCACCTGGGATCACAGGACAAAACGGGACGATTTCAACCTCATCGTGTCCAAAGTCACAAAGAGAAATGCTCACGCAGTCAGAAAACCCGCTCTTCACTAGAAAGAGCCCAACTGATCTTAAGAGTAAAAACACAGAAACAAAAATATTCCCACACTCGTGCGGGTGGAAACCCGGTGCTGCTCGATTTCTGGAGACCGGCCAGGAAACATTAGCAGGTCGGCTGCACCATCAGCTGCACTTTCTGGCCAAACCTGCTGTCATGGCGATGGCGCCGTCTGGTATGGTAACGTTGGAGACGGGACTTGCTTCCTCCCTCTCTCTCTCCCAGGACATGTATTTGCTTGGCATGGGTTTTGACTTTTAAAAGAAATGTATGCCAGAAGGATATGACAGCTGAACTGTTTGGCACAGAGAGAAGTCAGTTTTGCTGCTTCTTTTACCCCGAGACTAGAAGCAGAAATGAGGAGGAAAGCTGTGAGAGCAGCCCAACAGAGCCAGATGCATTCGTGTAAACTCTTCACCGGCTGCATTTTCCGCCTTAGTTTCAGTGGAAAAGCTTTTATGTTAACTAAAAAAAAAAGAAACGAATTGCTGCAAGAGACGTTCAACGCAGAATGAACCGAGGGCCGACAGTACAGATGGTTTGATAGACTGGTGAAGAGAATAACCCAACACTCCAGCTGGTTACATAGAACCAGCTGGTTGTGGAGTTTAGAGGAACTGGATGAACCGATGCAGCACTCAGAAAGCGCGGAAGGAGCTTTTAATTCATTTAATGAAATTAAATCTCTGCAAAGTTGCAACTTTATGATTTTTTTTCCCAGAGAGATAATTCCAGGAAGAAAAGTCTCCTTCACTGAAACAATGTAACCTGTTAGCATGCGATGCTACAAGGCTGCTACAGCCTGGAAACATAACTTGCACTCAATTTGGACTAAAATGAGTCAATTTATAATAAAACAGTTACAGGGAAGAATTTTTTTCCCCTCTGGTTGCCTTGCAGATTACAGAGACTGGATGGTAAAATATTTGTTTTACATAACAGGAAAATCAAGTCTTCCTCTTATTGCAAATTTTACCTCATCGAATTTGTGGCACAACAATCCTCTCCGTGTTTACTGAATCATAACAGCCATTTTAGCCTTGCTAAGCTAACAGGCTCGTTCATTTTGAGGTTTTACAGCTTCATACTTTTGAAGCTTTGATTGTTTTCAGGCGTTGGTTTTTATAACGGGGCGTTGTTGAAGTGCAGAGGGATTCATCCGGGCAACAATTTCATGCTGAACCCACTGATTGAAGTTCTTTGAACGAGATGAGAAAGTCCTGGAGCAACCCATTTTATCCGGCCGTTTCTCCCTGCACCTGTTGCTGTTTACTGCTGGTCAGCTGGCTGAAACTATTGTTTGCAATTGGAACATAATGCATAGCTTTTTTTTTTTTTTGCTCAAGGTGATTGTTCATGGAGAATGTCCTACTGCTTCAGGCCTAATTTGCTGTGGAGAAATTCTTTAATTTGTAGAGCAAATCAGTGTTTACTTCCAAAATGGAGCTCAAAGTCATTCTGCTTGGATCAGGGGTCAAATGTCAGGTTTCACCAAAGTAGTGGGTCCAAATGTGATCAGAACCAAAATGGACGTAAACAAATTATTTGGAAAAACAAATAACCAAAGTAAATAATTGTCTTAATAGAAATAACTAATACCACGGAGGAGAACCAATGGTTTCAGTGAACTGGAACAAAATGGTTGTTTATGGGTATGAAGTGGAAATTGTGAATTAGTCACTCGATCCGTTTGTGTCCACACAGCCGCTACCGTTTCCGTTTTCCTGCCTCTTACAGCAGACTTGTTTGGACGCTCGAGGGATTTCCACACACCCTCGGACCCGTGCGGATGACAACATTCAGGTCGCATTTCGACACCGCGCCGGCTTCTGCAGAAATCCATAAATAATTAAAATTTAACAATGCGGTCTTGGAACCCTTCCACTCTCGGTCCGACGTGCAGCCGCACCTCGACTAATTCAGCCCTGATGACTGACGTGACGAGCACAGAGGTCAGGGACCCACATGTGACACCCCCCCCACCCCCCCGACAACGCCGAGGATGTAAACAGTCTCACAAGAGGATAAATACCTGAGAGTCCAAGGTTCCCCTCCAGGTCAAAGTTTAAACGACTTCAAGAAGTCCAACAAACTTTTATTTTAGCATTTGAACAAACGTCAAAAATAATAAGGTGAGGCTACAAAAAAAAAAAACAAAAAAAAAAACTCAGCTTGCGTTTTAATTTCAAACAGAAGTCCGCCCTGCTGCTAATAACAAACCGTCATTTACATCAGCAATCAGGACTTGTGACCTTAATGCTTGACTGTATACCAAATTTCCTCCATGCTAATAATAAAGCCAAAGGGGCACAGCAGGGTTTCGAATTGCGCCTTCATTAGCGAAGGAAGAGCGTGTAATGAAGGAGCGGAGAGGAGGAGGAGGGTCAAAGAGCAGAGCCTCCGAGCCGTGACACTGGCCTAGATCCGAGTCCTGCATCCGTATTTACGTGCGCATTCACACACGCAGGTCCGCACAAAAGAAAAGGACATCATTTGTCCTGAGAAGGAGGACAGATCGCCTTCCGAGTTAAGCTGCAGGATGCGCATGAACACACACATGCAAATCACACTTGAGGGCAATGAAGCCGGCTTCTCTTCAGGTGGAAAACGAAGCAGGACTGGAGCTCATGTTGAGTAATCTCTGCCTCTCCACAGCACTTACAGATGAACCTGTTTGTAGGGAGGCGGGTAAGACTGCAGTGGAAGGATTCCTCCTCCACCTTGAACTTTCACACGTTACAAGTGCAAACTTTTGTGTCTTGTAAACAGATGTGATAAACACTGAACTATTATGAATTGCAAATGACAATATCTAAACAAAAACTGACTCACAGACTAAAATAAAATGGCGTTAGATGCTAAATGCTTTTTGCAACAGTTTTTAGAGATTCTATAAAGCATCATGATATCAGTAAAAACCACTATTGGCTGGTTTTTACCTTTCTGATAGGAAGCCGTATAAAATGGGATGATGCGTCACTCCATTTATCTCAAAGTCACAGCTGGTGTGACTCCAGGCTCTGTACTGGGACCACAACAAAACTGTAATTAATAAAACAATTTCTTTCACAAAGTGATAACATACCTAAGCAAACATACATCCAATCATTCATCCACAAAAAACTGTGAATCCTCCTCTGAATAACCATTTAAAATGACTTTTTAATATCTTATTTTAAACCGTTATGTCTTTAAATTGTTTCAATCGTCTACCTTCTCCAATTTTCTTTTGCTAATGTTTTCTAACAAACCTTTGCATACTTCACAAATTGATTTAAACTGTAGTCTAAATGCACACAGGCGGACTATTTATTAACCACGTAACATCTGGAGGCAATTGGCTGCAATACATTTTATTTGGGGGTATTGGAGAAAACGGGGGGTGAATATAAATTCATGCTGCGTTGAAGGTGCCGCACCTGCAGCTCTGCAGCTAAAAATCCCGTTTGCCCTCTATTCCCTGCCCACATCTGTCTTCACACATCCTTGTAGAAATACTTACATGCTCATCTATAATCCAGGGATTAACAACCTGCCACACTGTGACTCACACTGCAGACTGGCTGCATTGCACACACATGCCAAATGCCGATGCAGCCTCATTCGACCCGGCTGTTTTGTTCTGACAGATTTCAGCCTCCAAACAAACAGGCTCTCAGTCGTCATTGCAGCCCGACTCAACGTGGAGGTCAGAGCCGAGCCTCTCAGACAGCAGCAAAACAAAAACACAGCATTTTGTGGCATTCCTTCCACAAGTCTCATTCCCAGGGCTTTAATGGCCGCGGCCGCCGACTCGCCGCTGGAATGCCCACATTGGGATTATTCAGCGACGTAAAGCAGTTACCCGCACACCCCTGCTTCGCTCTCGCACACGAACATGAGTTCAGACACGCCCCCAAGCTCTCCAGCAAAACACACTCGGCCTTGTAAAGTGCTGCCGTCAGCAGACGAAAGGTCACGGGCGCCGCGCGCTCGTCAGCCGGCGGCTCTGCGAACAGAACCGACCCACAACAAAGACGGGAGGACGCTCACAAGTGCAAAGGGGATGCATTAAAGCTTTTATGCTATTCTAATGGAGTTTTTGATGCTCAGTTAGTTAGAGTGAGAAGTGTTTTTTTTTCTGAACTAATGAGGTTCTTCCCATGAAGTGCTCTCACTTCTGGGCAGCTGGAAATGGAGTTAAAACCACTTTGCTGAAACGATGAGATGACTGATTCAGTAAGACAGCAGTTGTACTTGGAGGAAACAATAGAGGTTTAAAAAAAATACTGTATTTATGTAAAGGCAAATATATTCAAAATAATAATCAAAACTGTGCATCTACAATACTTCGTCTCTTTAAATTGTTAAATGCAGAGAAAAAAAGTGTAAAAATCTAAGAAACACTCATTGCAAGAGGATTTCTGCAAAGGATTAGGGGTTAACAATTGAAAAAAAAAAAATGCTCAAATTCATTTAAACAATGAAAATTTGACAAATTTAAATCATTTTCTAAAACCCTTAACGCCGTTCGCCCATTCATGCAGATTTTTAGCCAGTGTGTGCAATATTTTTAGTTCCTGGTGTAAAGAAACCCACGC
Source organism: Poeciliopsis turrubarensis (assembly GCA_010277015.1). Lineage (NCBI taxonomy): Eukaryota > Metazoa > Chordata > Actinopteri > Cyprinodontiformes > Poeciliidae > Poeciliopsis > Poeciliopsis turrubarensis. Next base: position 725,519 of record VMRN01000112.1, read on the forward strand.
TGTGCTCTCACCTTGAAGGGGAGTCTGCAACCATCAGCATAAATAAGAAAACCATGTGTGCCGAGCACATGGTGTCAGAGGGAAGAAAGCGTGGTTGAGTGGGACCAGAAAACCAGCTGCAAACACAGTTCAGTGACTTCGCCATTGGCAGAAGGTCAGCTCTGGAAACCTGGTGGTTTCATGGTTTCTGCACCACTCCCCCCCCCCCCAAACAGCAGCAGAAGTCAATACACGACTGTAAAGTTTCAGCTGGAGAGCGCTGTGGCGGTGAAGTAATGACGAGCCTCCCTTACGGCCTGTGTGTAAACAGTTTGTTAAAGTTTGGAGAGGCTCCGCCCACTCTGTAAAGTTTAAGAAAATCACCCAATTCCCCTGAACAGGTCGGAGTCGCCACCTGAAATCCTGCTTTCACTTTAAGCATGAAGCGGAACATAAATGCGCCGGCGTGTTTTCATGCAGGCGAGCGAGACGACGAGGAAGTCGGAGAAACGGGGTCCAGTCAGCCAATCAGCAGCGAGCGCTGGCTCTGTTGGGGATCAGAGGTCACCTCTCTGATGTGCAGCAGTCGTTCACTGCTGCATGTTTCGTCCTTCCTCAAGGACGAAACATGGAGGATCACTGGAGCGCAAGACAGCAGTTTGTCCAGTCAACAAAACTCAGCAGGCGATGTTAAAAACGTAGAATGGCTGAGAGAAATAATTCAAAATAAAACAGACATTTCTCACTTTTATGTTAATCTGAAAACGACATTTACAATCTGAAAAATGTAAATGAAAAAAAGTTTGATGCTAATGCGTTTTGTTGATGTGCATCGTTTTACTCAGGATTCTGTCTTTTTCTTTTTAACGTCGCCTAATCGTTTTAGCCGTTTTATTGCGTCTGATAAAGACTTTTCTAGACTTGAAAACAACAAAGGCAGCCTGGTCACACATGTCATGATAAAGAGACGGGAACAATTACACGAAGGCTCAAAGGGATATGTCAACAGCAACGCATGTGCCAACAGGTCTCAGCTCACCTTTTCAGTCATCGGTGGCTCATGCATTCCTGCTCGCATGCTGCCTGTAAATCACTTCTTGGCTGCTAGACGTTATTACCCAGAATGCAACAATTAAATAAACTATTTTTAAAAAGACAACAAAGCTCTTGATTCCTTGTTTTGTCGGTTCCAAGGGTGTTTAGTGAATAAACGTGTACCTCGATTCCTAGTTTAGTAATTGATTAAGTCTTGACTATAGAATAGAGGGCAAGAAAAAGGCAATTTGCTGAAAAGAACAGATTTACTAAAAGAACGCTACATTATTGCATTTTAGGCAACACGTTTTTTTAAAAAGGAATTAATTTGTTTATGCATCTTTTAATGCATTTCTAATATTGGATAAAAAGGCTAAAGTGGTTGAATGAATAATCTGTATCATGTGCAATTTAAAAAAAAAAAAATCTGATTAAGTGATTAATAGTCAATAGATTGATTGTTGGTAGCTATGCCCCTGATCTTGAACACTTTACAACGCCAGCAGGTACCAAATGTTTAAAGGTTATTCCAAGATGACTGAACTGATTACAGCTTGAGCTGCAGAGCTAAAGTCATGCTTTGTACATAGACTATTCCTTTAAAAACATGATTAAAATTTTGACTTGGCTGACTTCTAAATCTGAAAAGCTGATGAGATTTTACTTTGTGTTCCTCACACCAGTCTAAATGAGTGCAATTTTCTTTTTTAATGTTTCACAAATCAGATTCTAAAGCTAATGGGACAGAAAACAAACGAGCTCGGCTCCATCATAAACGCATTTCACCACACAGACGCCACCATGGGCCATTTGTTTCTCTTCTCACAGGGGAGTGGTCCTCCATGAGGTTTAGCTAAAGACTGCAGCACTGCCAACAAGTGGATGGGAGGAAACTCTCATTGTGAACTGATGTAAACAAACATCAACCATCTCTGGAGACAAAACTAGAAAAACACTGACGGAAAAAGAAAACATGGGTGTTGGGCAATCGCTGCACAAACCATCTTCCTCCCCGCTCCAATAGAAATGCATCGAAAATATAAAAACACAAAAGGTTCAAGTAAAGACAGGCACACGCTCTGGGCTCCTCGGTGCTTTCGTGTTTGTGCGACAGTGCAGAACATAAACAAAGCCTGATGGCTGTGCAGCAAGTGGCAGCAATGCAGGATCCAAAACAACAGCAGCAAAAAGAGCTAGCGCTCGGCTCTGATGTTCAACTCTGCGTCGGCTCAGCAACACCAACACCCAAAACGCAGCGCAGCCGCGTAAATCCAAAACGCTGGAAGCCAATCATGGAGCGCAGGAGACAGCCGCTGACGGATGGCGCTTTGAGGATCAGCTTTTCCTCGTCGCTCCTTTGTTGCCGACGGATTCCTCCCGAGCTTAAATTCTTCCAGCGATCGGGATTTGCACAAGGAACCAGTCAAATCTCAACTTGTCCCGCTGGGTAATTTCCCGCACTTATTTCTAAAACAATCATTATCTCTTTCGTTTCGGGGCACGTCGCTGTGTTTGTGATTCAGTTTCCACAGACAAAAACAAAACAAAACAAAAGCAGATGAGTGAAATATTGATGACTTGGGCAGTTCATCAGCTGCCCAAGTCAAAACAAAAAGAAAGGTAAAGCAAAAAGAAATTAAACCCAGTGGATCTGACGCTGATAATGTCACATCTAATAAAGCTGACGGTTAATTTGTGGCGTGTTGAGCAGCCGAATGACCAGGATCTGTAAGGAAAACCAGGAGATGTTTGGCGGCCCGTTTCCTCCACATTATTGCTCCGTCACAAGCAGCTGACACGCAGACATTAAGGTTTTCAATCATGGTCACTGTGTTCCGTCACACTAATCCCATCTTTATCCCTTTTCTCGTCTCCAGTTCATCATCAGATCATATTTTAGAAGAACTGAGCCACTGGTGCGCTTGTTTTTCCATCTGGGTTGCAGCCTGTCATTACAATAATGCTCTCTTCTCTGCAAAGCAGACTCCAAAGATAACAAGCAGAGGCCCAACCCTGAGCCTCGCCGATGTTTTCCTGACATAATGAATTTTGGATGAAGCAAAAGCTGGGCGAAGAGCTCAGAAGAAACCGACTGAAGCCCCCTCAAGGAGTCGTCGCTTATGAGGTCCTGGATGTTCCATAAAAACCGTTACACTTGAAATGAATGGGACTTTTTTTTTGGGCCCCTTTTAATACGGGATAATAAAACGTGATCCGGGAAACAGCAAAATGCCCCAGGGTCTTGTTTTCTTTCTAGCTATAATTATAACCCTGCACCAGGTTTCAGCTGATGTGCTGACAAATGCACATATTTGCTGCAATCTTAACATTGGACTAAAAGGAAACAAAACCCACAAAACAATGTCTGAAGATATCTTGGCCTTTAATGAACTCTTGCAGCCATTTGCACGTACTTTCTTTCAAGTGAGCTTTTTGGAATCGTAAAAATATGTGTTTAGAGGGTTTAAACGGCTCTAAAAAAGGAGAATTGAATTAGGGGCATTTTGACACTTATAAAACATGTTTTAAAAAGGTTTGTGGTTGAGAAAGCATTTGTGTGAAAGTCAGTTGTTTTTTTTGGTAAACTTCTACAACTATGTAGAAGTTTATGTACAACAATTAAAATAGTAATGCAACGCCTTTTTCCTAAATGTAAACATGTTTTATGCATCGTCAACTCTGAAGGCAGTGGAGTTTGTCTTTTTTGTAAGATTTTGTGGCAGCAATGGGCTTTGCATTGTAGAACATAAGAAAACAGTTAAGCTGGGAGGTGATCAACGCCTGCAGCAAAGGTCACAAGGTTGCGATGTTGGAAGGCCGCACTGAGGATGAGCCTCGACCGCCAAGCCGCCCGATAGTCATTTTTATGTTGGAATAACTTCGCAGAACGAGAGAATATTGGTAAATTACTAACATTTTGCACCTTTAACAAATTAACCAAATTGTGACGAACGTCTTTATTCACATTTAGCTGGAATCAGGGACATTTTAAGGCAGCTGATGCTGCTGCAGAGCAAACACAGAAGCCAACGCAGCTTCTTAAAACCTATTTTAAGCAAATACAACTTTACAGAGAGAAGAAGAGTGCATGTGACAGGCCAGTGGTAAAATCTGAAAGTCTTTAACCCATGAGAGAACATTTAACGAAAAAAAAAAGAAAAGTGATTTATGGTGGCCCAGTAAATTCTGCAAACATGACTAAACTTAAATCTGTCAGCAGGTTTGTTACGCAACAGCCTCGTCGCCAGCAGGTGTTATCTGCATTAGCAAACATCTCGTCGATCATCAGGAGAAAGGGCTCAAACACGGTGCGATAACGCGGTAATCCAATTAGAAACTGATCCAAGTTGCGCCTTGTGAAACTCGCAGGCCTGTAAAACGGCGACCATGTAATCGTACCCTGCGAGTTCATCTCAACTGCTGACTGACGGCGAAAATTATTTCGGATTGATGCGGCTTTATTGCTCCTGGAGCTTCGGTTTTCGGAGGCTGACGCAGAAATGAGAGGAGAAGCACTGAAACGTTTTGGACAATATTCAAACACGGCACCTGAAGGATTTGTCTCCCCTCTCCTCCCCTACTTTTTAATGCCTCCGGCCCCTCAGATTGCACAATTGCAAGCCAGACTAGGTGAATAGCTGCCCGTCCGCCTGCAGCGATCCTCCATTGATCTGGAGCTCGACAGCAGCACAAGGCGGGAGGCCAGGCTCTCTGTAACCAAGCGCAGAGCATCCATTTCAAAGCAGCCATCCTGCACTTTAAGTGGAGCCTAAATTCATTTCAAACAGCCATCTCAGACAGTTTGTTCTGCACAACACAGTCGAGCCCATTTTCTCCAAACTCAACCAGGATACAGCAGCAACCGCCCAGTCATGCGTGTCTGCAAACTTGTTTGTAAAGGAAAAAATAAAAGGTAACCGATAGCTGCGGTGACAATTTTGCATTTATATTGCGCTATCAAAGGGCAGCTAAGCGTCAACCTGACATGCCAGCTGTAAACATGGTTGCATTTGCATGTTCATTAGAAATTCAAAGGCCACAGCGGAGGGAGGGAGGGAGCGGCCTCGGCCTGAAAGGAGAACCGGGACAAGAAACCAAAAAGTCTGTCTAAAATGGAAGATTCAAGTTTCACCCATCCTCAGTGACCACTTCTGTCCGAAACAAGGTTTAAATATGGGCACAAAAAAAAAAAAAAAAAAAAACACAAGAAGTTTGATATTAAAATGGGGAACAACAAGACAGTCCCATCTGACAACATATGAAGAAATTATTTGAACGGCTCCAAACAGCTAAAGAAATCTCAAAATATCGAGCACCGATTCTCCATTTTCTCCTCCAGGGACTCTCCATCACTGTGCTTTTCAAAAGCATGCAGAGCACACTTTTGTATTAAACAAGATGCTGTGTTTCTAAGGAAATCGCTTCTAAAAATAAACATCGACATGCTTTTGTGCCAAACGACACAATGAAACTAACCAGCAAGACGACGGCAACCTGAGCAGAAAAATCACCCGACGCTTCAATTTATCATGAAGATTAGAAGCATAAATATGTCTGGTAATTCAAAATAAAGCCAATTTACAAAAGGCTACAGACAAATCTGTCAACTGTGCAGCCCTGATCATTCGTGTCCGTCACCACATCATGCTGAACTTTAAACACAGGCAGATGCATGCACAAAGACACGTGCAGTAAAAACCACGAGTCACCGTAATAGAAAATCAATGTGAGCAAACGTGCTGTGCAGTAAAAACAACGGCGAAAACTCAGAAACAAGATAATGTGGCTACCTTTTAAATTCATCAATAAGAAAGATGATCTTCCAGTCATGTTGATTTTTTTCCCCCTCATTACTTTGATAAAGAAAGAAACATTACAAGCTTGTAAATCATGACATTTTCTGGATTAACTGGTCAGACGAAGAAACTAATTTAGCGTTTACACACGAGTGGTTATTCCCACAGGATGATGCTGCCATCATCCTGTTTGACCATGGCAGTAACGTTCCTGGTGATGCTCAGTGTTTTGAATGTAGCGCCGAAATGCGAAATAAATAGCAACAAGTACAAGCAAGACTGTGAGCCTTAATGCCAAACAACCTGTTAGAACCTCATTCAGAATGAAAATGTGAAATTAGGAGGGTCTTTTTTTATTCAGTCTGAACATATGTAGCATCAAAAGTCATTTAAAAATATGTTCATAACAAAATTTTGAAAAACAAAAAAAAAAAAAGTAATGAAAATATGATCTCATCTTAGAATAAACAAAGCTCCATTGTATTCTGACTACCTTAAAAACAACTATTTCATCCCTCATAAACAGACATGTTTGCACACCTGATAAGAACTTCTTTAGAAAAACTAAATTATTTACAAACTACAGGATGAGTTCATCTAAAGTTACGTTTAAGGCTGGACAACATAAAGAAGACGTACATTGCATTATTCCAATGCAGGGTTTCCCTCGGTGTATTATAAGCCTGGCGGGCCACCAGGCTCAGCATTGCTTATTTATTCAAGTCCTTTCAAAATGTTTGCATTTTTTTTAAGACTTTATAGTTGGTGTTCAGGTATTCGTTTTCAAACAACGCATTATTATCAGGTGACATTTTCTAATTTCTTGTCAACTTTAAACATTTCTTCACTCAAAAACACAACTGGCGGCTGGATGAATGACTGTTCCAACCACCAGGCTTAGCAAGTAGCTTTTGCATTTGAGAAGCTAAAATGTACATGGAACAAGGCAGTGAGAACAGAGCCATCTGTTCAAGGATTTCATTGGCATATGTTACACGAGTGCATCGCTCCATGTAATGTGCAATATGATTGTGATGCTATAGATTTTGTCAAGAACCGACTGAAAGAGGAGATTCATCTACTGAACATTACCAGTGACCATTTTCTAATATCAACTGGGTAAAAAATGAAAGTCTAAGTTATGAATCATTTAAAAACCTTTAAAAATATTTTTTTCTACCTCTTCAAGTCTTGCAGACTTGACATGAATACAAACTGGAGGCTTTTCAGAGGCTTCATTTCTTTTAATCCCTTCTCAAGTGACCCAACTCGCCCCTTCGTCAGCCGCCCGTTGTAACGCGCCATTTTTTAATGCACCATTTTTAATGAGGCGTTCCCGGCAATTAGGCTCTATGGAAGTGAGCAGAAGCATGTCGAGCGGAGGACGCAGGCTGCTGGCCCGCACACAGAGCGGAGCGTAGAGTTACAAACACACGCACACCTGACCTACCTGCGCAGACCGTGTCACGTTACACACACACACACACACACACACACACACACACACACACACACACACA
>VMRN01000112.1:732858-979332 GCA_010277015.1 Poeciliopsis turrubarensis
ACACACACACACACACACACACACACACACACACACACACACACACATAATCATGCGACAACTTATGTATGATGAATGTTCAATGGGACGTTGTTCAGAAACAATTATTAACCACTACACCCCTTCACTCTTACGCATGTTTGGTATTGAATGCAGTGGTTGCCATAGTTAACACTCGTTCCACACAACATGAAACCTCACGCAGGTCAATAAAGATGGCAGCAGGTCAATACCTCATCCTGCCTGGTCAAACAGCCAAACACACGCATGGCTTTAATGATGCAACCGGGGGAGACTCTCACGGCAATTTGGGGTCAAACAAAAAACAGCAATAGTGCGGTTTTCACTATATTTACAGTGAATGCATTTCAAATTAAAATGTACAGTATAATCCAATTTTTTTAAATAAATACAAAGCAATTTACCATTCTGCTGCTTGTACAACATTGACTGTTACGAGTTTCACTCTGCCTAGACTAACAAGTTCATATTAGGTGGGCGGGTTCCCAGTCTGGCTCAGTAATTATGCTTCTCATAGTTCGCCAACTGTCTGAAATCAATGTCACCTTCATAACGCTGATGCTTCTTTAGTTTCCAAACCAGGACTGCCTGCCATTTTCATAACTCAAAATATTTCAAAACAACCAAATTTTGCATCCTTTGAGGGGGATGGAAAGAAAGCAACATGTTGGGGAGGGGCAGGGCAGTGTTACGCCTGGTTTATTCCTGCTGTTATGCATTTCATATCAAAAGCACATGTGCACAGGGGTAGACCCATTTTTGTGATGTAGCATTTACTTCCTGTGTAGTCAGAGTTTGGCAGGTACTGAATGGCGTTTGGCTCGAAGGCTTATGTCCATACAAACAGCATCTTTAGACAAAAATGTATCCGCTTGGCTCTTTCCCCTTTTGTACCTACCGGGTTTGGATGCTGACTGCACTAGAGCACTACAAGGTACAAGTCAACCCAACCGACTGGTTTGGGTCATTTTCCGTTACAACTTGGTGCCACTTCAGTGTGGGTGGGCTTCTTATAGCCGTAACGTAAAGTGCCGTGGTTTGCATGAGACACAAACAGCACAACAATGGAGGAGAAGCAACGGTAAATCGTCAGGTTCAAAGGGGCAGAGCCAGAAAAGGTTGCGGGCAGCGAGACGAAACATTCTGGATAAAAGTTTGAAAAGCCGGAGCGCGGTATCGGACCAAAAGGGTACGAGACGCATAACGTGTGAGGATCAGCCAGTGGTGGCTAATGCTAGCTGGCTATAGACATGCACACAATAATCGAAGCGGTACAATAGTTTAATGGTTGGTGTTGGGTGTTGTAAAATGGACGCTGGATGCGTTTCAGAAGGCTGTCCTGACATCCACAGTTTAAAACAGGAAGGTGAGTAAAAGTCAGAGATGGTATTGAAAACCGAATTCTCTTGACACGTGTGGTGCACGGAGGTATAGTCGTGACTTTAGTTATGCCACAAGTTTTTCAACTTTATCACGTGTGATTGTTTAATAGATCTTTCGGCATGAACGCTTTCTTTCCGCTGAATAGTGCGGTATGAGACAGATAATCTGTGAGAAAGAGTTCAGAGTATCTGTAAATATTTCACTGCTCAAAGTGCCGACTAGAAACAACCAATCAGAGCCAGGAGGCGGGTTTTAGCGCTGTCAATCACATTAGCATGGAGCTGCTTAGGCCCCTGCTTTTCCTATTAGCAGACCTGTTGTGAATGCTAAGTTTAGTTAGCGTAGCCAGTGATTACAGTGGATAAAGGGTTTTCCTGCATTAGCACATTTTAACAGCGAGTACATGAGCATGATTGACAGCGTTAACACCTTCTTTTTGGCACAGATTGGGGCGCAGCAACGAACACAGATACAACTTTTACAGGTTTAAATGTAAATCGCTGGAAACAAACTGCTTTTAAAAGGTTTTTTTTCCATTTTTTAAAAATATTATTCTTCAAAAGTTTCCTTCACAAGCATGCAAAAACTTTTTTCACCCCCCGATTAAAGAGGTAAACGTCGAGTGCATTATGCCTATAAAGCTTAGTTTTAATGAGGACTTGAGGTGAAAACCGCCCCGATTCCCAGGAAAGGGCTGCGCTCTCCTCCCGCTCACCTTGAACACCTCGGAGAAGAAGCCGGCCCCGATCTTCTCGCAGCTGAAGTCGTCCAGCCGGGCCAAGGTGGACACGGCGCTGCGCAGGGCCCGGTAGGAGGACGGCCGGATCCGGTTGGTTCCGTGGACGCTGTGCATGGGCGGCTCGGCGTCTCCCTCCTGCTCCTCCGGGTCGACCCTCTCCGTCTCCATCTCTGACGGAGGAGGTGTGACCGAGTGCGCGGTTTAAAATCCAGCCCGACCCGTGTTTACATTTCCGCGGCGAGCCAGCCGAGGGGCCGCGGCGTGCGCTCCCCCTCCGGCCCCCGGAGGAGGAATGGCGACGACGAGCCCTGGAAGCGCGCCGCCGCTGTGGTCAGCGACCGGTCCGACCGAATTCCTCTCCTCTCCTCTCTGTCAAATTCCTGCAGCGTGTCCGCCTTCAGCGAGCGGCGCAGCAGCTGCAGCGGTGCATGCTGCAGAGCCAGTCCCTCATGCCGTGTTGCAAAGCAGGCCCTCCGCTGCTGCAGATACTGCTTCTGCTGCTGCTGCTGCTGCTTCCTCTGTCGGGTTTCCTGCAGTGGAAAAGGCCGGGGCTCCCTCCCTGGTTCCACAAATTGAATTTCCAGCGTGCAACCGAGCCGCCTGGCTGGCGCTGCTGCAGCCTATTCGTGCTGAAGAAGGGGGGCGGACACACACACGCACACGCACACGCACACACACACACACACACACACACACACACACACACACACACGAGGCGTTAATTCACTAAATCATGTAGTGATGCGAGCAAGCTGTCAGTAAAAACTCCAACCCATATCCCTGCATGGTTGATCTGACGTCTCAATAGAACATGGGCAAGAAAATCATAAGAAAATAAATAAGTAAATACCAAATAAAAGGTTTGCATGCAGATAAGCGAAAATCCAAAATAAAAGAGAAAGAAAGAAGCCGATAAGGCCGATACAATCCACCCCACTTATCATTGCGTGTACTTTAACCCTGCTCCACTCAATTTGACTAATGGTTTGAAAAAGTCAATCACTTCACGTGGGGATTTCAACGTGTCTGCTGCCCCCAAAGAAAAACGGACTCCCACCCACCACCACCACCACCCCCTCAGCATGACTGCAGCTTGTAAATTATAGACGCCCGAGTGGAGTGGACTTCGCGGGATCGTCTGTCACGCAGTCCTCGCGCGCCCTTCAGAGTCTATAATCTTAGCAGGGAAGAAGAAGAAACAAACAAAAAAAAAAAAAAGCTGACGCACGACACCGAGCGCCGACACGCGTGGCTGCCCGCAGAGGAAGACTCACCTGGCTGGCCTTCTCCAGAGAGAGAAAAAATATATATCCTCGGAGTCCGTCCGCCCGAGTCCCGGTTCGGGCTCCTCGGTCCAGTTTCCAGCAGCTTCGCGTTACTAATTTATGTTGCCGCCGGAGCGCCTCCCGCACGCACGCGGGACCCGCTGGTTTCGTCTTACGTCGGCTCTCTCCGCGGCTCCGCCGCCTCGGCCCTGTCCGCGCGCGGTTGACTGCTCCGTGGAAGCGGAGCGACGACTTTTTTTGCTGCGTTTTAATGGACGGCGGCGGGGCGGGGCGTGTCCACACGTGATCATCACAAAAATGCACCTGTGGGGCCGGCTGGAGTATTAGCTGCAGACGCTGTGTATCTGCTGGACTTTAGCGAATCATATTTGGGGGGGGGGAAGAGAGAGAGATTAGTTTAACTGTTTTGAAAGGGTTTCATTTCATATCCATCCCACTTTAAAGCAGAGCCAGCCCACGTTATGTGCTGTAAATGCGGCTTCTTGAGCCCAAAGGACACTTGACGTTGTACCAGTTCTAAACTGCTGTTAAATATCTGGGGAGTGCAACTTTAAGACGGCGTTGCTCTTGGTGTTGCTCACCGAGCTTCAGCAGCTACCCGAAACTAATTGAGGTTTCCTTTGAACGTGTGTTTGGGAGGTTTGTCTTCCTGGAAAATCCACCCTCAGTTCATCTCTAGATTCTTGAAAACTACGCGATCCACCACAGTTCAGGAGAAATGCCAAACTCTGTTCCAGCTCGGTTTTCCTTCGGTAGTGGAGTCTTGTGCAGTGAGCGTGAAGAGGCTTGAATGAATTATGGCGTTCATGGGAAATGATTTCTACTTCTCTCCAAAACTTTGAGCAAATGCTACTTAACTCGTGAACAATTGTTCTGAATATATATTTTTTAACTCTGCTATCACACGTCTTGCTAGAAGCGCTTGGTGGCGATTGGTTTATGGTGAAATCCACAGATTTCATTGACTTTTCTGTCTTTTAACGGTTTCTTTATTTATGCATTCAATGAATAATGTTTGTTGTTTTCCTTTTTTCACACTTGTGGTCATATTTGTGCGGATTTCTTCACACATATGCTGTGAACTTTATGCGAAAATATCCAGTAATTCTCCCAGCTGTGTCTACTGTATGGAGGACGGTGACCTCTAATGACCTGTTGATCGAAACCACACACACAAAAAAGAAAAAAACAACTTCTGCACTTTCTCTTTAAGGAATCCGTCGTTCGTTTTTAATTGGACATTTCCATCGACTAACCCAGCTTTAGTTGCGTTGCGCTTATTGTGAAATCTGAATTGAAAACACAGATAACCATCTAGGGCCCAGTGGTGAAAAACCTGTTGTAACAACACACTTCAAAACCATATTTTGTTTTAAAGAGAAAATAAAAAAAGTGTTGCAATCTTCAAACAATACCCAAAGGGCTTTGAACCATCAAAGATTAATATGTGCGTTTCATCATGTCCTGTTGAAAAGATGAAAAGGCTCTGTGTGTGGCGTGGACGGAAGGAAAGATCTACTTGTGATCTGTAGCAAGTAGAGGAAATTCACTTCAGCTTCACTGATCTGCATCGCGCCGAAAACTCTTGAATGTTACTTTGCACTAAAGCAAACAGATCCAGCTCAAATCCAATCACTTTCAGTTGCTTGTCAACATGCGGTCCATTAACATGAAGTCTATCCTCGTCCAATCACTTACAAGTCACCGGCGCTCGCTTGGGTTGTTTTTAGACCCAGATGGAAATGCAATAAATGTGCAAAATGTCAATTTTGCATTAAGGTCTCCTTTAACGATGGTCAGACATTATGTTTCTAAACAATTCAATATTTTTTTGAGCGTCATACTACTAAATGTGACTGTAACCAGACACTTTACAACTCCGAATGTTGTTAATTAAGAAGCTCACAAATCCATGACGTCATAATCTTCCCTTTCCAAACTTGCTTAAAGTCTCGCTAGTCTCGCATTTCTTAATTTTGATGTCATCTGGCATGCAGATAGTAATTTTGGTAATCTGAAATGAGGGAAGCATCGTTTAAGATTCAGGTCAGCAAGTAATTCAGTCGATCTCGGCTTTATTTATTTCCCCCCAAACACATTTCACCTCAAACTACTGTACGTCACAAACACTCGACCGATTCATATTCAGTTGAAATCAATTCAAATCCCTCTGGATTTCCGTAAACACCAATGCAATCATTGTTCCATTGTAGTTCAACAACCTGTTTTAAAAAAAAAAAAAAAAAAAAGAAAGGTTGCATCAAATCAAATCAAGATGTCTGTCTGGAGAAGCACAGGGGGATGGTGGAGAGGAAACACTTGTTTTCAACAGGGGGAATAAAACCTCCAGCAGAACGAGAGGTGAAGTGTTTGTTTTCTGGAGTTTGTAGCAGAAAAGACCCAAACAAACTGGCAACAAACTGGCAACAAATTCCTGCAGACAGAACCGAAATGAGAGGATGGTTCGCATTCAGACGTGAAGATTCGTGTTCACAGCTCTCTGTAAACACAGTTCTTTCCACCTGGAGGTGATGGATAACTCTGAGCCATAAAAAAAAAAGAAAAAAGAAAGAAAGTTAAACAACGAGGCGCCGCCTAACACCTCCCAGATAAATACTGCGAGCGTTTGACACATTGGGCTGGAGGAGTGCAACTCCCAGGACAAGGTTCATGTCGGTCACCGCGTGATCATGTTTACTGGATCTGTCCAGGAGGGAGGTGAGGGGGGTGGTGACTAGACCTCCAGAGGTGACTGATAATAATCATCGCTATCTATTATTTAGAGGCGATGATCAATTATTCATCATGCGGAGCGTTGTGTGTGTCGTTAGTTCACCCAGGGTCTCTCTGGCAGGATTATGAGCAAAAGTCACGCATGACCTCGGAGACCTCGGCTGACCTGTCTGTGGTCATACATGACTGTAATGAACAAAACATGACAAAGCTTCGAAAAAGCATTCATGACGTTTGATGTTTTGACATATTTTGTTGCATTTTAACCACCACCTTCAATAGATTTGGTTGGGACTGAGAAAGCTTTCTGGTCAGGCGACACCAGAATTCAACTTTTCGGCCTGAGCACAAAAATGCCGTTTTTGTATTTCGGCCTAAATGTGTGCTGGAAACCCGACCAAACGCGGCGGCGGCAGCATCAAGCTGAGGGGAGGAAGATTTTCTGCAGCCGAAAGAGAAGAAGCTGGTCAAAGTTGATGGTAAAAATGGCAAAAACAAAATCTATGAGAAGCAAACATCTTGGATGGATGCTGAAGCAATGACGTTGCAGTTGCCTAGTCAAAGTCCAGACGTAAATCCCATTGAGAATTTGTTCAGTCTTTTTGTCTTTTCTTTTGTTGGGGAACAATTTCAGTGTCTAAATGTACGAAACTTAAAGGCACCTCCAAACATCTTGCAACTGAAAAATTCATGACCTGTTTTGACTCAGGCAAGCTGATTACAAAGGCCGACTGACCTTCTCGTATTTCCCTCCTTGTCACAATTACGCACGTTTTTGGTTAGATGTGTCGCCCGGCGCTCCGGTGAAACACATTAAAGTTTGTAACATTGATCCATTCGGTCTTTGCTAACATTTATCTTTGGGGCGTTTCCTTTCCTTTCTCAGATTGCTTTGACAGAAATCTAATGGAGCGGAGACGTTTTAAACGGAGCCGTGTCTCTTTAATCTCCTCCGCTTGAGTTCAGGTCCTTCGGGGTGAATTTTCCATCACCCACCATTACCCCTCAGTAATCAGCTAAGCCTTCTTTGACGCTCAACAAAAGCCTTTCTTCATCTTGGAACTGGGAGTCGTGTCAATAAAACCGATCAGGGGGTCGATACATAATTTGTGTTCGTCGTGGTTTGTGGGTTGAGGAAACGACGACCAGCGAACTCGGCTGGTGAAATATTTGTTTGCAGATGGAAACAAATCCAGCAGAAAGGACTCTAATTAAAGTGGAATGGACGAAGATCTGAGGACTTCTTTCTATAGCAGGAGGATCGATGAGCTCCGTCCTGCTGCTTCCACCTGAGCCACTCAGGTCGTCCTCACGGGAGACATCAGCCTCCAAAAGAGGAATGCATTAAACACGGCAGCTTTACCTGACCTTCTGAAATTGCTAATTTTCACCTCAGCAGCCAGCTCCTGCTCTGATGGCAGCCCCATCAAAGCTCAACTGGGGGTCCTAACGATCACACCCGGCCTTACAGCCTGCCAGGGGGGTGAGGGGCCGGGGTCGTGATTATTGGCTTCTTGCAGCACACCAGCTGTCATTATGTGCCTGCACACAGGTCCCTGAAGCACAGGGCGGCGGGGAGTGGAGGAGGGCTGCAGGGGTCACCAAATGGGAAAACTGCGCCCCCTCCGACCCTCAACCCTCCTCAGTCTCTTCCCTCCTGAAACTCGATGAAATCTGGTTGCCGGAGAACAGGAACGGGTCACCCCTAAGGACAAACGTTTTCATGAAGCGACGACTGCAGGCAAAGAAAGAACGTGCAACAAATGGAGAATGCGCGTGTCGTTTCTATTAAATTGTTTCAAAAGGTGAGGAAAATACAAGATTATACAAAATAACAAGAGAAACATGTTTTTTTTTGTTTTGTTTTTTGTTTTTACACTTATCAGCTAAAATAAATTAGTAAAAGAAGAAAATTAAACTAATTGATCCAATTAAATAAATACATTTATCGACACTTTTTTGGGCTGTGGTTTCTTAAAGGATAAACATTAATATTATTATATTCATATACATTAATCGTATTGTTTCTATTAGTCCTGAAGTAAAGTGTTTCGCTTATCATATGTCCTCACATGCAGAATCTTTAAAAAGGTTTTATTCTTTTGAGAGAATGTGGATACGAAAGCTTTTCTTCCACTCTTGGTTAATGCTCTGGTGTTGCCATTTATCGTCAAGGGCGATAAATACATCATGTTTACCTTTTTAACGTCATAATGACTGAAGTCTAAAGTTTACCAAGTTCAGTTCCTGATGCGTCTCAGCATCAGCTTGAGGTCTCTTGTTGTATTTGTGGATTAGACGTTTTATTTTCTCAGATTTCTACCAGTTCTGGCAAAGAAAGCCTCCAAATCCCTGTAGTTTTTTGGGGGTTGCTTCACATCAACTGTAGCAAATTATACTGATTTGACTGTCAATTCTGACCTTGTTCTCTGTGCCTTTGATGTTCACACTCCCCCAAACCATCATTGATCCACCTCCATGTTTCACAGTAGAAATATTGCACTTTTTTTTTTTTTTTTTGAGTCAGATACTGACTCAAATTCAGCATTTATGGTTGAGGTTAGCCTTAAAACTTCATCTAGTTTTGAGTGCTGTGCTGGCCGCTGCACTGCAAAAGGCTGTTTTGCGGCATCGGCATGGCAACAGACTTGTTTTGCCGTCTCATCCTTGTGCATCTCGAAACAGCAACGCTGCATTTCTCCACTGAGTGTTATATCTCGTCTGTGGCACGTTGCGGGTTTAATTCGCATCTTAAGCGATTTTCCCGTCAGTTGTGGTGGGAATGCCGGCCGGCTTCAACAGAAACCATCACTTTCCACAGTTCAAACACTGCTGATGGGCAACTCCAACCACGTGGATGTCTGTCATTACATAAAAGTGCAATTTGATAATCATTCCGCTTTCCCCACCTCTCTCAATCCAGCAACATCATCCGTCTGGACCAGGAAGAAAACGCAGGAGTCCCACAAACTCACAGGCTTTTTAGAAACGCATCAATCAAACGGATCACAGATGACGGCATCATGTCGGTTCATGTGTATCAACTTGTTGCTATGAGAGCAGACCAAGACTTGCATGCCATAAAAACCGTAGATCACGGTGATTTTGGTAGTTTTTATTGTCATCATGACTTTAAACAAACCCAATTGACTCACCATAAACACGGCACAACTGTATCCTTAATTATTTTTGTTGTCTGCTCAACCTTCTCGCAGAAGCTTTTGTGTTTGTCTCTTTCAGCTACTGAATTTACAAGAGTGAAGGAAAAACTAAATTCATGGTATTCTCTGGTAATCGGCTCTATAATAAATACGATAATGTCAGTTAAGTTGCAAAAAAAGAAATAAAGCCACCTCCATCACAATTATGTCTGTTAATTCAATTTAGCATTGGGTTAAAGACATTAACCTTTGAACTCAGAAGCATCATAAAAGCCATAAATCTAGATTTTAGGATGAATTTGAAGACACTCGCACAGGAAGAATATGAGGATCCCGAATGACCCTCCTCACCCAGGAGACCCACAAGTCAGCCTGCTTGGGTCTCTGGGGGAACACAAAAGGTGCTGTGAAGTGGATGAAAGGGAAATTTAAGCTCCAAACAAACAGTAACACTAAATTACGGGCCACTCAGAGGGAAGGAGGAGGCAGAGGGGGCTTGGATGTTGAACTCATTAGGAAAATTAAATGTGCGGCTAATGCTGCGCGTGGGCCACGTGAGGTCACGTGGAAATCACCAGCCGTGTTGTTGTTTGCGCTGCAGACGTCAAAGTGTCACAACATTCGGTGTGCAGTGTCCATCAGCAGACAGACAGCGAGGCGGAAATCAATACAGGAGTGCCTGAAGTCATTCTGCTGTTGTCCTCTGATCCTGTATCATTCTGACCTGAGGGCACGCATTCGCGCACGAGTGCAAACGCAGCGCAGCCTGAAACTGGAAGGAGCTGGGAGTACAGCAGCGTTTTTCTGTTGCGGCTCCAGGACATGAACCCGGCAGTTTGAGAGCTTCCTCCATTTCCCCCTCTTGTCTCAACACGCTCGGCAGACGTGCGAGCCTCAGGTTTCGCCTTACAGGTGATCAGACTGTTTGTTTTTTTTGTTTGTTTTTTTAAAGTCTGGGGCGTTCCTCTGTGACACAGCATTTATCTTTTGGCTGTCTCAGCAACACTTGATTTTTTTTTTTTTTTTACTTTGTCGTTTATTTGCCCAAGTAAAGCCTCTCAGGTATGCAATAATGTGACAGAACGGTTGTAGGTCTGTGTGTGAGAGGTTGCAGCTCTTAAAGCGTGCCTCATATTTACCTCTGTGGCAAACAAATAATTGTGAAATGGAAGGAAAATTGCAAGTTTTTCCTAAATGTTTAAGAAATAAAAAAACGTGGGTTTTATTTGTTTGTAGCTATGCTGAGTCAACACTGTTTAGCATCAGTTTTTTTTGGGGGGGAGAGAAATGTCCATCAGCTTACCACATATATAGACTTAAAATTTCCCCGTTCTTCTTTTCAAACTTTACAAAATATCGTTTAATGCAATCAAATTAATTGTAGACCTTTTGAGTTCACTAACAGTCTTCCGACAGTTTTGAAGCTTTCTCTTCTGTGACCAGATTCCTGTCCATCCTGAAGAAATGCATTCCAACAGCATGATGCTGCCGCCACCATGTTTCATCATAAGGATGGTGTTTTCCGGATGATGTTGCGCTTGTTACTTTATTGCCACACGCAGCACTCTGCATGCAGGTCTAAAAGAATACATTTGCTTTTTACAATAAAGCTCACATTTAAATACACTCAACTCTAATAAATTATAAAATGCATTTACTGTTTGAGATTTCTTCTTAAGTCTACCTAAGCCTGTAGAAAACAAAATCTAGCATTGAGGCCGTTTCAGTGAAACTTAGTAACAGAGAAATCAATTATTTTCTTATAGTACCATCTAGACAGAGAGACAGAGTTAAGGTGTGACCCTCCAATGATTTGCCCCAAAGGCTTTTATTTTGGTAAGGTGATTCACAAGAGAAAAAAAAAATGCGTGCTGAGGTAAAATGAGCAGAATCAGCAGGTCTGTCCGAAACAAAACACAGTCTGGATTCTCCACCAAAACCAACCTGCAATGCAGTGGTTCTTCTTTGTCTCAATAGTTTTCATTTCAGAGCCCAGAGTGGTTGAAGTTTTCTCTGCGGTGCTTCCCTCTAGCGGTCACGCATAGTTACTGCACCACAAAGCCATTTCCTCGCCGTCATGGAGTCCTACGTGTGGACAGGTAAAAGTCACTGACACAACATTTCACCTCATAATGACACAACCTCACTCTGCTCATTTTAATCGCTCTGCTTCGGCAGCCATGTTACATCAGATCACAAAGACGCTGCCGATCGACTTATTGATCACTTCAAAAGCGCACGTGCATTTGCAGAAAGCAAAGGGATGAATGCTCATGGTGCACAAACAGAACTTCTCTTTTTTAAAAAAGTAGGTCCTATTGGATATTTACAAAAATGCACATTAATTGAGAAGATTTTTCAGACGCGGTAGTGAATTGAGCATATTAGAATTGCGTATGTAGGTCAATAACAACAGGCCTTGTCAGAAAGAAAATATCGACTTTGCTGTTTAATGAATATGCTAAGACTTCTGCTGTTTTTCCGTAGTGATTCTTTACGTGGTTATATCGTTTTATTACCATCGTTGCGCCTTTTTTGAAAACAAAACACAATTTTAATCAACTGTTGTCTGATGCAAAGATATAAGTGATTATTTATGAAAGAAAATCTAATAGACCAACATACAAATTGAAATGAAATGTAAAATAACACAAAGCAAAAGCGTTTTCGTTTGAACTTTTACATTTGATGTGCGTGATTGAGGTTCAGGTAAGGAAAACCACCAGGTAAGGAAAACCACCTGTATGCTACACATGTTCCGGATTGGATTTTCAAAGTACGACGGTAACCAACTTTTTACGGTATTTTACAGCTCTCCTTCCCTTACTGTAATATTATTTCCTTTGACTTAACATGTCTGGTGATTAAAGCCATAAAATTTCAACTCGTAACTATGAACATTTTTATACAAAAATATAAAAATATGTATTTATGTACACTGGTTCAACCCGAAACGAAAACGACTCATTTTGATCTTATTTTGAAATCTTCCGCCCTACATCCGGTTCGTTCCGCCAGCCTCTCTAAGCTGCGCCATCTTGACCGGCAGGAACAGGTACTCCACATCAGGAGCGGCTCGCCGCGGTCGAGCAGCCGTTGACCTTCGTTCCTCCAACTCAGCCGTGGGAACATGGCTCTGGGCCGCCTGGAAAAGGCTCAGGCGTGGCTCTTCAGAGCTGTCACGTCCTTCTTCTTCATGATTTTCGAGCTCCTCTCCAGACCCGCCGCCTCCGCGAGGAAGCTGCCGCCCGTCGGCAACCCGCTGCTGCTCCAGTCAGCGACGCAGCTCGCGAGGAAGATCCGGAGGAAAGAGGTGTGCACGCGACTTTGCCAGGCCGGACGTCGCTTTATTCCCCCACTCTGTCTTTACAGACGTGTTGTAAAGCTAGCATTAACTCGGCCTCATCTGTATTTATCTTTCTTTATTGCCTCAGCTCAACGGTTATAGAGCCGTAACGTTTCATTGCAATTAAAGCGGCAGTGCTGCGACTTGAAGTAGTTCAAGTGACACCACAACACCTGTTGAACAGCAACACACCTCTGCTACTGTTTGCTCAGTAGAAACAGACTCTGTTGAGTCATTATGTACAACAGAAATACGATGAGTTTGTTTCTGTTGTTTGTAAACTACAGATGCAGGTCATTTTGACAGGTTGTAGGTCATCAAAATGACCTACAAACAGGGAACATAACCCAGGTTACATGTTTATAACATAAATATTTGTAGCTCAAACCGCAACACTGAACTGTTTAAAAAAAATATTATTTAAAAGTGCGTAACTTCTTGACTCTTACTTGCATCCATGTCCTGTGGTCTAAATGTTGTGCATCTGCAGGTGTCCAGTGTGGAGGTGGTGCAGGCTTACATTGACAGGATCCAGGAAGTTAACCCTTTTGTGAATGCTGTAGTAAAAGACAGGTGAGAAAGAAGCACATCATCCAACAACATGTCTGCTCTCTTGACGTCAGGCTGAATATTGTGATTATAGGTGGGCGATATGAACCTGGGATCTTATTGTGGAACTATTGTGACAATGATTTAAAAAAAAATTATGATCAAAACCACTTATTTCTTCTCTTTTAGGTCTTTATGTGGATTTGACTGTATGGCACTGCATTCATAGTACCAAAAACACAAATACTGTTTATGACATTTCTATTTAAAACGCTTGCTAAAAGAAGTGTGATTTATATCTCTAACATGAACACATTTAATAATTATTTTTGATTTTCCCAATATTTATAATATAAATATTTGCTCCCCTTTGAGGGAAAACATCACAGTATGATGCCGCCACCACCATGTTTCACCATGGGGATTTGTGTTCAAGGTGTTGTGTATTTTGCCTGTAGATGGACATTATTTCCATATTGGACTAAAACGGAGGAGGATAGAAATTCAGACCACACTTTTCAGATTTGTATTGGTTTAAAGCAAACTCACTGTTTTTACGCTGGCCTCTCACTAAACTTCAACAATAATACGTTGAAATTCTTGTCAGTCGAAAGGTTCGATGTCTAATCAATAAAGCCAAACTTACCACCGTGGCATGAATCACATGAAGACATTAGCTTGTTTCCCTTCAGGTTTGCGGCTGCCCTCCAGGAGGCGGCCCAGGTTGACAAGCTCATAGAGGAGGAGACGGGAGGAGAAGACGTTCTGGAGGACAGACTTCCTCTTCTGGGCGTCCCACTGTCCGTCAAAGAGTCCTATTCCCTGCAGGGTGAATGCTCCCCTTAACATCCACATCCGTCTTCCTGCGACATGATGCAGCTATTTCTGACCAACCAGTGTTTTTTTTTTTGTTTGTTTTGTTTTTTCTTCCTGCAGGCATGCCCTTATCCACAGGGTTGATGTCCAGGCGGGGGGTCGTTGCCTCCGTCGACGCTCCCCCTGTGGCACTGCTAAAGAGAGCCGGCGCCATCCCTCTGGGCGTCACCAACACCAGCGAGCTGTGCATGTGGCTGGAGTCCCACAACCACCTGTACGGGATCACTTGCAACCCGTACGACCTGGAGAGGATAGCGGGAGGGAGCTCAGGTCCTTGAAAGAGAAGCTCGTTTCATCCCGTCGTCAGCTCGCCGCTTCCTCTGCTTCCAGGAATGATTTCATCACATGTGGCGCGTCCTCTGTCTTTGTGTCTTCAGGAGGGGAGGGCAGCATTCTGGGAGCAGCAGGAGCGGTCATCGGCGTGGGCTCAGACATCGGCGGCAGCATCCGCATGCCTTGTTTCTTCAATGGTGTGTTCGGCCACAAAACCACTCCAGGTAAAAGAAGCTGCCTGATGCATTTCATACTCCTGAATCCTCCCTTTATTTGGATTTCCAAATGATAATGTGTGTAAAAAGACTTAAACCTGCTGGGATTTATCACCTGAATTGGCGACAGTGTCGCTCAAAGACGTATTGCAATTGACTGGTGCAGTTTTTTAGTTCGCTTTGCTAAAATACTGTTTTACTTTTCATTTGTGAACTCATCTATCTTTGGATATAATGCAATAAAAAAAAAAAAAAATCAGATTTTAATGGATTTTTTTTCTTTCTTTTCTAAAATAAAAAATACAAGTGATTGGAAATATTTTGAAAAGTGACTTTTGTTTCAGTCATCCCTTCTGTGAGTCGTATAACTGAGTTATTAAGGCCAGGTTACAATTATTGTTGTTTAATCACAAGAATATAGTCATAATATTAGCAGAATAAAGACACAATTTCAACTACAAAAATATTGTTTCGATGAAGAAAAAGTTTAGAGTTATCAAGATCTGTAGCTACCAGCGCAGTCAGTGCAGCTCTTTCTTTGAAATAGACTCGGTTGTTTGCACAACCGTTTCGAAGTTTCGCTGCCGTAAAACCCGGACCCCTAACTTTTCAGATTGTTCTTCAAAGGCAGGAAATCTCGAGGCCCGAAAAGGGCGAAGCGGTGTGTGTTTCTGGGGGAGCTCAGAGTTGTTGGTGGCGTGTTTCAGGTGTGGTGTCCTGTGAGAACCAGTACCCTCCCACCTCTGGCACACAGCACGAGTACCTCAGCTCTGGGCCCATGTGCCGCTACGCTGAAGACATGCTGCCCATGCTCAAGATCATGGCAGGACCCAACGCTCACAAGTAAGCCATCTGCAACATCACTTAGCTCTGTTATTTTTTTTATCAGTACATTTCTCCATGTACTGCTCTCTGTAACGTCACATAGGAAGAATTATGTTGGGCTAAATTCAGTCGTGAGTCAGGATGTGACCCTAATCACGTTGTGGGGTTTGTGTCCTCACAGGATATAAATTATAACATTTCATTACTGCGTCTATATTCAAATTATTGCAGTCAGAGGTTGATGCATGTGGATAATTATTAGAGGTATAAGCTATCCTTATAAAAACCCCACACACAGCTGCCTCTGCCTTGGATGTTTCTGGTCGTTATCTCTGCAAATGTTGTGTAAACTCTTTTATCTTTATATTTTTCTCCGCTGATTAGATAAGGTAGGAAGACCTGCATCACTTAGAGCTGGAGAGGAAAAAAGGAACAGCTCTTAATGTTTGACTACCTAATGTTTGATACAGCTCTGGAAAAAATGAAGAGACCACTTTATTTTTATCAGTTTCTCTGATCTGACTTTTTGTAGGTTCACGTTTGAGTAAAATGAACATTGTTGTTTTATTGTATGAACTACTGACGACGTGTCTCTGAAGTTTCAGGCACAACTTTATTTATCGTTATTTCAAAATAACGATAAAGACGCAGTGCTTTCAGAGCTCTAACAAGGCAAAGAAAGCAAGTTAATGCACATTTAGAAACAACAATACTAGTGTTTTCACTCAGGAAGAGTTCAGAAATGAATGTTTGGTGGAATAACCAGGAGGTTTTCAATGGGGTTCAGTGAAGTGGACTCTTGTTTTTTTTTTTTTTTTTTTTTCCCAGAGCTGAATGTTTTAGTTCCACAATGTCTTGCAAAAGTATTCAGACCCTCTGAACTCGTTTCTTTCATTTTGCCATGTTATAATAACAAATGTTAATAGTTTCTTTTTCTAGATGGGTTTCAGTGTTTGGGGGAGGCATAACGAAGTCTTATGAACAAAATTGCCCTTTTGATTTATCATACAATTGATTGATTATTCTGACAGGCTTATTGGTCTATTACATGAAACCCCAATAACATACATTTTTATATTTGTATAAATGTAATGAAAGGTCATGCACTGTATTCTTTCTCATATAAAAAAGAGAGAGCGACTCTTTTTACAGTGACTCAGCTCAACTTAGTTTAGCTCTTGAGCTCACAAGCAGATGCTCCCGGGCCCTTGAGGTGTTACTCAATCAGTGATTTTCTTTTTTTTTTTTGTTGTTGTTGTTTTTAATCACCGCTCTAATCAGCTTGCATGTGTCCGATCAGGCTGTCCTTAAACACAGCTGTGGACCTGAAGCAGCTGCGGTTCTTCTCCGTCCCTCACGACGGCGGCTCCGTCTACACGTACCCCGTCAGCAAGGAGCTGCTGGACTCTCAGGAGAAGGTGTGTGGAAAAACCCCCCAAAATAAAACACCTAGAGATAAGCAGCACATACACCAAAAGCCGGGAAGTTTCCCTCTGATTTCTGGGTGTGACGTTCTGCAGGTGGTGAAGCGTCTGGAGGCTGACCTCGGGGTCAAAGTGCAGGAGGTGTGCTTTCCTGAGCTGCGCTACGCCTTCCAGATCTGGGACACATACATGGGTCTGCCTGATGAAGAAGGCAAGGTACGAACGTCTGTTGGAGCAGGAGTCCTACGATAAACTCAAAAAGCACTCCCAGCTGCTCTGATCGCATGGAAATCACTTCAAAATATTACTGCTCAGTGAGACTCTTTCAAACAGGCTTGTAAAATGGATTTGTAGGATTTAATTGCTTTTTAAGCTTCACTAAACTCTTAAACACTGAATTTAAAGAAGGATAAATGGTCATGATTTTTACAGGAGCCAAAGAAACGACCTATCACATACTTCAGTGCCTGTTTTGATAGTGATAGTTAAACACAATTTCTTATTTTTTCAATCTGACTTTTAGTTTTTGAGAGCCTCGTTCAAGTTCTTTTGTCCAGCTTAATGCGAGCGTACTTCTTTCCGAACCGGTTTCTGAGTCTGTGAATCTGTAAGATTAAGAAACAGCAACGTAGCCGCTGGACTTATAAGCGCGATAAGAAGAGAGAAAAGTGTTTTCGTCCAGCCGCAGAACGTTCTGCACAGCGCTGTGAGGCAGATCAATCCTCTGGT
Organism: Poeciliopsis turrubarensis; assembly: GCA_010277015.1. NCBI lineage: Eukaryota > Metazoa > Chordata > Actinopteri > Cyprinodontiformes > Poeciliidae > Poeciliopsis > Poeciliopsis turrubarensis. The sequence continues at coordinate 750,419 of VMRN01000112.1, forward strand.
TGTTCATGTTTACAGCAAAGAGAAGTGAATCATAGAAATGTTTGGGTTATTTAAACTGATCTATAGCTATAGATTGAATTTGTCAGTATTAAAGAGAAATAAGCAGAAGGACACATAAACACTGTGCAAATGGAGAGAAGGGAAAAATTTTTACGTAAATATGGAGAAACTTTCAGTGACAGTAGAGTTTTAAGAGAAAGAGCAAAAAAAAAGAGAGGAGGAAATAGAATATGAAAATGTATTTTCCAACTTTCTGATCCCTCTTTGTAAATGGAGAGTATTGGATGTGGAGATGAACAACAAATAGCGTCCCTGTTTACCTAAAACTGTCTTCAACTTTAGAACTGAGTCCACCGTGAGGATGTTTTGGTCCGGCTGCCCGTGTATGAATTTGTCACAAATATCATATGAGGGTTTATGTTTCAGAGCGTAAGAAAGCTGTGAGGGATTTAGCCTCAGCACCGGTTGTAGTCAGCAGCCCAGAAATGTAGCTAATCTGTTTGGCTGCCGGCAGCCTGCATACCACAACTGAACCTCGACTCATTTCAACATCGCCGCGTCGACCAAACATCCGATACCAATCGTCGGTTCAACCGAATCTCATCCTGCCGTTTCAGTTTGACTTATTTAATGCAACCAAACAGGGTTGAGTCTTCACTATCCAAACGGATTTTCACGCCCTTCTCTGTGGAGTTCACAGTCCATCTGATAATCTGATAAGTTATTGTCAAGTCCATACTTTCACTCATTTGCAACTTCTCTGTTTGCAGCACAAAAAGCGGCGTCTCATAGGTTCCCTTTGTGAGTTTGAAGTGTTTTAAGAAGTGTTTTAAAGTGTTTTAAAATCTGCATGGGATTTTGAGGGATTCAATTATTGCTCTTATTGCTCTGTGTATTACAAGAAAAGAAAAAGTGTTGTTTTATTCCAGCAGAGGAGCCCATTTAAAAGAAACCGGCTGATCATTGTGAAATATATTGTTTTCAATGAGGGTTTTGTAGAACTCCAGAGCTAAGGAAATATAAAAGCAAATCTCCGCTAGGATTTTAAAAACACTCACAAATGTTTTCCTCGTCCAGCCTCCTCTGGCCTTCGCGGAGCTGATGGGCGAGCCGGGTCGACCGGCGTGGACCTTCTGGGAGCTGCTGAAACGGATGGTGGGAAAATCCGAGCACACCATACCTGCCATCTGTAAGAAGAGGACACATAGAAGCCCAGGCACTCATTTACATCGCTGTTACCAAAGGTCATGAAAAATGTGTTCATTGTGCAATCGGTTTCAGTGCTGGGCCTCTTTGAGAAGACCCAACTGTCCAAGCCATCGCCTTTCATCATCCAGCAGAAGGAGGCGCTGCAAAAGAAGATGGAGGAGCTGCTGGGCACCGACGGGGTGTTGCTTTACCCGTCTCACCCCCGAGTGGCACCCAAGCACCACCACCCGCTCTTCAGACCCTTTGACTTCAGCTACACAGGTTAGTGTAGCTGAATCGACCGATTTAAGGTTTGGTTGTAGCAAATAAAGCTAACGCTGCTCTCTCTGCATTATCTAAAAACACGGCACCTGGGGTCTAAATGTGAGGAAATGTCTTGTTGTCTTTTTAAAGTATGTGTCAGGCTTAATGTACAACTGCTGTGTATTGAGTGTGTGTGTTGGGCTTAAGGGTGTAAAGTTCAGCGTTCAGCCGGTCAGGATAGGACATATTACTTTTGCATTTTCATGCTTTATTCTTAAGGAACAAATGACAGTGAAGAGCTTAGAAGTTTAATTTAGAAATAAATTATTATTGCCTGAATTAATCAGAAAGTTGGACAGAAAGACAATAAAGTCTCAGTTTACAGCTGCAGGTCACTTCCTGATAGGTAAATGTTGCAAAGAGCTTTGCATGCCTAACGTTTGTGTTAAGATCAAAGCTGTTAATATCATCAGCAAAACTCTGTAAGAATCTGGCCTCTTTTTTTCCCATTTAAAACACGTAACCCATTCATCGATATGTCTGACTGTCTCCAGGTATCCTGAACATCCTCGGGCTGCCGGTTACCCAGTGTCCTCTGGGGCTTGGTGAGGAGGGTCTTCCTCTCGGCGTGCAGGTCGTGGCCGGGAAGCTGCAGGACCACCTAACCCTGGCTGTGGCCCTCTACCTGGAGAAGACCTTTGGAGGATGGAGGGACCCCGGAGCGAAGTGAAGCCCCACCGCCGACGGACTGACGGTGCGTTGATGCGAGAGCTGCCGTCTCCTCGTTCTGCCTCGTCGCCCTGCTGCAGCACGTGACCGACCCGACCGCACACAGACACAGCCTGTGTGCAAGTTTGGTACGAATAAGGAAAAACTCGTTTCAGTTTGATGTTTTTATCTCGGAAGCGTCGGATCGTTCACATTTTCACCAAGGACAGGGGTTCTTGTCACATCTGGCTTGTTTTATAAGAGCAGCTTGTACGGTCGATACTCCTAAATCCTCGTTCTGGAGTCGAATCAGCTTAGACATAAAATTCAATTATAGGGAAACAGTAACTTTATCATTGACCAAAGTGCACTATAGAGATTAAACTGGAGGCTCTAACGAACCAGAAAAATGAAATACTGATGTTGACGTATGTCGTTGAAGGTGTGAGGCTAACTGTTAAATGTTAACATGAGAAACTAAAAAGAAATCAAACACTTTCCTGACATCGGCAGTCGAGGCGATATAGCACCATCTTTATCACATGAGAAACTTTCTCGTTTTAGTGAATTAAAACTAGAGGATTTTCTCTCTTTACTTTACAGGTTTTATAAGAAGGTTTGAGTGAAATACCTTAAATCTGCTGCTTTATTCTTATTCCCCATTCGAAACCGAGTTATTATTGTCAGGAACATTCAACATACCACTTCATGCTGACGTTTACAACACAGGCATAAAAACTCCTAGGATCACTAAGTGTCAGCACTAATGCCAACGTTGGGTTTCTTTTCTACGGGCTGAACGAAGTCTTAAAAACAAAAATGACTTCCACAAGTTTGACTTGATTGTGGGTTTCCTCTAATTTACAAAATTACACATACAGGCTCAAATATATTGGCATAATAACCTTTCAATTAGAGAAACGATATGCTTTCTGTAGCATCGACAAGCTCCTGATATGATTCTGCTTGGATATTTGATCCCAAAGTTGACGTGTGCTCATTTTAACCGGTTGCTTTCCTGCTACTGATCCAGCTTGTCAGCATAGATTATAACATATTCAGTTAGGTTGAAATAATGCCAAAAGTTTTATCTGCTTTCTTTAAACCATCTACTTGTTGACCTGATGAGAAGTTGGTGTATATATATTTTTGAGCCTGTATGGAGAATTTTGTACTGATCTGGATTTTAGAAAAGCCACAGCAAATTAAAACAATTCTTATTTCAGTTCTTTTGTTTTTCAATTGCCCTGAAAAACAAGCACAGCCCTAAAAGAACAAAAACAAAACAGAAATTATATTCATGTTCATAATGAGTGCCCAGAAACTTCATACTGAAATTGTAAGTAATAATGAGCCTTAATTTGATCCTGACTGTGATCTGCGGTGTCTAAACTGTAATTAAAACCAGATTTTGACTCACACCTCCTGATATGTAACTCTTAATAACAATAAATCAGAGCAGTGGTTCTTAACCTATTTTGAGGTACCGAACCCACCAGTTTCATATGCACATTCACTGAACCCTTCTGAAGTGAGAATTTTGGGGGAGAGGAAGGAGAGGGTTTCAAAATTCAAGACATAGGTATGTTTTTTTACTGGTGCACAAAATGAGCCGTGCATGAACGTCACCTTGCTCAGAGAACAAAACGATGAACTCACAACAAATTACGGTATTACTTTAATCTGGCCCCCAAAAAATATTTCAGCCCCATAAAGAAATTTCAGCCCCCCAAAATATTTTTTTTTTACTATTTTACTAATTAAAAATAAATTTAGATATTTTTGAAGAATTTTTTTGTTTTTTAATTTCAAACTTAATTTGCGTTTTGACGTTTTGAATCCACAAAATAGTGTTTTTGGGGCCAGAATAAAGCATTGCAAAAATTATACATACCTGCAAATCGGTGCGACTTCTGCCGTTGCTTTTGGGAGACCAGTTCAGATGGGCGTGGCTTCACCTCAGCAAGCGCTGCTTTCATGCCATTCACAGCAAAGCCTGTTCATTTTCTTCTGTTTTTTTGCTCGACATATTTAGTATGGATTAAAATATTTTTTAAAAAAAAACCACACGACGTACAACTACGACCGCCGCTGAACACTGCGCGCTCTAAATTCCCCACAGCACTGATTGGCCAAGCAATGTCAAATGATCCTCTGAAGCAAGCGATGGCCGAGCGGGGCGCGTCGTCACGACTTTACAGAAGTGTGTCGAAACCCTGAGACCGACTAGAACCCAGGTTAAGAACCGCTGCTCTAGAGCGAGAAGGAAGCTGTGGCTGCTTGCAGCCACTTCAAGCATTGACATCATCACACGACCTCAGACCAAATCATGTTTTAAAAGTGAAGCCTGTTCAGATTTTGTAGCAAATTTTGAGGCACAATTTCCCTTTTCAGACCAAGTTCTCAGTGAGTGGGAACACTGCTGGAGTGTTAAACTGTGCACACTTTGCTTTTCACCACCACTGTGTTAATAAGTCTTCCACTAATTTATATATGAATCTAAATAAAGCTCAAATACAAGCAGTTGATGGTTTCTGTGACTGGAGTTGTGCGACTCTAGATTTGATGTCAATCCATCCTTTTCTTCTTGAACCACCACAGCCGAGTGCTTTAAAAGAAGAGTTTTTGATCATAATTCAAAACTGTGAATCGGAACGGGAAAAGATGGGTAAAAAAAGAAAAAAGCTTTGCTTTTTGCTTTCGCTCCTTCATTTAACAAGATCTGAGTGCTTGTAAATAAAACAGCAAGATGCTTCAACTTCTGTTTCCCCAGATCCAGAAAAACGCACAGCAATGTAGGAAACCCTCCATAAGGAAGCGTCTCTTAAAGGCCGACACTCCTGTTAAAGCGTCAGGGTTTGTGGTGCAAAAGAAAGACCATGATTAATTATGTAAAACTTGTTACACCTTTAATGTGACATGAATGCAGTACAGTTGAAACGAAATCAAATCAAGTGGAAGGAATAGTGTTTAAGAAGCTGGCTGCATACCTTTCTACTCTAATCATTTCTTGAAGCACCTTTTAAATCGGTTTCAGCATCCTGCATCTGGTCTCGCTAATCCAAAGGGCTCCGAATCAAATCTGAAGGTTTTGGAAGTAATTTTAACTTCTTTCACTGAAAATCGCTTCCAAAACGGCACCAGAAGGCATGATGGTGCCGCTGCCACCGTTTTCCACATGGTGCAAATCACTAGTGGGTCAGTATTTATGGTTCATTACATATGAGCTCAAGCAGATGCTTCAACAAAACGTCAGTTTTAAAGTTCTACCCATTAATGCAACCAATGGATTAAAGTTTATTTTATTTCACTCTTGTTTTCCAGTCGACTTGTACAGGATAGATGTCACATTATGTGTAAAAACTTTAAAACGATGACACGTCAGTTTACGTTTTAACACTGCGGCGAGCCGCCAACATGATTCAGGTTAGAACCGGGTCAAACAAATGAAACTCATTTTGACAACTTGGGACTGAATCGAAAGATAAGTAATGATGAAAGATACTCAACATGGAGTCTGTTGTATCTTTATTTTCTTCCCTATCTTTGAAAAAAAGGCTGAAAAATAATAACACCAACCAGAAGGCTCCTAACACAACTTGACGGTATCGAGAGGCGTTACTCGCCCGTGGTTTGTTTTTTTCTTTTCTCTTTTGCGTCGCCTGCAATGAGAACGTCTCCATTCAGTGATAAACATTCAACCCTGAAGGGCCGAAGCTGAAAATTGTTATTTTTTTTTTAATACAGAATACAGACAGCTTTTGCCTCGGCGCTCAAAGGTGCCAGACGTAACGTCGCCCATCCTGATCCCGCATCGCTCAACAACTGGAGCGGACTTAAAAACGAACAATAAAAGAAGGGAAGGAGGGAGAAAAAAAAAAAAAAAAAAAAAAAGGAAGCTCTCCATTTTGGTAAAAGGGAGGATTCTTTCTCTCCTTGACAACCTGTGCGAGCTTGATTTGGCCCAAATGTTTGTGTACATAAAGTTTTTTTTTTTTCGTTTTTTTTTTTTTTTGGTGAAGTGTGTGTGTGTGTGAAATGTGGGGCGTGGGTTTTTGTGCGTGTTGGGTCCCTTCAGGAAGTGTTGGTGATGGGTTTGTATTTCTTGAGGCGGGTCCACTGTCCTGTCGAATAGTTCATTTCGAAGACCGTGTCGACCAGCATGGTGGTGCTGCCGGTGCCGTCGGCTTTGGGCAGAACCTCCGTGTGCTCGCTCAGCTTGATCTGGATGATGTCCCCCTGCTCCGGGCACGGGTTCTCTGTACGGGCACCCAGACAGAAAACGGGTCACATGTCGCCCCGAACAGGAAGTACAAGAGCTCAGGAATGAAATCATGATTCAAGGCTGAAGCAGTTATGGCGCTAGGCTCATCTTCAAAAGCCTGTAATATTTGATGTGAAGCAATCAATCAGGTTGATTATCACACTGAAAACAAGGCTTTTAAAGTCAATTCTGACCTTAAAGGTTCCTGGCGTTTTTATTAAAATGATTTTCAAGTTAAAGAAATGGAAACAAAATGTTGCAAACATGTTTCAACTCTTTGAACTCCATCATTTATCAACTATGAACTTCAATGCCTGTTGAACTCTGACAGACCGGCACACATGAGTACGGGAAAATTCCAGGACGCCCTCACATCGTTAAGTCTTAAATTCAATAATAATAATTTTAACAAAAGAACTTGAGGTAGCCTTAAATATTATCATGGCATAACTGCTTAATCTTGTATAGGTTTGTCTTTTCCCCTCACAGGACTTTCTGTCAGGCAAACGCAGACGTCTTCATCGAGTTCTGAGGCTGTTGAGGCTACCGTAAGCTAGCTGCTAAAATACCCTTGCTAGCTAAGTGTTTTGCATCTGATTTCACCAATGGCTCACTTCCATTGTCAACCCGTATGAGTCTGGGTGAATACTGTGGAAAAAAAGTGCTTGGCACTACGAGGATTAAAACTGTAAGACAGCCGATACAGTTTTAGTCCAAGTTTTTGTTGTACATTTGATTCATAGTGGTCTTAAAAATTTGAATTGATGCAACCTGCAGAAACCCTGAATGTGTCAGACTATATTCAGACGGCATAGGAACCCTGATCCAATCTGCATGAACTTGAGCCATGATGTAAAGAAGAATGGGCAAAAACTTAAGAGTAGCAAAAAAATGGCTCTGCAGTGTTGACTATCTGGGTATCCAGTTTTGTGCATTAGTAGGGATCACCGTGACGGAAAGATCAGTTAAAAACTGGTTTCCTTCAGAGCCAGACAGGCGGAACTCGTCTTCTCTTACCTCTGGATCCAGCCATGAACCCCAGAATGAGAGCCTTCTCTGGCCTGGTGACCTTGTTTGCGGTCTTGAACATCTCCTGAGCGGCGTACATCTGGTCTCTCTGAGGAGCGGAAACAGCAGAGATTCAGCATCATGTCACCTTAAATCATTCTGAGTCTAAACCTTTCCCCCCCCCCCCCCCCCCCTCTTCATACCGTGAGTGAGAGGTTCTTTTTGGGTTGGGGTTGCGCTGGCGTAGGTGCTGGCGTCGGTGTGGGGGTCTGTGGGGTTGTGGGGGGTTGGGTGGGCGTCTCCGGCTGGCTTGCGGTTGCGGCCGCCGGCGGCCCGTTGTTGGCCGGCGTGGAGGTGGGCGTGCTGGGAGACGTGGGAGTGGCGGGGTTCGCCGTGGAGCCGGCGTTGTACATCGGCGTCCGCTGCTTGTACTGGTTGGGTAAGGTGGAGCCGGCGCCGGCCGCTGCTGTGGTGGACTCCTCTGGCTGGCGAGCTGCCTGCAGCATGTCCCGCCCAGAACCACCGGCGTTGGCTGCGGAGGGGATTGGAAGACGTTTTAGTTACAAATCACTCCAGGAGTCGGCAACACAGGGAGCGAGTCGAGCTGCTTCACCGACCTGGCTGCGCCTCGGAGCTGGGAATGTAAGAGGAGGAGGGAACCATGCTGGGCGTGGCCGGCAGGTAGCTGGTAGACGGCAGGGGATTCTCGTTTAGCGCCCCAAGTTTCTGAAAACCAGAACAAAAGATTTGAAACATGCTAGAGAAGTAAAAGCTGACCAAGACAAGACGCGGATGTGTTGCGCGATAGAAACCGGATCCGTGTGTGGAATACCTGAGCAGAGACGAGGCCAGCAGCGTAATCTGGAGTGGTGTTCTCCACCACCGACTCTTCTTTGGCTGCTTTTTCTCCGGCTTCTGGTTCTGTAGTTAGGAAAATACATCATCCAGTCACCAACGCAGGAGGAAATCTATAGCCTGCGTCTAATGTAGAGGGGAAACATTTGAAGATGCTCACCCAAAGTCTTTCTTCTCCTCTTCGCCTCTCTTCCAGCGCCAACCATGTCCAACTCTGAAATATCTAAAAGCTAAAAAATAAAAAAAACTTTTACAGTTTTTTTTTTTTTTTTTTCCTTCACAGAGTATACCGGAATCATTTTACACCAGAATAAAGTAAAATCAACATCCAGTGCTGACAAAGTGTTTGATTTAAATTTGTTTGCCTCAGTAATTACATCTATAAATGATAATACTGTCATTTTGAGACCATTTTCAACTAATATAATAATGGCTTAACAATGCACGTTTGCCCTCCCAAAGACTTAACTTTATTTTATATATCCATAATAAACAACCAAAACAATAAATGCAAAGAAAAGTATTTTCTGTAACCTGAATTGTCCTTCAAAAAAATATTTTTCAGCCGATCGAGCTCATTTTCATCCATCATTCATTGAACACGTCTTTGCAGCTCTGCGTCGTCATGATGCAGAAATCAGATCAGGAGGTACCAACCTTGACCCCTCTCTCCTTCCGTAGAGGAGTCCGTGGGGAGGCGATGGGTGTGCGGTTACTGGGAGGGCTGAATAAACTGGGAGCAGTGGGGCTGCGGAACGGGGCCTTGGGAATTCCTTTGAGCGGAGCTGTGACGCAAACAGAAAGGCTTTAGTAACTAATACGTAAAAAAAAAAAAAAAAAAAAGTTGAAAACTGAAGTTGGTGATTTCATGATCAAACTCACTTGTGGTATCAATCTTTTTGACCAGTCCTCTCCCTTTGGCGTGAAAAGGCACTCCGGCTGTCTTCTTCAGCTGCTGCGCCGTTTCTGTTGCTGCAAGACAAACTGAACTCGTCAAGACTTTTCTGTGTCGCCGCTACAGACATTTTCACGATGAGCCAAAGATCCGATTTTATTTCCAGTCGGATATGGGGAGATCCTGGTTGACGTACATTTCTGAAGCAGTTCTGCTCTCAGCGTTGCGCTCTTTGGCTTCCTCTTGAGCTGGAAATGTTTGACGGGGGGAGTGAGCGGTCCCACTAGAGTGGTCAGCGCGTTCTTGTTCAGGTACTGGCATTCCAGAGGGAGCATGGCGGACGCCTCGCACTCGCCCACTGAAGAGAGAGAGAGAGGCGCGTGCGTTTGTGACTGCTACGGGAGCAAATGGGCTCATCCATTTGATTAAAACCGTTCAGGTCAAACAAACAAACAAAACAACAACAAAAAAAAAGGTTCCCCAACCTTTCTCCCTGAGTTCACCGAGAATGTCCTGCACGTTCGGGTTCTGCTCCTCCAAGTCCAGGTTGAGAGATCCGGTCTCCGGGAAGGACTTGAGGATGTCGGCCACCATCAGCACCCAGGGCTCTGAATCCACTGTGGCCAGCTGGATTATCTCAGACAGAGCCTCCTTCATCTGCCGGGACAGGAGGGAGCGGTCAGACGCCGACCGTTTAGCACAGCTGGAGCTCAACTCAAATGAATTTATAATGAATTTGATGAGAGCCGTGTGGATATTGATCGTTTCAGCCGAAACTATGCAGCTGCTCCATTCAAGGAGAAGGAAACCATAATAAGTCACTGCTGATGGCAACCTTTGAAGTGTTTTAATTTCATGATTAAATATACTTGGTCTACTTGTCCTGATGTGCAGAAAGTAAAGTTTAGGAGAAGACAAAAGAACAAGCAAACGTGGAGGGAGGGGTAACAATTTGAATTTGATGCTTCAGTCGTTATCAAAGACGCTAAAAGGTAAAGAATGGATTTTGGTGTGTAATCGATTGATTTTTTTTTCCCTTTCATAAGTAAAACTGCTCTGTTGCAGAACTGAGTCACCTCTCATTTCTTTATGTTCTTCCTCAGAAAAACCGAAACTTCCGGGAAATATTGATCGAGAACACCACCAATATTTGCACTGAGACATAAAAACTCAAGCTTGAGGAATGTACATTGCTGTACATTTCATTTGGCGACATATATATATTTTGATTGCAATCAGGAGGTTATCAATGAAAATCATTGAAGGATCTTTCAACACAAACAAGGTGATTTCCAAACTGCAAGCTGCTTAAACTATGAAACCCTACAAACGATGCAATTTTAGCCAAAATAATGTGAATTCTTGTCATTATTATTATTATGATCTATTCATTTATTTAACTTATTGATAAAATGATCTACTTTTTAAAATGTCTTTAATTTCAAATATATTATAAAACTTCATCATACTGTTGTTAGTGATTACTTTGAACTTTGTGACCTTTAGTACATTTTCTTGCTCGCCTTAATCTGAAGACCCAACCAGAGTCAGCATCTCGACAAACGAGGGACAAAGAGATGATATCAAAGCAGGTTCTGGTTCGGGGCTCCTGCGTGTCCCAGCAAGACGACAGAGCGCTGCATTCTGCGCAGCTGAAAGCTGATATGTCGGGCCGGGAGTTTTGGTACCGCCCTCCAGCTCAGCCAGACCCCGCGTCTGCCCCTCGTCCACCACAATGTCAGCAGGAAGCCGCCAGGCTAATGTCGCCCGCGCAAAGCTGCAGAGTTTCCGCGGAGAAGACCAGACTTCCTGCGTCGCTAATCCAGTCCCGGAGCAGCCCGCCGCCCGCGTCGCATCGATGTCACACGCGAAACGGCGGCAGAAACGCCTCGGTTTAGTTTGCAGAGAGTGTCAGCCGGCTGCTTCCAAAGTTAGCTCGACCTGCTAGCGGTTAACGACAACAGCGTTTAGCTTTAGCTTTCGAGTAGAAGACGAACTTATCCGCCCGCTTTGCGGTTTAGTTCCGCCGTCTGCGAACGGAGCTCCTCTCCCGGATATAAACGGGTCTCTGCCTGCGCCTGCCGCTTCTACGCCGTCGAGGGTAACTTAACTGAAGCTCCGCGACCCACCTCGTCAACGGTCCGCCTGGGGAGATGCAGCATCCCGAGCAGCAGCTTGAGCTTCACCGGCGGCGACAGGCTCGAGAAACATAACCGTATATTGTCGATCACTGACACGGTGAGAAGAGAGGCGATGCTCGGAGGCGTCCACAGCTCGTCCGTGGAGCCCAGTTTGTTGTGAAGCCACAGGCCGGTGTCGCTGTCCTTCATCGACGCCATCTTGGAAAAAGAAGTGTTTTGAGTTCGGGCATTTTAACAGGCTACCTAAGAAAAGCAGCAGTCAGGACCCCGCCCACACGAGTCCGGGCGACGTACACAAACATTGAACTACGAAAAGTACCGAGGGAGGAGAGCAGGAGTTCATCCCCGCTGGGAAAAGTGTCGTACGGCTTTGCAATTGCGTCTTTTTTCTTTGTGTGAAAGATCAGTTATAATTGGCGTTTTGAATTCTACATTTGCATCACTTGGTGGCTCCACAAAGTGTTGAGACAAGGGGGCGAAACACAAAAGCACACTGCGTGCAGGCACGTTCTAGTTTGGACCGTATCTTCATTTTTATGCATATTTTTAAAACGCCAAGCCGTATAAACTCGGATGCTTATTGAAAATAGACACATCAGCTGATGTGTATTTGTTTAATGAGGGAAGGCGGGGCCTGAGGAGGTCAACACCCTATACCAAGGTGCGCTGCTTTTTATGGGCCATAAAAAAGATTGAAGTGACCCTGGAAAGTCCAAAATTGTAAAATTGCACTCTTGGAATGGCTAAGGTATCGGGGCATGATCGCAGAATCATTTAAATATTTTTGCTGCAAACAGTCGATACTGTTGCAAGGAACGTGCTGAGAGAGAGAGAGAAAAAATAAAGACGTGAATTAACTGCCAAAGATTTGAGAAGAATCAAACCAAGAAGCCATCATCTTCCAGTGCTACCATGTCCCCGAACGGCAACCTACCCGGAGAGCCCAGTAGTAAAAGATGGTCAGAGCTCAGAGACATGGCCAAGGTAAGGAAGACTGGGCCAAGACAGACCTGAAGACAAAGGTTTTATGGACTGATGACATGAGGGTGACTCTTGATGGACCAGATGAATGGAGGGGCCCATTGCTGGGTCAGTAATGGGCCAGCAATGGGCACAGAGCTCTACTTCGCATCAACCACCAGCAAGGTGGAGGCCTGATACTGGGATGGGCAGGTATTACAAAGATGATCCACTAAATCACTTGGTGATTTATATCTTGAAAGGTGCTATATAAATATATACTGGTATTTTTGTTATAAACCGACGCAAAATCACAAATGTAATGGATGTGAAGTACAAGGAAAACTATTCATCAATAAAATATTGACAATTTTTTATTTTTTTTTAATGGAAGCAAAATATATTCAAATATGATGTCACGTTTATTTTATTAACATGTCAAAATTTTCTCCTTTTGATTTAATGTATAGTCACTCGACATTATTTAAAACACAATAAAACCAAATAACTTGCACAATGTTTTTAATACCTTGTGTGAAACTGGCATCTTGCAGTACCACAGCAAACCACTAGATGTCGCACTGAGATCACAAACCGCGGCAGACAGTTTGTAACCATCCAACTCAGCAGATGAAGTTCACAGCATCCTCCACAGTAAACGGCGTCTTTATTCAATCCTTTCTTCTGAGATTTTAAACGACTAAATCATCCAGTTAAAGCATAATTTGTATATCTCTTCCATGTCTTTTACATATCTTTACAACATGGGCTTGGCTCTATTTACTAGCTATATAATTTAAGAAACTTATGGTCATATTTGCATTTGAGATTAGAAGGAAGTTCTGGAAAATCACAAGTTGTCCTGGATTAATATACAGTGTTTTCGGACCACATTTTTCAGTAACGAGTAATCTAACTAGTTGCTATTTTAAATCCAGTAATCAGACTACAGTTACTCTTCGAAATCACTTTGCGTTACAGTTGCGTTACAACCTTCTTTTGTTATTAAATTTTTTTTCCTTGTGTCTTGTCGAGTGACTTGTGTCTTGTCAAGTGACTGACGTCTCTATGCGACAGAAATGTAAACAATGGAGGGAGACGTGCATTTTGTTGGTAGAAAAACAGAAACTATTTTGAATTTCTGTCGCCAGGTCCGATTATTATAAGCGGCTTTGAGGTCGTTTAAAATTTTAAAAAAAAGAAAACATTTTTCAGGACTATTCAGTGATTTATCATCTTCTCTCTTCTCTCCTTAATGGCTGAAAATGCACCTTATCACTAACAGCCACAATGCAGAACCAGGGAACCGACTTCTGTTCTTAACATTATATATTCACCAAATCTAAAGTTCTAGCTGCCAGACTCTGGTTTGATGCAATAACCCTTGAATATGTAGGGGAAGTAGCCAGATCATTAAGTACCAAATGGCACCACTATTACTTTGAAACAAAGGAATTATTTTGTAGTTATGTTTAGCAAAGCCAGAATTTTTAAGCTGCTAAATTAAATGTCACAAAAATCCCCAAAACATTTCAGTGTTTACTGGAATCAATCTGCAAAGACACGTTGGTTCAAAACTTTATTTTAATAAAGGATTTTAACAAAAGATTGCAATAAAATTCTAAGTCCGTATCCCTTAGTCCTGACTAAACTCATCCAAGAAAGTTCAAGGAGTCGTTGGTGGATGGCATGAAGGATCTCCAGTGTTCAATCTTCCAGCGAATCTGAAGACTGTGACTGAATACAGTGTTGCTGATGACTCATGTAACGCGTCCCAAGAAGCAACAAAAAAAAATAGAAAAACGAAAATGAACAAAAGTCGACAGAAAAAATAAACGACAGCCACGGCAACAGCGCACCCCCTCCCAGGAAGGAAGGTGAGGTCACCACTCTTTGTATGATGTCACAAGTAGTCATGCTTGTGATGTCATCGTCACTGTTCTCTATATGTAGCAAACTTCCACCTTCTCGTCATTGCTTGCCACAACGATGACTAGTTCAGACGTTCGCAAAGTGCCTTTAAAGTCGAGATTGACTTTGTTCCCAGATCGAGACATGCCGTATCAAAGGCCACAGCAGCCCAGAGGCGGGTTCAGATCCCAGTCCAGGGGGTGGAGAGGTGGACAACAACAAGGATGGAGTGAGATCAGACCACCTCCCGCTGAGCTCCAGAGAGAACTCCAGAGACTTGGCTCTCTCCTGGAAGTGGAGCGAGCCAAGTGGTTTCAGGAGAACCAAAAGGTTCTCAGATTGGATAAAGAGTTGAAAGACACCAAAGCTGAGCTGGAAAAGCAGAAAAACCTCAAGAAGGTTTTCATCAACAGGGGGAAAGAAATGAAGAGAACACCGCTGGCTGTAGAGAAGTTTGATGAGTCCGAGACTCTCAACCCCGTCAGAAACAAGAGGAAAAGGTTACTGCAGGAGGACTTGGAGGAGCTGAAGGTGACACGCATTGTCAACAAGGAAGCGTTCATTTCAGAAATCAAGGCGGAAAAAGAAAGAGGCGACGCCCTCCGCCAAGAGCTTGAACAAACGAGGACGCGATATGAGGAGCTAAAATCAAAATATGAAGCCGACATGCGTGAGGAGAAGCTCCAGGCCGAAGCCAAACTCAAGCAAAACCAACAGCGCTTTGAAAAGCTGACAGCCGAGAAGGACGACCTGCAAAGGGAGGTTTCTGCCCTAAGAGAGCAGGCAGAAATATATAAACGGGGCGTCGACAGGGAAATAAACGCTCTTTCCTATAAATTGATGAGGGACCTGCAGATTATCGATGACCTGGAATCCGAAAAGGACAAGTTGGAAAAACAACTCGCGGCATTCCAGCAGATGCACTCCGCCCGAGAGGTGAGCTACAGAAGAGAGCTGGAACATCTGAACACGGCGCTGCAAGACACCAAGGATATCAGCCCTCCGAGAAGGAAAGTGGCCAGGCGTGAAGAGAAGGTGCCTGTAAACAACTTCGCTGATGAGATGGATTTGGAGAGTCTAATAGAGGAGATGCTGTCGGAGGAAATAGAAGTACCCGACGCATCTCCCGAGGAGCTGGATGATTTTGTAGAGGAGATGCTGAGGGATTCGGCCATTCTTTATACCAATCCCATGGACGGGATTGGGATAATACCAATCTTTCACACACAGAAGTGTGTGAAAGTGTGAAAACTCGGGTCAGAGAAAACTGAAAGGGGCCTCTCTGCGGAGGCGAGAGGCCCCTCAACAAGTCTGGAAAAGATGCTGCACTCTCTGGGTCTCAGGAATCTGCAAAAATGGGACAAATGCAAGGAGGCCACTAAAACAAGTAATTAGAACCCTTTCAAAAACTTCCAAATATTGCACACACACACAAAAAAAAAAACAGTAATAAGCCACGTGGCTTAGCCGCAGCCACACAGAAGAGACGTCTCAGTGTTTGACTGGGCGCCTCTCTCTGTTTGTCGCTGTAGGTTCTGTCTTAGTAACTGTGGGTTTTCCCCGGGCGCTCCGGTTCCCCCACTTAAGTCGGGTAAATTGGCCAATATAAAGGATGTCCTAAAGAAAGGGCTTATTGATTTCAAAAACTGCTAAATGGTTCGTATTTGAGGAACATATGTACCGTTTAAAGACAGTGCAGCAAATACCTGGAATTGTTTGCAGAACTGGAATTTCCAGATACAGTTGGAATCAAATTGAGCTTCTCTATGCATATTTTGCAAGAGGCGTCGACTCCTAGCAGAATCTACCTGCCCACTCTCCTAATGATCCCCTCCATCCTGAGTCTGGGCTGCTACCATCAAGCAGCTCAAATACAGAAAAATAGATAGGAAAACGCTTTTAATCAGGCTATTTCATAAATTCTAAATATAATAATTGGAGTTGATAATTACAGACTATATATATAAATATATGTATATATACATAAATATATGTATGTATATATACATATATGAACATATGTGTATATATATACACATATAACTACATATATAAATATATGTATGTGTATATATATAAACATATATGCATATATAAATATATATATATTTATATATATATACATATATAAATATATGTGTACAAATAAACATATATGTATATATATATATATATATTTGGTTTAGAACCTGGATGTCTGACATCCAGGTTCCTCCTTTTTGCTATGGCAAAAAGGAGGAACCTCAAGTTGTGATAGCAGTTGCCGTTTGTGGATGTTGGAACACTGAGCTACTAGTTGTTTAGTGCTTAGTGTTGACTGGGGATGTCAAAGTAACCATTCCTTCCCCAGTCTTTGCATGTAACCTCTCTGCTTAGGGTTACTTGAGTAGTAGCATTCCAACAGATCCACATTTTCACCTCTCGCCCATTTCCGTCTTGTTCCAGTAGCCCATATGTCATCAAGGTGCTCTGGTTCCCCAACACCTGACGCAGACCTTGTTTGGCCGGGCGACGTCTGAGCCGGCATGTTACGCAACTTAGTATCTCTCATGGTATGAGGTAGGCAGTAGCTTGAAGGGTCTTGCCTAAGGACCCAGACTGGATTCGAACCCCGCCCTCTCGGGTGATATATATATATATATATATATTCAATAAATACAGTCACTTCAGACATGACTGGATTTTTAAAGCGCAGATGGAAATATTTTTATTTGGATGGAATTTTGTTTTTCACTCCACAAACTTTTGGAAAGTATTAGATTTTTTTGGTTTTCATGTAATCAAACAGGCAGAAATACACTTTCATATCAGCAATTCACAACATTTCACTGATAAATATATATGTTATATAATTTATATTTGTACATAATATATAAGAATAAGTAGAATTTCACAGATGTATAATTTGAGTTCACTGTTACGTTTCATACTTCCCCGTTTATTTATGTTTCTATTTGCACAGGGTTTTATTTTGAAAGCTGCCGCCGGAAGTTTTAACTCTGTTCCGCTCAAGCTGTTTGCGGGTATCCTCCGGCGCATGCGCACTCCGCTGTATAAACCGTCGCTCGGTGGGCATTTTAAGGCTGACCTGGCGGGTTTAAAAAGCATCCTCGGCTCATTGAAGGTAATTAGACGTGAAAGCTGGGCAGCAATTCTGCATGTAGCGGGTTTATAAATGCTGAACGTGTAAATCTGACCAACAAATATTTGTTTTATGATTTAATTTTCTGGCGGCCTTCTTTTTTTTTTTTAATGACGCTCTCCGTGGCTTTTTCATCTGAAATGATGATTTTTTTTTTTTTTTCCCTCCCCCAATCTATAAATAACAGCAGGCTGACCGGACCGTCGCCATGGCGTCCAGTGGATCAGGTGTGCAGGCTGCGCTGGTTCTGGTTCTGCTGGCGGTCCAACTCGTCTGTGTCGGAGCCGCTGAGGCGGATCAGGAGACGGGAACCGTGATCCCTGCAGAAAGTAGGTGGATTAATGAAAAAAAAAAAAAAAATCAAAGAGATGGGAATATGTCTGCTTTTCACCCACAGTGGAAGTGATGGGTCATTCTTCATCATTTGACTCATGGGGCTTAAAAATAAGACCAAAGATGAGAAAAAAAAAACAACAACATGCAATTAATGCTTGTAGATGGAAACTGAATTTAAGACAAAGGCTGAGCGCTTTCAGTAATAATTAGTCTCCTGTTGCAGTTTCATTAGAGGATCACCGTCTCTCCTCATGTTGGACCTGTTGACCTTATTCTGCACTAACATTACCTGCACCTGTTGGTATAAATGAAAAATACAAATAATAATAATAATAAAAAAGCTAAACTTGTTCCATTTCTTGACACTTTGTGCTTGCAGGTCGTCCATGCGTTGACTGCCATGCCTTTGAGTTCATGCAGAGGGCGCTGCAAGATCTGAAGAAGACGGCTTTTAACCTTGATGCC
Source organism: Poeciliopsis turrubarensis (assembly GCA_010277015.1). NCBI lineage: Eukaryota > Metazoa > Chordata > Actinopteri > Cyprinodontiformes > Poeciliidae > Poeciliopsis > Poeciliopsis turrubarensis. The sequence goes on from VMRN01000112.1 coordinate 768,556, forward strand.
AGGGTCAGGGAAACTTTCAGTTCCTACTTTGAATTTTAACAACCGTCTGAAGGTTTTATTGGGTCGGTTTATTCATCAAAATAAAGACACTTTGCTTTCTGAAAATTTGTTCCGCTTTTGCTCGTCAAGCTGGTTTTAATATTAGAACGCCACGAATTGAATTTACTTTGGTTCAGTGCTTTAAACCCGCTTCATGTTGTCAGACGGGTTCGAAGTGATTACTTGATTTTACCCGTCAGACCCGGGTAAAATCGAAGCTGTGTCTGATCACAGTTAATCACCACAAGGAAGGCGATTGTATTTTCACACCAGGCCAGGTTTGACTGGGTATCTTTTCTTTCTCTCTTAATGGATGAGATCGTTATTTAAAAGCGGCTTTTCGTGTCGACTCGGATGATCCAAGGCATTTACGTTTGACAAAAAAGAAAACGGGAGAAATCTGGGAAAAGGGCAAAGACTTTTTCACAACACCATGTTAGTCACAAGAGAAATAACATTGATCTTTAAGATAAATGAATTGGACATAATAAACGGGTCCAACCAGCAGAGCAGCTGTCAGTTTTCAGTGAGTAGCTCAAGCTAATCTGGGACGCTCCCATTCATGACTCTCTTTACGAAAAATCATCTGAGGAAAACTTTTTTTTTGCTTCGTGACTCGGCTTGTTAGAATGTATTTAATGCAGCAAATACTGAAACTCGCTGATATATTAAGTAATCAAGACTAAATGATCATTCTTCCCTCTTGAGTTTGATTAATCCAACCTGACCTTCTGTGTCTTACAGGGCATTGATCGTATCATTTATCTTTTGTTGAGACAAATTTCTTATCATGGTACAGATATGTTTTTCAAATGCATGTTTTTTTCGAGAGCTATAATTGTTGTGCCATGCACTCACAACCATAGTTACTTAAAAAAGAAGCAATAAATATATCTTACTATTACTTTTATTCTCACAACTATACCACAAAATATTGTGATGAAACTTAAAGTCCACACCCATTTAGTTGCAGCTCCAGTCAGAAAATACCCTTTATTCTTGGCTTTTTAATGTTGCATCTTTGCAGATTAATAATCATTCCACCCTAGAAAAACTAGAAGAAGAAACAATTCAATCCCATTATTAAAACTGTCCAAGCAAGAATAAAGACTCATCCAGATAATGAGTTTATGGAAGCTGTTGTTTCTTTGTTTCTTTCGTGATTACCACCAGGAGGAGAAGGAAACCAGTCCAAACAATCATAACATGGCATCTCATGCATTTCGTCTCTCACACCGGATTCCTTCCTGTTGCAGACGGAGACGCTGGTGCTGCGGGCCGAGAGGAGGGCTCTGTGCGACTGCATGCCCACCACCACGCTGCGCTGAGCCACGCCCGCTCGGACACCACGACGACGACGACCCGACTCAAACACGTGTACAGAAACTCCCATCTGAACTTCTCTGAACGACAGGCACTTTATATGATTTGTTTCCATCACATTTGGGTGCAGCTCTGATTTTCCACCACAGGGGGCGTCATTGTTTTATTTTTTTTTATTTATTTTTCTTTTGCCTTATTTAAGACGCTGACGTTTGCGAATCTCCACATCTCTGAATTGTCCTCATCGTCCTCGTCGAAGCAGAAACTCGTTTTTCTACTCTCTAGTAACCGACTGTAAAACGTAGACAAGGTAGGATGCATCTGTATATGATTGTGTTGTATGAGGTCACTGTTTACACTTTGAACTGTAGCATCAGAGTTTATTTAACTGCTCACAATAACGGCAGTTCGACATAGTAATTTAAGATAATAAGAATAACCTGACTGTCATTTGAATAATTGTAATTAGCCGACTCAGAGCCTGTGGGATGGGCGACTTACAAAGGAAGGTTCTGTTTCCTCCACGGTCGGCTGTGGAGACGTTTTTGTTTCTGTGCAGGTACTTTTAGGAAGAACACTCGTAGGTCTCGGTTTAGCACAGCACTGTAGCATGAATTTCTAGCACTTTCGTTTCGCGTGGTCAAGGTTGGTGTGTGCAAACGGTGTGAACGCGCTCGCCGTGCGTCTGCGGCGCTCGGCCCGATTTCCAGGCGTCTGCAGGAAAAGTGATGAGGCGGGCGGGATCGGGGGAGCTGCGGCATCAGCAGGGAGGGGATGAGGAGGAACTGCAGCAGGGAACAGAAAACCGTCTTACCGTTTCATTAACAATGTACTTTGCAAGTCACGAGAGGCTCCACTTACAGTGTTAATGTTGTACCTATAAATAAAATCACCAAACAACCGTCTTTGTTTGTTTTTTCTTGTGGGAGGCGGGGGCTGACATGTAATAAGAGAGAAAATACAGATTTGTCAATAAATGCAACAATTTATTTTAGTGCCACTGCAAAAGGAAACAGTTGTGGTTCAGCAAACGCTTAAAACCAACAAAAAAAAATATGATTAGGTAGTGAAATAAACCAGAAGCTTTCTGCTGGGCATCAAGTATTTCCTGCCGTAAGCATCACCAAATTCACGTCCTTCTTTACACAGGTGCATTTTAATATATTAGAACGAAAGTAAATTCAATTCAATTATAAGACTCGGAGTCATCACACACAGAATGATGCGTTTGAAGACTTTATTCCTGTTAACCTCATTAATCACAACAAACCCAAAATGTTTCTCCGAAGGTTTGAATATTTCCAAACCATCGATACAAAATATGGTGTCAGGAAAACGTTGTGGTCTATTCAAACTTGGAGAAGGCAGTCGCTGACACCTTCGAGAATCAGAGTGCTGCTTTCAAGCGTTTCAGTAGAAAGTTGAGTGGAAGGAAAACGGTACAAGCAATGTAAGTAACTGCAGCTTTGAGAGGAATGAAGGAAAGCCTACTCAATGGGAACATAGCTTTATATCCAGGATGAATGACCCACTTCATGTTAATACCACATAACTAGTTAAGTTAAAGTTTGTGGTAGCAACATGTAAAATAAGTTAAAGGAACAAGAGCTGAGGATTTCTTTTGCCATTCTTCCAAACAAATAAAAATGCTTTAGAGCAACGTTCTGAACCCTGGCGCCTCTTTAGTTCTGGGTTTATTTGTGCAGTGAGGCAACCGAAGAAAAGCTCTAACATAATGTTTCTGCTTCCCTTGTCTCTTCCTGGACACACATAAAAACATCTTTAAAATATATATATATATATATATATAACAGCCGTGATTACCACCAGGAGGAGAAGGAAAACAGCGCGATCCATCACCTCAGTTCTTCTCTGCACCAGCAGGAGGCGCTCTGAGTACAGGCGGGCGGGCAGCTTGTCGCAGCACTGCGCCACTCTCTCGTTTCCTGGGCGAGATTCTGGAAACAGACACAGGCAGGGAAACGGCGAGGAGCCCCGCCGGCCGGCGCAGAGCCTGCAGTGACCTGGCAGGTTTCTCTGCTGCCCTGCTGAGGTTTAAACTCGCTAACTTCTTCCCCCAAATCCAACTTCTCTTTCATCTTCTCCCGGAGAATCTGACTGCATCGACAACCAGCTGTCAGAAAGTCTCCAGAGGAAAATCCTCAGCGCTTCCAGTCCCTTTTAATCCATCCTTCATGTGGGTTCAGGACTGCCCTCACCAAACCACAGAGGCTTCCACGCATTGTTCTGCTGCAGCTTCTCAAAGCAGAGCGCAGGGAAACCCGCTGAGCGGGACAAGCCGAGTTGCTGGGCTCAGAATATAACTGCAGTCATTAGAAAGAATTATGGGCACCATTATTTCAATTTCAACTATGTATTTAAGTAAGACCAAGTTTAAGGAACTTCGCCAGGGCGTCAAAGTGTCAGGGGGCGGTCTGACACTTTAAAAAAAATCAGCTGCAGCCCAATTAAGGTTTGTTTTTGTTTATTTCCAGATCGTTCAGTCAGTCAGACTGGAGAGGGCAAAACTCCCGAGTTATTAAAAAACTGATAAATGAAAGAATGACTGTCCACCACAACAGAACTGCATCACCAAACGTAGACGATCACTAAACAACCGCTTAACTCTCGCATGCCTTGGGCCGGCTCTGCCCTCTAGCTCAACCAGTGTGATCACGGCTGAGCCGCAGGCGGCCCTTTGTCTCCTCCGTTCCCACACGCCGAGGGCGCCTCTGATAAAAACCCGCTCTGCGGGGGGCGCTGGCGTCTCGAAGGGCAGATCTGAGATATGGGCTTGCCACTGGTTGCAGAATGTCAGCTCTGCATTTTCCTCTGCACTTCAGTCAAGACGACGAGGCTTGCTATGAGGGAAACACCATCGCTCATCGTCGCCGCCGTCAACCGACCTGCTCAGCGTTTCACATTTACAACCCTCAGGTGTTTTTGTCGAGATAAACGCATAAATTAGCTAACGCTGTGAGGCATCGTCACCAGAAAGATGTTTTCTTCTAACCTGAGATTGGGTTGCTGAGGTAACGGATGCAGAAGACAGAGTCCAGATTTACCTCTAACATCATGTTAGAACCCAGACAGGCCGGTAAACCGACAGCTTCCATTTTCATCTCAACTTTCCTTCATCACAACGGACTGGAGTTGTGACCAATCTCCTCCATTATGCCATTCACAGCGCTCCTCTGAAAAGCCACACAACTTCCACTTGTAAGGTAAAAAACGTGAAGCCGAAAAGGGTTTCTCTGTCCTCCTGAAATCGGTCAGCTGAGAAACCTAAATATGTCACTAGCAGAGACCCCCGCTTTGCTTGAGCTGAAATGATTCACAACCTGCTAAGCTTTTGTTTTCACTTCAAACATGCATCAGATCTCTGTAACTTCCTGTGAAACACGGCACCGAAATGTCAGCTGAATCAGTGGCGTCCCAACCTCATCTTCCGACTCGCGACTAACAGAGACTCGGACACAAACAAGCCCAAAGCGCGGCTGTCGCACAACAACTTTTTTTTAACTTATCACTGAAAATATGGCAGAAAATCCAGGCAATCCATGAATTCTTAGCAGTTTCACTTCAGGAGAAAAGCGCTGGTCGGACGGCTTGAATCTATCGGAGATCAAAGATCAGAGTTTATAGAAGACAAAACCTTCAAGATATGAAGACAATTTGAAGGTCAAAATGGGTCAGGGTCACACCTGAGTCGTTGGTAAAACTACGTCTTAAAGCTATCAGCACAAACTTTCCTACTAAGGTTTGAAAAAACTGAACAGCCAAAACTTATGTGATGTCTTCCCTTGTTGTTCCAGATAACTGAAGGATTATTTTTCCATTCCCGTGTCCGCGTGGATTACCTGGATTATAACAGGCATGTGGGGTGAATTACATGTAAACAGCTGTGTCCAATACTTATTTCCCCTGCTGTGAATAACCGACAGAACATTTGTTGATTTGAAAGTTTTGGTTTGATATCAAAAACCGACTTCAACCTCAAAGAATAAAGTCCATTTTAAGGGAAAAAAGAATATTTTGTCTCTTTGCAATCGAGGCATACGGGTGGAGCGAATGGCAAAAAATTTGCACAAATTCAATGTAACATTTATTGCCCTGGTTTTTTTTTTTTGTCATCACTAGGAGTGTTTACAACCTTCCCACTCCTGCACACGAGCCTCGTGCTGCTACATCACTGGCAGCACATAAAGGCACCACTCCGACAGGGCAGGCAAAGTGACGCACTGAGCATGCTCAGTCCAATCCACTGTAGACGATGTGCCGATCTAATGGGAAAAAAAAACAAAGAAAGAACATCTTCTAAGGTATCTTTTTAGAGGAGAAAATGTTCACGCTGAGTCAACGGTACGAGGATTTCTGCAGGATGTCTGCCTGCGCCTTCTCCTGCTCTTCCTCCTGGTGCTCACTGAGGAGGAGGAGGAGGAGGAGGAGGAGGGAGAGGAGAAGGAGGAGGCGGGGAGAAAGATGCAGCCTCATCAATAGAAAACTAGTTCTGATCCAGTTCAAACTAGTTCTGCCTTATTAGGCTGCGAGGGGATCCGCAGTTCCACTTTAAATGCCGCAGACAGAGGGCAGAGTCGCACAGGGAAGATCTGCACTTCAAACTTCACGCAAACCGTCAAAAACCTTTCGCCTCTCCGGTCCTCGGCCGCTCTCCCTTACGTTTCTATCTCCATGCGTGCGTCATAAACGTGAATTCAGATCAATAACACCTCCAAGTCTTTGGAAAAACAATCAATGCAATATTAATGATGGGTCCGAGTGAGCTGCACCGGTGAGCGGTTAAATACCGCCAAAGCATGCGAGGGGGAGACAACAAAGGAGCAGCTCCTGCACCACCACCACCACCACCACCACCACCACCACCATCATCATCATCATCATCATCATCATCATCATCATCATCATCATCATCATCATCATCATCATCATCATCATCATCAACCCAACCACTGCTGCCTCAACAAAAAAAAAAAAGAAAAAAAAAGAAAAAAAGCTGCAGGTTATTAATTTGCAACCAGTGTCCAATAGATACTAATGGATGGGGCAGCAAGGCGAAGATAATCTCCGTGTAGGGAGAGATTTGTGGCAGGAGCAGGGTGGCGCTGGAGAGACGGAGGATCACTGCAGTGCAGCAGAGCTGTCACTCAGCCGCATTGTGAGTCTGGCTCGCTCTGCCAGCCTCCTCGGGACAAATCCTGCTCTGATACGGATTTGGAGAAATCACACGAGGGGCGGCCGCGTGTAAAACGAAAACAGGAATGTTTCGTCTGTGTTTCAGTTCCTCTGAGAACGCTGACTGTCTAAAACAGTTCTTGTTTCGAAGGGGTCTGCAGTCGATCCACTGTGACGCAGCGCGCCGCGTGTCTGCGTCCCAGAAAACGTCAGCCTCTGATTCTGCAGCGACGGGGCTCTATGCCCAGGGCAGAATGACCTGGGAGGGCGGCAGGAAGCAGAAACACCAGGGATTGAAGCAAAACCTGGGATTAGTTATTCTGCTGTAAATTTAGATTCTGTAAAATAGCGTCATTTGTGTGCAGAGAATCTATTAATTTCTGTCCATGTATTGATTGGTATTTAATAAATTGATATTGTTGACTTCTCCCCAGTTCATAAAATAAATAACATTGCTGCAGAAGGATGTCTTTCAGAATGGAAAAAAAATAAAAACATAAACACAGACAAGCTTATTTTCTGACTTACATGCCAAGCATTTATCACCCCCAAAATTTTGTTAAATAAAGATTTATAACATTTGGATTTAACAAAAATAAATACACTTTTTTTTTTTTAATAAAAAAATTTGTTTTTTAATTTACATTTTTTTAATTTAAAATACTTACATTTTTTAATTTTAATTTAATTTAAAGTTAATTACTGAAGCAGTTGAATCAGTTTCAAATAAAACTGAATAAATGTGGAAAAAAAATGTAACTGCAGACCAATCACGTTGTCCACAGAAGTGTTAGACCCGCCCACAGATGCATTAAACTTTGAAAGCGTCTATATTTTTAATTAAAGATCTACTATAAAATTGTTGACAAATTTAGATGATATAGATACATAAATCTATTAAATTAATTCAGGTACTGTCAAGGTTATTGAACATATATCAATATTTATCAAGTAATTTGTGTATTGAATTATGGCACTAATACCTTAATACTATAATTACAAGGTCTCATATTATGACTTAAACACAACAAAAATTCAAGACTGAATTAATAATTTGCGTATTTCATGACTTGAATATTCAACAAGTTGACACATTTATGCAAATATTCAGTGTTTATTTGACATGAGTCTTCTAGAGTTGTCTGAAAGTTTAGATAAGCGTTGCTTCCACAAACGATTTTCTTATTAGATTTGTTTGATCATGGCAGTTTGGACCCCGTCATGAATTATTTCCGATCAAAGTGATTGGATATTTCACTGGCTGGTTTATAGCAGCGTTAGTGTTGCTGCTATGGACACATTTTTTAGTTCAGACGGCTAAAAGACCAGATTATTTCAAGATGTGCTTTCACGTGACTGTAGAATAGAATTATTTCAACACTTATATTTAACTTTTAATTAAAGTTTTTTCCATTCATAATTATTTCATTAGGAACATAAAATTTTTTTAATTACTTAAGAATAAAATGTATTTTGAATATTTATTTGATGACTAGAGGCACCCCCAAGCCCCCCCTGGTGGCGCCTCTGAAGGAAAACCAGCCTTTCTGCGCATCACCATCTCACCCCTCCTCATGAGCCCACTTTCTCGAAATACATCCTTCGCGCAGCGCAGAGCAGCTCGTTCAGGCCTCTCTCTCACCCCTCATCGCCGCCCTCCTCCCTCGGCCGCCGGCATCCAATCTGAGTGGGCGGGAGGACCTCCCCAACCCCTGAACCCGCGCCTATACCCGCCCCTGCGCGCTTATAAAACCGGCCCGGATCGCGCCGGAAAGTCTTGGGTCTTCAGAATCGCTCAGGGTTGCAGCAGAACATCCCCCCTCCTCCGTCTTATCCCTCCCCTCTCCATCATCCTCTCACTGTTTTTTAGGAGACTCTTTTTACGCATCATCCATCCTCACCCCATCCACCACCACCACCGCCACACTCCACAACTGCAGCGGGACCGTCTTTCTGCAGGCCAGTTGCATGCATTGTTCGTCTCCCAAAATGGTTTGCGAGACTAAAATTGTTGCGGACGAACACGAGGCTATAGCGGGGACCAAAAAAGAGCCGATGATGTGGGGCTCCCCGGCGGCCCCCGGCGCGGCTCTGAGCCCCGCCGCCGAGCCCAAGGATGTGCGGAGGGACGGGGTTTTTATCCGCGAGTTCGAGCGGGAGGACCAGGAGGAGGTGCTGCGCATTTTCCACGAGGGCATCATGGAGCGGATACCCAACTCGGCGTTCAGGGGGATCTGGCAGCAGCCCCGGACCCAGTTCTTATACGCCTTTCTGACAGGTGAGCGGTTAAAGGAGCCCCCCCTCCCCCACCACCACCACCACCACCACTACTGTAAATCTATATCGGAACTCCAATCTGATTTAATCATATTTGTAATCAGCACCACGCAATGCGCAGTTACGCAGAAACCCGTTGCCACTTTTAAACTTTGCCCACCGGCGCACCGGCGTTCCGCTCCACCACGCAGCCAACAAAAGGCATGCCGGGCGCACGGAGCGTGTGTCGAGAGGCTGATGGTGCTGATGCTGTGGTCACACGCCGGCGTGACTTCGATGAACGAGGCAGTCAGTTTTGACGGTCGGCCCATAGGGTGCGCCCATCGCTCGGGAAAATGAAAACAAAAGGACGGGCAGGAAAAGAGAGAAGGGAAGAAAGAACGGGAGTTAAATCCCTCCATGCGCCGCTGAAATCCTCCCTTTTGTTCATCCAAATGAAAACCTCCCGACTGGGGGAGGTAACAGATTTCTACCTCTGATCTAAGTGATCAGTGAAAAAACAAACAAACAAAACAACAGCAAACAAACTCATGTTTGCTGCAAACATTGAAAACGTTTTACTCTGCTGAGCAAATAGTGCAGCTCAACATGCGACGCGTCCCATCCACCGCGATTGTCTGTGTTTCCCTTTGCGCCCCCTAGCGTCGCACACGACTGGTTTCCAATCGCGTAAAAAAATTGATTTAATAATGCAATCAGAGCCCGACTGGCATGCTGCGCTCCGGAAAGTTCAGAAAGAGGTAAAAATAATTTCTCTCAGCGTTGCAAATGAACTCACGCGTCTTTCTCAGGGTTCCTATACATCCTCAAAGTGAAAATTCAGTTACTGAACGATGAAATGCAAAGTTCACCATAAAATTAACTGGAAATGTTTGCACAGAGGTCAGTTGGACCTCTGTGCAAACTAGTTGGATGGATAGAAAATATGGATGAATTTATGGATGGTGTAAATAATGAGGCAGGAATCAAAATCTGGAAGTAGTTCCTGGTTTTCCCCCGGAAGCGCCAAACTTCCCCAGAATGTGTAGGAACCCTGGATGCAGGATAACTCTGCTCGCCGTCAACAAGCCGTTCATGTTTCTCCACTGTGGTGCTCGGCGTCGCCATGCTTGTCCTGCTGTTCTGTGTCTGTTGTCGGATTCAAACCCTGCCAAAAGTCAAACTTGTGATTCTCTCTTCTGACAGGTTTCGTTTACTTTTCTTCCATTTCTCCATAGTAATGTGCTTTTACATGACCAAATCTGTCACGCTGACCTGCTGCGCACCGCTCATTCTCATGGGTGCGCGCTACTACTACAGCAGGAAAGTTATCCAGAATTATTTGGACTGTGCTCTGAACACGGACATGGCTGACATTGAGGCCTATTACATGAAGCCCACAGGTAAGGAACTGCTTCTTCTCACTGACGTCCCGTTGGTATGTGTGATTTGTCAGCAGGCGGCTCTACCCGCAGTGTTACAAGATAAATTCAAACAACCGGTGAAGATTAAGACCTCGGCTCGCTTTACACAGCAGCTTTAAACTAGCGGAGAGGATGAAGCCAAATAAAAGTCAGTGTGACTGACGGATGCATGACGAGAACACAGTTTAGTCCTCAGGCAGAGGAAAATAGTTAAATATGCAGGTCATCCTTCTGCTTTCCTTCCTCGCTGTTCTCACCCCTCCTCCCTGCGTGTTTCTTGCTCCTTCCCCCCACCGGCTTCCTACCCTCGCTGCTGTTGGCCTCTGGAGTGGGGGTAGAGGGCAACGCAGGGCCTATTGATTGCACTGGGGAGACTGCTGATACTCTCTCTGCAGTGAGCTCGGTGTCGTCGAGCCTCATTTCCTCCACTAAGGCTTCTAATTAGGAAGAATCAATCCAACTATTTATCCTCCTCCTACAAATATGTGTTGGGTTTACCACATTCCCCTGCCTTGCCGTCGACGCACACGGCCGACACCAGAAACAGGTGTGAGGAAAGCCAGTCAATTGCCTTCCCATTGTGTGCTGCTCTCGAGCGCTGCGCCCGCTGGCCTGCTAATCCACAGCACACACAGTTGCAGTTTAGCATTCCCATTATTGCTGCAGAGCCGCGGTGGTTCAGAGGGGGTCAGGCGTCGCTGCTCCCGGACAATGCTAATGATTACAGGCGCGCAAGCCGAGTGGACCCAGAGGGACGGACACCAGGGTCCGATGGAGAGGCACGACTCACGCTGCTGTCATTTGTTGCAGAAATCTGCGCCGCTTTTGCTATGTTACAACCAAAAACTTCAACGTGTCGTCTTTTATATCCTGTGCTGTTGCTCTATAGGGTAGAGCAACACAAAGCAGAGCACAGTTCAGATGGAAAAAGACAATTGTTTTATAAATAAAGATAATATTTTACAGCAATAACTTCAAGAAAAAGATCCAGTTCAACCCACTGCCTTAGCAAACACTTGCCATGTCTCTATAATCGCACAAATTGGAATTCAATATATGATTATATATACAAATGAACACGGCAATTAAAAAAAACAACTGATATCTTTTGATAAAAAGTTTATGCAATAGGATGAGGTGGTTATCCGGCTGCATCAAACATTTTTTTTTTTGCAAAACTGCAAAGTATCACACGAGTCACGTGATCAGCAACCAGATGTTGCTACTGGCGGAAAAGACGGAGAAGACGGCAGGAAGTGTTAGGAGGAGGATGGCGCAGCGTTTTCAAAAATCACTTATTGCATAAAAAAACGTTTTCACGTGTGATTATGATTGCGCTTCTTGTTGAGTGAAAACACTGAAATTGTGTTTTTATGACATTGGCGGAACATCAACCAAGTTTTGCTGGAAACGCAGCTGGTGTTCTTATTATTTAAACTGAGGCATAAATCCAGCTGTTCTGTGAAGCTCTCAGAGATTTACTAGAGAGGATTGGAAAAGCAAGCAGCATCACGGAGAAGAAGGAACCCAGCAGACAGGTCGGGGAGAGAGTTGTGAAGAAGTTTAAAGCAGGATTAATTTATAAACCGATCCATCATCAGAAAAATGGAAATAATCGTCATTCTGAACTCGCCAAGTGAGCAAGAACCGCAACTGCTCAGATGTTTTAAACATAGAACCTGCCACATTATGACTGACCCAAGTCTCCATGAGCCTGTCCCCGCCTCCAGCTCACATCAGCTCTAACCTGTGGAACCCGCTCGTCGGTTCCGGTTCTTCTTCTGCCGAGCGTTTTAACGCAAACGCCTGCAGTGATTCCCATGAACACTCTCGTCACTGCGGCTTATTGACTCCTACCTGCTAACGTGCTAAAAGCCGCGCAGCAACACGACGGTTTAAACTGATCGTGGTGCAGTCATTCCTCCGTCTTTATTAATGAATATGGGTGTGACATTGGGGTAAACACCCAGAACAGGATGGCAGCAGATACGGCAGAGCTTGGTGAGACACGTCTTTATGTCATTAAGGCAAAAATAATCTCATACTCTGCAACGACCAGATGGTCGGCAATCATTCACTGGAAATAACTTTTTATTTGTACAAACTGCTAAAGTTTTTGCAGATACGAGTGATCGCTGTTATGTGACTTAGTTGTCATATATACATTTAATTTTACATTTATTGGTTTTATCTGTCTTGTTACATCAAAAATGATGAAAAATCTGCATTGCTGAATCTGTCCTGCAGTTTTCCCAGTCAACAGTAGCGAGGATGCTGGACTCTTTGACCTTTTAAATAGGTCAATATGAGTTTTAGTCTTTCTGTATTCATGTTCATCGGCTTTTCTTATCTCACTTCAAATGAATCTCTTTAATCACTGAGCCCATGGGGCACTTTAACTGGTTTAACTGGTTTTAGAACAGGTGAAGCTGACTGAAAAAGCAAAGAGCAAAGGGTTACCCCTTCAGCACGTAACCCTGGAAATAAAAACAAAGCCTGTCCGACTCCAGCAACACCTGCTGTGTTTCATAACCACAAGATGAGACGACAGATTAGAGAAAACGGGGGGAAAAAGTGCTTGAAGGAGAGGCAGGATGGAAAAAGAGGCAATGAAAAGGACTAATGTTTATATGTGTTAGGATAAAGACACCAGAAGCTTCCTGGTCATCATCTAGATAAAGATTTAAAAGACATACGTACCTCCTGTAGCGCTTCCCGTTGTTGTATTTTGAACCACTGGACTTCCTTTCCTCCACGTCTCTAGACACAAAGGAAGTCATTCCTCCAATGAAAAGCCGTCTGAAGTGTTGATTGGTGGGAGGATCCAGCTGTGGTTCCCTAATGTCAACAAAAAATGTATTGAAGCGTTTTAAGATATTTTTCTAGACAAAAGAAAGTGCAGATATGGAGAACATCAACATCTCTATCAGAATGATTTGTATTTCTAAAGTGTTGAAGACGGTTAAGTTGGAGTAAATAATCCAAAAGCATTGACTTTCTGTGACGTATCACTTTGTAGCACAATGTGATCACCGGCTTTGTCAGGCTAAGAGTTGAATAAAATCAGCAACATGAGCATCACAGCTCTGAGTTGTAATATATACCTCACGTAAAAAGAAAATTTCAACACAAATTCATTTGTACTGATTGCATAATAATGCTATTTAATCTCTTGCTACACTATGCAGTGGCTTTGTCTGCTCCCATGAAGAGTCAGTCACTTCTACATGTTGAAAGCCTGAAGTAGCTAACACAGCAGGGGACCTGGCAACCTCTTTTAAAGTACTTCAGCTAATTGGCGGCAAATAAGAGGACAAATAAGATTTTTGTTACACATTATTTGGCTATCATCAAGTTACGAAACAGAAATACAAGATGGCTGTGTTATGGCCAAAATGGCCGACTCTGTCCTGAAGTAGTAGAACATAGCAGAACCTATTTAATACCAATTCTTCAAAGATTTTAATTTCACCATGTATGGAACCAAATACAATATATTCTTGGACACACAAACATAAGTAGCAAGAAGATAAAGAAAATGTGACGTTACGATCATGGAAAATCTTACTGAATCACGTTAATTATAGGACTACAATTGGAAAAATTAAAAACCGGATCAATTTCATTTTCCTCTGAAACATCACACACACACACACACACATTGTGAGACTTTTAAAGATGACAACACTGCAGACATCTTTCCACTTCCTGTCATCCTTGATGCAGACGTGCGTCTGCTTTATCCAGTGTTTGTAAGAAGTGGGAATCATTAATAATGCACCGAAGTCTCACTATCCTTCTCTTATGTTTTACGTTGCTATTAAATCAATACTTAACCGAGGCGCACATTGGAAAGACTAAATGGTGTGTCATCAGCAGCTTCATTAATTGTCACGTTGAGCTTTTTCTGAGTCTCAGGCGATAAATTGAAAGGATTAATCATTACATAAAAGCCTGTTGTTTTTATCTGACCGATTACTTGTCCCCTGTGAAGATTAAGAGTTTGCAGTTTAAGTCGAATAAATCTGGACGTTGCACTGATGGGAAAAGTTCGTTTTTACAGCCTTGGAAAACCTCGTGATCATTTCCACGTTTGTGATGTTACAACTGCAAACGTCAGTGTTTCTCCTTAGGACATGAAATACCAACTCGAAGTTCGCATGTGGTTGTGATGTGGAAGGAAAGTGATGCATGGTTCTCAAATGCACTGCATGCATTCAACCCTTTGAATCCACACTTCACCAAACCAGCTTCTGATGCAACTACAAATCCAAATATAGGGGCTGAAATGACTGCCATACTTTCAACAAAACTTCACTTAGACTTTAAATAATCGCAGCACTTGAACCTACTTTAATCTAAAACCTTCCCATCGTCGAGTTTTTGTCCTGCTGGCAGGTTCATCCTACTTTCCAATTTTTATTTTTTACATGTTTCATGTGACACTACATGTCACATAAAACATGCACTAAAGTACATTTATATATGTGGCTGTGACATTAAAAAGGTGGATATGTTTGATTAGTATGAAATCTTTGGCAAGGCACTGATCCAGTGATGCGTTTGCTGAGCATTTTACATTGTAAGTGTTTTGGTCTTACATGCAAGGTCTGAGTTTAGCAACGTTTTTGAAAATTCGTATGAATGCATTAACATAAAGATAATGACCTGGACACAGTGAAGACTGGCTTGACGCAGGTTTCACCCACTAAAAAACCTAAGACTTCTGAAAACTATTTAGGACCCAAATGTTTGGGTCACTTTAATATGATGGATGCCTTGGCAGCGTTTTACCGGCACACTTGAATCACAGTGAGCAAAGGCGTCTGCATTTCACCTGATGGAAAAGACGCGCGAGAAAAAGCCTTCGTAGAATATCTGAGTTTAAAAAGTCCTGCCACGTCAAAATTTAAGACCTGTAATTACTTACTTAAAGGTACCTTTTCTTGAGTTTCAGACATTTTAAGGCCTTAATTTGAGATTACGGGTGAAGAGTAAGTAGCGTGTGTGAAAATTAAGGCACAAATCACTCAACCTGCACAGGCAAGCTGATGGGCAGCAAGGCTGAACGACTGAAATGCACACAGCGAGAACTCCTAATGGAGATTTCAAAGCAGAGAGAGAGAGAGAGATAGAGAGAGAGAGAGAGAGAGAGAGAGAGGCAGAGAGCATGTCTGCAAAATGTCACATCAAGGCAGAAATCTTCTCTGCAACACAGTCCAGGCTGTGATGAAAACGACTTCTGTTTCAAATCCTCACTTCTCAACAAATGAATTATTTATTTACTGCGTTTCTGCACACGGGCACAACGTCTGACAGTCCACTCTCACTGAACGGGGGAGGAGAAAGAAACTGCTGATGGTTGAGTTCTCTGTGACGGGCTAATCCATTCCTCTGGCGTGAACTTTGACCTAAAGCGCGGGGCGTTTCTTAGAGAGTGCATCAAGGAGGCTGTACATGTGCTGTCATGCACTGCTAGATAATTTTATTAATAAAAAAAAAAAAAGAGTAGATGAAATAATAGTAATGAAATTAAAAAATTCACTTAGCTTCTTATTGTTGTATAGTGGAGTTAAAGAAATCTAGCAAATTAAAACTGCTTCCTCCAAAAATGACAATAAGGCAGAGACAAACGATGCGATACAAAGAACGGCGCTCCCGTTCTGAGCGTGTTCGCGCAGCGCTCGTCTTTTTGTGGAAGTGAACTGCAGCGCAGTGAAGCTGAGTCTAGACGAAACGCTTATCAACTGAATTAGCCCTGCAGGTTTCATCTGAAGGAAACAAGAATAATCCTGTTAGCGATCAAATCCAATCCCCAATGCGCTCCACTGGGTGTGTGTGTGTGTGTGCAATTTGGGGGGATTTCATACAGGCTTCCAGTCAGAGTATCACTGAGTGTTTGACACTCCCACCGATGCCAGTACGGTGCAGCAATCAGGTTTTCTTCTTCATGTGGGACGCATTACAAAGGATCTCTACTGCTCTTCCTCTTTTTCTCGCCTTGGTGTATTTCATATGTTGACGTCCCCTCCCCCCGCGGCATTAATGGCAGATTATTCATCATTCTTTGCTCCCCTCTTTGTGCTTTGAGGTCCTTAAAGGATCATCACTATTTCTGTCAACACAGAAGCCCCTCTAGTTTCTACTCCTTCATGAGACATGAATAATTTCTTTCCTTTCCTCCCCTCTTCCAAGTCTTTTTTTCCGAGTGAGTAAGCTCATTCATTCGACTCGCACACAAACACTAAACCACTGGTGTTTAACTATAGCAATGCTGTCCTGAGCTCCTGCAGCTGCTGAGCTGCATCAACAGGGACCTTAGTGCCCCAATGGAAAAAAAAAAAAAAAAAAAAAAGAGCTGTCCCTCAAGATGCCTGTGCAGACAAACTGCACGGCTTGCCTTTTTACGTTCTGAGACACTACTGAGCAGAAAACAGAAGCAAAACTAAATTCAGACCCCAAAACTGCACACAACCTCTGACTAAACAGTTACGGCTTCAACTAAAACGTGTGTAAAAATGCAGCATCCTTATTTGTATCAGCTGGTCTCTACTTAAATATTTTCAGAAACGCCTCAACATAATTATGAGGCGTGAAAATGACAAATATGTAGGCCCCGGTTTAACCCGAGGTCAACATGCCAACATTTTATTTCAGCAAAATCATAAACACTTGCTATATTTTAGCAGTTCTTCCCCAACGCTAACAGGGCAGAATATCACATCTTTTTGCCATTCTGTTCTGCACAGAGCGACACAACAAAACGGTGCTGTCCTCAGCTGTGGTCACTATATCTCTCTAACTTACTTCCCGACACAAAATAAGAGATGTGGTCGTGAGGAAGGGATATTCGATGCAGCTCTTTGTCCCACGCGCCGGGTCTGCGAGGCAGGGTTAAGCAATGGCCGGCGTCCTGTGAGCAGGGAGGCAGAGCGCCGCTTGCTGCCCTCAGGCCTGGCGCCGGCTCAGCTCAGACAGATGGTCAGGGGGGCTGAAAGGAGTTGACACTGCAGCTTTGACTCCTGCTCTGCATAAACTTTCAGCTCATGACATGAGTGAACTCTGCTAGCTACAGGATCGACTCACATTAACATTCTGTCATTTACTCAAAATGTTCTCTGTTCTGAACTGAATTGATCAGTTCAAATTAGGCTCCCAATTTGAACATGTTGTGGATTTCTCTTATCCACAGAGGCTCAAATATATTCATACCCCCTCTGATATTTACTAAAAAGGTTCCTGATCACGTAGCAGCCACGGTTGGATATTTGACCCCTGCTCTTTGTTGACCTGAATGAATTGGTGTCTGGGTTTGGGCCGCCCATTGAGACACAGCTGATAAACTGGGCTTACCTCGCCCGTTACAGAAGCTTAAAGTTAAGCTGCTGGTGATACCGGCGCATTACATGAAAATGATGGAACAAGTGAGGACGATTGAAAAAAGAAAGGCAGAAATAAAGAAAGACAAGAGGAGAGAAGGAAGAAAAGAAACAAAGGGAACAGAAAGAATCAAAATCAAATGAAAACAAAGAGAGAGAGAAGTGATTTAGATTTAAAGTATGGATGGACAGAAATAAAAATAAAAATCAGTGAGGAAACAGGAAGGAAGGATGAAGGGAGAGATCTAAACCAACCTGTATTTGCACAAAACTCGTGCAATTTCTGTGACTGATTCTTTTATAAATTAATTGTATTTATTGCACCACATAATTAACTAATGGTGGGAATGAAGAAAATAAAAAAGAAGACAGGAAGGAAGGAAAAAGCCTGTAGCGAGGACAACAGGCTGAACATAACCAGCCACTAATTAAAGTCTAAAATTGAGGGAAATTTCATGATTATTCACTTCTTCTGTCTAGTTTTTTTTATTTTCAAACTGATCTGCATTGAAGCTGCTTTCATTCCAAACTGCGAGCCGAAGGTGTTTCTACGTTTACGTAGAAATCCCGTCTTCAGCGATGCGGAGCCATTAGTGAACCAGTGTTTGCACAGAGGGAAACCGGGACCGTCTGCTGCTGCCGCGCGTCGCACACCGCAGGGCTTTTATTCTGCAACAGAGGCGTCCGGATGGGCTTAACACAGGCCTGCAGAGGCATCCAAATCCCTGCTAACACCTGGGACTCCAGCGCAGGCCGACGTCACCATCAGCTGTTTCTGTGTGTGACGGCGTGAGATGCTCGGCTGACACAAACAGCAGAGGAGTTGTGTAAAAGCAGAGCGAGAGGCCGGATTTAGAGGTAATCGACTGCAGGTCAGAGGTCAGGCTCAGCCCGTCATGGAATCGTCTGGTTTAGTTTGTTTGTAGCGAACAGACGGGATTTTGGTAGGGAAGCGTGTTGCTGCGGTTTTTCAGCATAGTTACAGGAAACTGTTTAATAATAAAGAAGGAAACAAAGATCATAACAAAATAATCATTATAACAAAGATCTTATGAAATTTCTTACTGTATGTCAGCCTAATGTGTGTTATTATCTTTGAGAAGGAAAATTAACTCGCTGTTATTCAGCTAAACACGTCAGAAGTGGCATCTTGAATAACGTGAAGGTTGATATTTCATGTTATTGTTTCTCATGGTGGAGCTGCATAATCTGCTGACAGGTCGCCCTAACCTTGGACCTCTGTGTGCGTCTTTTTGTCTGTGTGTTTAATTCACAGTGCAAGATGATCTAAGACTGAATCTTTGTGTTTCACTTTTTTTTTTTTTTTGTATTTGACAAATATGATTTAAATGTGATTTAAATATGATAAAACTGCAGAAACGGTTTAATTTCTTTCGGTTTCTTTGCTTTCCTCTTCTGAGCCCATATTGACCATCTGTAATCCCAGAGCTTTTAATTAGTGGAGTCTTAATGAATAGCTAATGCCATTAGACACCAGAGACTGGCCATTAATCAAATCCCTGTACGCCTCTCTCTGGTTTTCTATCTTTTGGTGTTTTAAGCAGATTCAAGCCAATGCTGTTTAAATGTAGCAGCAGGATGTTGTTATTCTCTCATGCAGCTGAATGCTTGTGTTTGGATTTTCTGTCAGAAAGAAAAGAATCTTACGTAATAGACTGTATAGCTGAATTAATTTATCTCCCAATAGAAAACAGTTAGCAGTGAAGATTGTTACGATTTAATAAAGTCAGATTTTACAGTGTAGTTTGGCAGCAATATGCTATTAGCTGCAGTTTAGAGTTCATGTGAAGTACATTTAAACATTGTTACATGATCTCCATTCACTGTAACCTCATGTTTGACTTGAAGTAGAGCCATAAATATAAAAAGTGTAACCAGTTTAATGCTAAACAATTTAGACACCAAATCGTTGAGATTAAATAAAACGCCACAGTTATCTTTAAAGGAATAATTCAACATTTTTATAGCATGTGCTTATTTCTAGAGTTTTTGTAAATTGTTAAACTACAAACAACAGATTTAGAGAAGAAACAGTCTAACATTGAGCTTATTGGTTAATTTCTCATTAAGCTAACAAGAAAAGCTATAGGCTCTGGGTGTTTTTTTTTTACTTTTTAAGACTTTGAATCATTTCATTTGTCTTTAATAGTTTTAAGAATTGTAAAGGCCACATATTCAGCAAATGCGACCTCTGAACTTTTCCTCTTGACCCTCATCAGGCTCCTGCTTCTGGGTGGCGGTTCTGGACGGGCGCGTTGTGGGCATCGTGGCGGCGCAGGGCCACGAGGACGACAACACCGTGGAGCTGCGGCGGATGTCAGTGGACTCTCGCTACCGGGGCAAAGGCATCGCGAAGGCCCTGGGCCGCCGAGTTCTGGAGTACGCCGTGCGCAACAACTACGCCGCCGTGGTCCTCGGCACGACCGCCGTCAAGCTGGCCGCCCACAAGCTGTACGAGTCGCTGGGCTTCTGCAGGACGAGCCAGAGCGAGGACTACAGGCTACCCGGGATGAGCCGCTCGCCGCTGGAGAGGCTCTTCTTTCAGATCCGCCACAGCCGCTACCGCCTGCAGCTCCGTGAGGAGTGAGAGGTGACGGAGAGAGAGAGAGAGAGAGAGAGAGATGGAGGAGGGGGAGACGGAGGGAGAGAGGGACAGAGAGAGCAAACACCCTCCTTCACCTTTGAACCCCGACCGCATCCTCTCCTCTGACAGCTTTTATTTATTTTGAGTCACTGTAGTTATGTTTGAGTAACCCTTTTACTATTTCACGGTGAAGTCACGGATGTTTTTTTATTGTTACACTTTTCTTGCTATAGTTTTTGTATTTTAATTTTACACTGACTGAGTATATATATATTTCTAAGTTTCATTAACCTAATTTTTTGGCATTCTTGTCCCTCCCTCTTCACCGGAGAAATAAAACTCTGTATTGGACATTTAACTGGCACCTAAACCAGTCACTGTCCGGCCTTTGACCCCAGATGATGTGACTCATGCGATGGGGTCGGACGCGCCGGGGTGGTTGAGATACGGTTTTCTTGAGAGGTGAAGAAGTTTAATAATCAGCCCTGGTGAAAATGTGTACAAAAGACACATCGTTAAAGTAAATGGTTCTTATTTTATCGCTCGCATTTCTCCAAAAACGTCGCCATACAAGGAGTGTAAAAATGGAAGACGCTTCTTTTTACATGTTTTTCTGTCAAGGTTTTGTCTGGCAACCCAAGGAGACGTCGTCATTAACTAAATATTTCAAGACAACAGGGCAATTCAAGACCTGCTTCCTTCGTTAATTCAAAATCATTTTCCCATCCTGGAGACTGGTTAAGAGAAACAGGCCTGAGGAGCTGCGTTTCCATCGACCACATAATTCGGAAAACTGAATCCAAAATAGACTTTCCTCAAAAGTCCAAAAAAATGTTTTAATAAAAAGTTTTTGCGATAGGATGAGGTTGTTTTTCAACCTCAATGAAATTAGTGTGTTTCACAAACCTGCTGTGGAAACATTTTCTGTCAACAAGCGAATGTTACTACTGGCAGAAAAGACGAGGAAAACGACAGGAAGTGGTCGAAGGACGTTGGGGTGAACAATCTCTTTCACCTGATCTGACTGCGTTAAAGGAAGCAGCTAAACTGAAAAACTGTTTTTTCTACATTAGCGGGATATAAAAACACTTTACTTACTTTATTTAACACCTCAGGAAACAGGAAGTCACGAATTACAAATTAAAAGCTTCAAAACGCGCTTAAAAAATAAAACAAGGGTAGAAATTGCAAAATGCTTCAGTTAAATTGATGCAGTGGGAATTCTTTTTATTGACAATAATTAAGTGGTAATTGTGTTGCATAATTACTACAATTTAAAATTTATTTGACACATCTTTACCAGGGGTGCAAGAAAGTGTGGGACACAGTCTTACTTTGTGTGTGAATTGTGATGTTCAGTGTAACACGGAGGGAACTCATTTGACAGCTGGCCTCCGTCTCAAAAAACCATATTGAAGCACAGCGAGAGCCGAGTCCCGCAGTGAGGTTTAAGGACAACAGGAAGGCCACCAGAATACGCTCAGCGCATCCTGAACACATTCAGCGACGCAGTGGCTCCCCCCGAAACACTCGCCTCTACTGTCCTTCCAAGCAAATTACTAAACTTCTTCTCTTCTTGTTTTTAACTTATTTAATCGATGAGCCACTCGTTTTATCTCTCCGGAGCTGTGGATGGGTTTCTGGTTTAAGGTGGAGGAAGGGTGGAGCTCAGAGCCTGACTGCGTGTGTGTGCGTGCGTGTGTGTGTGTGTGTGTGTGTGTGTGTGTGTGTGCGTGTGTGTGTGTGTGTGATGACTGAGAGCTTGTCTTGGCGTCTGTATGCAGATTCAGGAGGCAAGTGTGGTGGACGTGACACCGAGCCTCAAGAGTGCGTGAGGAATCTTTTTCTTTGGCTAAAAGTCAAGGGTTGTCGAACTTAAATTACTTTATATGTGTGCTTATAAATTGTTTACTGATTAAATCAAGTAATAGTCTCACATTTTGAATACGTTAACAGCCTAACTGGAAAATTTGTAATTTTCTAACTTTAACAAAGTTCCACGTCTAAATATGCAAATTTTACTGTCAAAACTACGACAATGACTAAGTAGCTGCAGTCTACACTTAATAAACATTCAGGTTATTGGGTAAAACACGACTAACTAGCAATACTTTGAAATGTACGCTACATAACTGAGCACAAATTACAACCCAGTATTAGAACCCATGTATTGGCATGACCATCCCTTCTGTTCTGTGTTCTTACTGTGTATAGAGCTGAAAACTCATGTAGCAAATGCCGAAGTTTCTCTCGTACCTGCTTACTCTGACCGAGCAACCAGCAGCAGATTCAGCAATCCATGACTCTGAGCCTAAGTTGTGTCATCAGACCATTTTTATAATGTTAGATGTACAGCAAAACATAAGAAAAAAAAAAAAAAAAAGCACATAGTGAAAAAAAAATTGGGGGGGAAAAACATGAACGTCATCGTCACAACTCAGCACCATCCCTCACTTTCCTCTTCCCTCCTCCCTATTCATGAATCTGACTGCAACCCTGGGCTGGACCAAACAGCCCGTCACCCTGAACACAACCCTCTGCATGTGCCCCCAAACCCAGAGCCTTGCTGCAAAGCTTTAATTACTTCATTTCAAACTGGTTGGACCAGTCCAAGACCCGGTCCCCGGCCAGAGATCGATGCGACGCCGCCTCTGGCAGCGAGGGGACCGACTGGCGTCAGGTTGCACATCGTGTACGGTTGTGTGTGTGCACGGGCGTGATGCATAGGAGGAGGCGGGCGCTGAGAGCGACAGGCCGCGCGCGCCAGCGCTTGTGTGGCTGAGAGTTGGTGCAGACGTGCAGATCACGCTTACCAGCTGCAGCGCTGCCTGGACGACATTATGCCCGCCAGCTCACCAACTGTAGAATGCAAACAGCAATGCAAGTGTGGCATGCCTCTGTACCCAGTGTGTGTCCGGTGCCTGCCCTGGAAATGCATAGGACAAAAAAAAAACACAACATATGTACTATATAATAGATATATATATATCTATATACATATATAATAAGAGAAAATACGCTTTTTTAAGATAAACATATGAGATAAATATGTGTTTCTTTAAAGAAAAAAAGAAGAATTGTACCATCTGCATGAAATTTGTCTTTGAATGCAAATATAACTGTAAGGAGAGGAACTCTGACCACATGGCTACAGAAAACACTTGTTTACATTACTTTGAATGGTCAAAATGATCTTTAATAATTATTACCAGCTACAAGCCAGTACTACAAATCTTTATGAGGACAAAACTCATCTTATAGCTGCTGTTATTCAGAGCAAATCCATTACTGACGGAGGGAAAAGAAGGTTAGTTTCTTTTGTTATCTTCTATTAGACCAGCTTTAAGACGTTTCGAAGGCATTGGATCGAAGTGCAAAAAGCAGAAATTACAAAATTCTGTAGGTGTTTACAAAACTAGATGCACCAGCAGACCAAAGTAAAAGCTGAACTTCGAGGTTAGCGCATTTAAATATCTAAAACACTGTACCAGTTTACTCTAGGCATGGGCCGGTGGGAGATTCAGGGTATAACCTTCACTGCATCAAATTGGTTACACTAAATAATTCAAACTAAAATATTTCACATCATTTATTTGCTTTACTTAACTCAGAAATGCAACTATTATTTTTCTTGCTGCAGAAAAATAATACACATGTATTAAATGTACAATTACAGTAATCATGTGTATTATAATAATGTTGCTGATGACACTTGACCTTAAAAAATACAGCAGGATAAACACCTGCAACTATTAGGAGTAGTTTTTAATTGCTTATTAGAGCTGATGTCAGCTGGTCAGTTAGTCAGGTTATTTGCTGCGGTAGAGACAACAGTCAGCTGCTTAACAAAAACCGCCTGCAGCTTCAAAACAGTATCACCACTGATGGTTTCCACGTTATCTTGTCAGTGAAGGAAAAGAAGAGGGTGTAGGATTCCTAAAGCTGAACCAAATTGTGCTCAAATTTAATGATGGAAAATGTGAGAGATTTTAAAATCTTACTTTTAAAATACATCTTGGTTTACCCTGGATAGCTGTAACTGGCCCATGCCTACATTTCAGCTAGTATTGAATTTCACAGCAATGATTTTTGTTTGCATTACACCAATAGACAGAAAAAGCTAACCTCAGTTTGCTCTCAAATCACATATTTTATATCTCAGAAGCTGAAGGAACCTCCTTTTTGTTCAAACCGTGTGAAACAAGACACTCGTCTAACAAAGCCACTCTGTTTTCTCACGCTCTTTTGAGCAATATTTTCCTGATTTCACACTGAACTCCAAATCCACTAAACGAACCACAGTGATAGGCAACATGTTAGCAACACAGCACAACAGCATCACAACAATTGGACTGTGCCATTTCACTCCAGATCAACTCTGGTGTCACAACAGCGAGACGTCAGTGGCGCTGAAACATGTCAGGCGACTTACTTTGATGCAGATGAAGACGCTCGATCTGATCGCTGTGGGAAGAAGGAGAAATGAGTCGGCTCTGCTGCTGTCATTTTCCCAGTTTTAAGATTTAAAAGCTCCTTCACACATTTTGAGAGAAATCATTCATGCTGACAAGCATTTTTACAAAGGAAGGTAACATCATTCAAAACGCTTCTGCCAAGACCTTTATGCACTGGAATCAAACATGTGGACTGCATGGTATAAACTAGTCTAAGGGCAAATTTTGACTCCTGAAGACAAAGTGCACTGACTGTACTATAATGCATTTACTTACGGTCTGAGCAATGTATGTTTTCTACTTCACGTGAATGCTTTGCCCTGTGAAGTCTTACCTCTTTTGAAGACTTGGTCTTGCATATCTAATGTTAGAATGTAGTGACTTGTATTGAACATCAGTGTTAGCCGACATATGCTGTACATTTAGTTATGCTCCATTCTTTTTAAATATTCTGCTGATGTACAATCCAAACAATGAGTTTATGTTGTATTTTTCTGTTTGAGAGAGAGAGTGCGCTTTCTTTACCACGCTGACGTTTGATGGGCTTAGTTGGGATCTCCTTTTTTTCTTTCTGCCACATTAAGTTTAAAAACGTGATCAATTTTCTTTCAGTTTATTACTGAGGAAAGAAGCTCATATTATTAGAAACTGCACAAATGTCCGGATTCTGGGAGCGGCGTTCTTAAGCAACGGCATTAAGAACGAACGCTCGCTGGTATGAATGTAAACTGCCAACCTTTCTCCTCATTTTATTTCCTTTAATTGCTGCTTTGCAATTTATTTCTTACGTTCTGAACGAACAAGACCTTTTGCAAAAGGTTTCGAGCACCTGATGGTTTCCAATAATTAACTCAACCGCCCTATTAATTATCTAGCATTTCGAGTGATTGTAAATAGCTGTATCTCTATCAACTGCTTTTTTATTCTTAGTTACCTGTCAGCCTTGCTGGTTTGGACGGATCCTGATGAGTTTGTATTTGTGTCGCCGGGGAACAATCCGCCTGGCGAAGAGGACGATGAGGGAGGAATGTGCCAACATTGGCAGTCAAACAGAGGGGGCTTTGCGGGGTTCGGCGTTGACTCCCTCTCTCTCTCTGATGCTGCTGCTGTAGAGGACTCTGGACTGAGGCCACACGTTCAAGAACGCCGAAGCACTTGTAGCACAACTGTGTCCTGTTCTGCTATTACTGTACAGTACTGATTGTTCTGCTTTTTCTCTTTCGTCTTAACATTTCCCATCAAGCTTGTGGATGCTGTTTCCCTTTCTCCTGTATTATCAGCTGTATGTATGATGAGCAGAGATATACAGGGTTACATCGGCTTTTGCTTTTTGTGGAGGTGAAAAAATTGCCAAAGGTGTCAGTACTGTGATGTACAAAATGTATTAATACCCCTTGAACTTTAATAGGTTTTGCCACTTAAAAAAAAAAAATAAAAAATCTGTTTTTGTTGTACTTCATGTGAGAGACACACAAAGAAGCGAAATTTGCAGTACCGTGAATCCGCCACACTTTCTGCTATCTGAAAAATTCCAACAGTTTCTGAAAGAGGAGACGTTGCGCTTTCCAGCCAATATCGGGTTATTACGGTAATTTCATCCCTGCTGTTAACAGAAAGTGAAATTAGTTCGAGGGGAAATCTTTTAACAAACGGTAAAATGCGAAAATAATTTGTTGATATTGAAAGTTCCAGTTGTTATGAATAAATGGAAAAAGATATTTACTCACAGCACACTTAGAGAACTGTGTACAATTACAATAAGCAAACATCCATTATATCCATTTAAATTTAGGACATAAAGGGTTAAATATGGAGGATACGTAACACGTTTTTTCCCCCTCAATATCGTCTGCTGTTTAGCATTCCCACAGCATGATGCTGCCACCTCTAAGCTCAACAGAGACCACAGAATCTTGTGCTTTGTTTTTTTTTTCCCGCAGCTGTGGTTACTGGTGTTGCTTTGTCTTCGTGATGCTATTCGTTTACTAATGTTCTCGCACAACCTTTGCTGGATTTATGCTGAGATTAAATTAAACACAAGGCAGACTATGTTACCCAATAAAGCGGTATCGGCACTGAATTTAATTGGTAGGTGTCGGAGCAAAAGGGGCAGAATACAAACCCACATCTATGGTCTATCGCATGAAATCCCAAAAACACAAATTGAAGTTTGTGATTCAGAAGTGGCAAAATGTTAAAAGGTTCCAGGGGTGTGAATGTCTTTGTGAGGCATTTTAAGTGTTGCTTATTTCCCCCCTGACATTACACATATTTTTTCATACTCACTTATAAATATTGGTTGCTCCTTTTTTTTTTCTTTTGGAAAGAACTCCTGCCCACGTGCCATCTAATTAAGCAATAAGTGCAACCGGACAAAACATGAAAGTAACGATCCCCCCCCACACAGATTTTCCTGGAAAAGATGAGGCGCTGCATTCACATCACTCCCCTTTTATGGCACCTATTGCAGTGGCACAGATGCCAGCAGACTATTGGCAATGACTTCTCATTAAATCAGCCTGAAGGGGAGATTGTAAAGTGTTTTTCTTGCTTTGTATTTTCTTTTTTTACTCAAAGCTAAGTGCACAGGTGTACCTCTGAATAATTGTAAAGATGCCAAAAAGAAATGACAGAAGAGGGATGACGGATGCTAAAGAACATGCAGTTCAAGCAGACATGAGGAAGAAACGGTGCAGCTGCTCTGAAAGCGGTTTTGGCTGTAAACACCTCTTAACTCAGCTCCTAGACTCCTGGTTAATTCACTCCGCCAAGACAACCGAACATGTTAATCATGCAGATGTTTTACTACAAGTGAGACTGACAGCATTTCTTTAAATCTCCTTGCTAGTAACTGTAAAACTGTAAAGTATATTTCAATGTAAATAGTACTTTGGGTCATTTTTACACCTTTTATAACTGTGAATATGGATTTAAAATTTATATTAAAAATTATATTTACAAATGGTTTCAGAGCCTCAACAGTGGTGCAGGTGCTACCTCACCGCAAACCCACGATGAGTGGCAGCAAACCCTTTCAGAGGCAGCGGTAAGCGCCATCTTAGCCCTGGTTCCTGTGACCCGGTCTTTGTCCTGCAGTGACGGGTTCGGCCACGGCCTTTTCTCTTCATGCCTGTCTGCTTGAACTCTGCAGACCGGTGTCAAAGCGCTGGAGGCAGCAGCTTTGTGAGCTTGTAGCTCAGGACTGAGCCTGTGTAGCTACATGGAGCTGCTGTGATGCAAATGCACTCTGTGCCCCGGAGCGCTGTCGTGGCTATTGTCTGTTACCAGGAAACTGAGCCGCACAAAGCACAGCAGAGGACAGATACATAGCCACACTGTGGGGAGGCAGACTGGTCAGGCAGGATGGAGGGACGGATGGAAGGATGTAGGATGTCAGAAGTTGCCACAAGGGGAGCCCTTTAATGATTGTTTTAAAGTTTAAAACACAAAAAGAAAGGAAGGGAATAACATTGGTTGAGAAAAGTAGGGTGTAAACTGTGGTAAACACAGGCAAAGTGCCGAGTTAAGCTTTGCACATTTAGGATGGTTTCACACCTGGTAGTCCGGTAGACTCTCTTCGATTGGGGAACAAAAATCGCAAAATCTGTCATATTGTCAACTGCTGCGGTTTGCTTTCACACTGCACTGTGTCAAATGATCCAAACCCTTTGAAAAAAGGGTTTGGGTCAGTGGTGACGCTGTACCAATAGCCACCGAAGGAAACTACATGAGCAACATGAGCTAACTTCATGAGCTAACATGAAGTTAGCTCATGTCCTCAGAAGAAGACATGAGCTAACTTCCTTCTTCACAAAATGTAAAACTGATTTTAGCGGTTGCAGGATTTGTCTTTTGTCTTTGGTAAAAGACAACGGGTCGTTTTCTGTTTTGGTGGTATTTACCCAGAATGCCCTGCTTCTGAAGCCGTCTCTGGTCTGCTTGGCATTCACATATGCATGTGAACCGTTCCAGAGTTGACTTTAACCGAATTGACACCGAGGTTTGTAGTTCGCTTTCTTGGTCCGCATCAAAGCGTGATTGTTGATTCACACTTCCCCAAATGAACCAGACTTTCTCGGCAAACAGACTAGAGTTGAAGTGAAGTGGACTAAACAGGGCTGGTGTGAACACATCCTTAATGGGTGATTTCCAACTGGGAATAAAACTGAGTGGGCAGTAAAACACCATGAAGGCATGATGGGTTCAATCAGTCTGCCCCTTCCTCAGTGAGACTGCACTGGAAAGCTGTCTGTTAGCTTTCAGCTCCCTTTGTGTCATTCCTTTGACAGAATGCTGTATTACCACACCAGGATTGCTATTGTTATTGTGACTTTACCCCATTTCTTTTATACTGACAACTGGACATTGTATAGCTGTAAAGATCGACTGAAAGATGACATGGTGTACATATGCTGTATCGATTAAAGACAATGCATTGAGCTTTTACATGCTTGAAATAGTCAATTGTGTTTTTTCTTTTTATTCCAAAGATAAAGCCAAAAGGAGGATTTTAGCGCTGTCAATTAAGCCTGTGTACATGCTGCTAACTATCTCAATAGTGGAGAAACAACCTAACGGTACAGAAAAACTGTTTATTCAAGATTGTTGGTGGCCATGGTAACTAGCCTGAGAATACATGCAGAGGATGATTGACAGCGCTAAGACCCGCCTCCTTGCTCTAATTATTTGTTTCTACTCAGGAGAAAGCTTGATTATCTGTCTCATACTATACTGTCATGACATGGTGACAGTTTGAACAAATATGTTTGAATATGTAAATAAAAAACAAAGTAATTTTAATAAAAGCAGCTTTAAAAGTTAAATAGTGAATTAACCAGTTAAAAAATTTAATTAAGCTGTGCTGCAGTTAATCACGATTAAGCACCCGATCTAAATATAAATTACAACTAAAGTGAATTATTTAAAATACATTGCTTATTATCTACATAACAAAATACAGATTCTTTTCAATAGTCATATGGAACTTTAAAAACAGTATAAAAGCAAAACTTTATTATTATTCAGGAACCTTATACAAATAAAAATACAAGGCACAAAGCACCTTGTGGATATATTCATACTTCTTGTCCACATTTTGCAATGTTACAACCACAAACTTGTAGTTATGCCAAAGTCAAAATGGTCAAGCAAACCTACATACCGAGGATTATGTCTGGTGGACACGCAGTGACACACAGAGGGAGCAGCATTATGCTTTGAGATGCTTTTATTTTAGGAACAGTAAAGCCGGTCAGAGTTGATTGTAAGTGCTAAAAGACTTGAGATTAGTGTGGAGTAATATCTACAAAATGTAGCCGTTAAGTCTTTTCCTGTATTAAAGTGAATTAAAAACTTGATAACAGTGTTTGAAATGAACTCCAAGAACCTTTAATTCCCATTGAACACAGCTTTCTCAATATTTATTTTACTGAATAAAAACCCCCGTTTCCACAAGTGCCTACACGCACATACCAGTCTCACGCCTCCCTTTCAATAGAGGCAGGCTGGGGGGCTTGCACACTTAAACCACCGAACAATGAAAGAATAGAGGGCCAAATTTCCATAACACTATCCTCTGCTCTTGCTATGAAGGACTTGTGATTAAAGTTTTTCTTATGTCAGTAAATTCAGAGTGCATTTTTCACATTAGAAGACGAATGGACCATTAAAAATGACTAAAAATGTCTACAATTGGCTTAAATTACGTGAATAAGTTGGGCTCCGCCGATATATTTCCAAGGCTAATTGAGGGGCCGGTAGGAAAACAGGGAGATATAAAAAGGGAGTCTTACTGTGGCTGTCAGACAAAAAGAAATTCGGTCAGTGTGCCAGAGAGCAGATGAATGTGTGAGCATTTGTGGAATGTGTGAGAGAGAAATAGAGAAAGGCAATACAATACAAAAAGGGTGAGTGGGTTTGAGGCAAGTGAGCAGATAAAAGCTGAGCCAGCGAGAGCAAAGAAATGGATGCTCAAAGACGAGCAAAAATTAGATCAACTGCTTTAAATCACGTTAACACATGCAACGAAAGGTAAAGTTTACTGGAAGCTGAATGAAACCAAGATTTCATGGAGTCTATTCACTCCCTGGACTCAGATTTCTCTTGTGAAAAATCCATTATGGACTACACTTCTTTTATTAGAGCATCAAATATGGGAATAATAAATGATGCTTTGTAAATTAGCTTAAAAAAATTAACTTGGGGTGGAAATCTGGTGTGTTTAAGTAAATCCAACAGTCTCAGCATCAAAAATATATTAACAATAGAGACTAAAGAATGTTTGGTTATATCTAGAAGCTCAACTAACAAACAATTTTAGGAACCAATGAAAATGGAGCCCTCTTTAAAACATGAAACTTCACCTTGGTAACGAGGCAGAGGAAACATTTTTAGTCCTAACGAGATGTTTGTGTGTGTGAGTGAAAATGAGTGGGAGAACAGGAGGAGGTGGACAAGAGAGAGAGAGGGAGGGAGAGAGAGCAGAACTGGTCCAATCCAGTCAGCGGTTGCCCCCAGAAACAGAAAGAGTGGAGGCAAGAACCACGAGCTGCAGCTGCCTCGTTTCCATAGCAACATGGATGCTGGACAAGTGAAGGAGGAGGCAGAAACTGAAAGCTGAGAGAGATGAACAGGATAAGAGACGAAGTTAAGGGTCAAAAGATGAGTAGGTGACCAGCAAAAGGGTCAATGGAGAAAACGTGGGCCATAAGAAAGGAGGAGATTAGATCATTTATCTTGGTGTCGGAGGTTCAGAGGAAGATTCAGGAGACAGAAGTCGGAGTTTGAAGCTCTGACATGGATCCCCACGACTTGCCAACGGATACCGCCACCTTCAGGGGTACCTGGGAAACACACAGAGGGGAAATGATGGCGTCACGTCACAAATGCTCACCCACTCAACGCAAAGTATTCAAACCAACTGAGTGCTTTTCTAAAAAACATTTTCCATTTGTAGAAAAAGTTTCCATTAACTGCTAGATTCCTAACAGAAGTTTGAATCATGTGACAAAATCTGAGAAAGTTCAAGGAGGAATGAAAACTTTTTCATTAAACTCATGGTTTATTAACTTTAGCCACAAGATAGATTCACTTTGTCTGAAACAACTGAAGAAAACATGTATTTCAAATGAGTTTGTTCTCAAGGCGACAACAAAAAGTAACATTTTTACTTCATTAAACATTGAACCAGGAACAGTCCACTCCCCTCACCTTCAGATGGATTCCAACATGGTGGATGTGCTGAAGGGACTCCATGGTGCTTCTCACCAAACCTGCACAAAATAACACATGCAGATGCAAGTCAAGAAGAATATACGAGACAACAATACAAGTTTAGACTGCCTAAAAAACCTGCCTAAAAATATCATGGATAAAGAGAAGGTGAACTCAGCACCGGTTCAGTCGACACCTTTTCTTTGACTTTGGGTTTGTGTTTTAAGATTAGGCTGTTTGTTTTTCAAGTTTTTATTGCAAATTAATTAAATAAATCTGCGGAAATAAAAAATAATAAAAGGTAACCAAACAATAAACATAGTATGGGACTTTTCTTGAATTAAAATCTATTAGAAATGGTGCTGGATCAATCAATCAATCAATTAATCAAATGCCATTATCAAAATCATCAATACGTGTGAACTGGGGGTAGTTCTTTTCTGAATAGACATTTATAGCTATATTCTGTGTAGCTTCACGACAAACATCTCAAGGAACTCTACAAACAGATTCAGTTAATGTACAGAAATAAAAATGTCACTAAATCCAATCATAAAGACAGACAAAAAGTCCGTTATGTATTTTCCAAGTGGATCTTAGCTTTAAAGCCTTATGACAAATTTGTTATTTGTCATAACAAATTCAGTTTGTTATGACCACTGGCAAATAGTGTTATTTCTAAGGAAGTTTAAACTTGTTTTTTTATTTATTAAGTATCATGTCGAATGTAAAAGAGACGATTCAGCAAATTTAGGACGAATGTAATATCTGTTTAAATGTCTGCAGCGACAGACTTCAGTTTATCTGCATCTGGCTTTCAACAAAAAGAGAGACACTATGATAAAGTTTACATTTGTTTTTGAATAGAATGTTATTTAAATAGTGTGCTTTTTTTTTTTTAGGTGAAACTGGTATACCTGCAAACTGCTCCACCTGAGAGTCTTCCACTTCATAAAGAAGCTCATCATGAAGCTGTGCTAAAAGCCTGCAGCAACATAAAACATTCAGAAACACATAAAATACTATTTGCTAATGAACAGTTACTGATGATAGCACAGCAGTCTTTTTCAAATAAACCAGAGTGAATGCTTCAGTACAGCCATGTTTACTTTGCACATTGCTATGCTAACACATGATCAGACTGATAAATTTGGCGAATGCTTCGAGTGTGTTTACTCTAGCTGACTGCTTGGCAGCAGCAGTCAGTCTCAACTAATTTAGTTGGCTGGGGAGCCTGAGAGTGTTGTTTCTGTGTTCTGGTGTGAAAGACTCAGTCACTTCTCCAGTGAGACAACAAGACCACCTGGAGGCACACGGAGCTAATATCCTACGTACATATGACATGTTCTTACAAATAAAAGACGGCTAATACAGAGTTTCATTTTTATTGTTGGTACCTGGCAGAGAGTGAGCTGGAGGAGGAGACCAGGTTCAAGATGGTGATCATAGCCATCTTACAGAGATCAGCAGCAGAGCCTGGATTCAGATGAAGCACACAAATACTCTTGTCTATTCTCAAAATGAAGCAGGGAACATTCAAAAGTCAAAGGATCAGTTTTCCTTTGTGCTTTACAGACTATCAGTTAAATACATTTCAACTTTCTTTCAACACTTGTAGACTTCTTCAGACCTGGGAAATACTTTTATGAAATTCAGGACTTTTTCAGATTGAAAATGAAACCTGCTGCCAACAGCTGGAACAGAGTGGAGAGGGTTCTGACCGGCAGTAAAAGTATCACAGCTCCTACCCTGAACCACAAAGTTGACGGCCTGCCTCTCAGCCTGCATGCGGATCCCCCAGTCTGGGGAGCTGATGTTGGGAAGGAGGCGTCGGCGTCCCATTAACGACACCACATAACCTAAAAAAAGCAAAACCAAATCAAAACAATAACTATTTATGCACACAGTAATGCACATATTAAACACAATGTTCCTCTGAGAAGCGAGTGATGTAGAGGTAGAGCAACACATTATTCTTAAGGATTTGTTTTATTAGAAAATTACACATAAATCTAAAAGCAACAGTTCACAAGAAGTTTCTAATAAAATTCAGTAATGTCTGCTTGCACTTCCTTAATATTTTAGAGTTCCACAATAAAAAAATTATTGCCTTCCAAAAATATTAACGTCCACAGATTTTTAAATGCTTAAAAATAATTTTTTTTCAAGTAAATATAGACATAATTTAAACATTTACAAAAGCGATATAAACATAGTCGCATACATAATTATTCAACCTTCTTAAGATGAAAATGATTTGAATGAAAGTGGCTGCAGCTCTATACGTTTAGGTGAACCTCCACTTTAGGCTGCAACTGGTTTTTATACAAGAACTGGTTCTGTAGACGGATTCCCACTAGCATTACACAATATATCACAAATATATTGTTTTTATTGCAACATCACTAAACTGTTTGGGGCGCAATAAATATGAGTAATTATGTAAATACCAGGCAATCAGGCTCCCTAACTGAAATATATGTGGTGACAGTTGCTTAATGCAACAAACAAGTTTTTGTTGTTGTTTTTTTTATCTCAAGTTATACTATGTGCATAGCCCATAGCATAACGCTGCCACTATGTGTCACAGTGAGGATGGGATTTTCCATATAGGCAAAAAGTTGTTATGCATAACACATGGACAGACACATTATTATATACAATTATGCAAAACCAACACATGCTGGTACACCTGGGTGACTAGTACATTCCACCAATCTGGACAATGGAAGAGGCTTCCACCTAAAATCCTCCAGTAGCCCTTAGTATCAGCTAAACCACCCAGGACATGAAACCTGAATGACCTATGAACACAATCATCCTCAAAAACATCCACTATTCAGTAAGAAACGGGGAGCAAAAACCACAAATCTGCTGCTCTGCTGACCTCTGGCGCATTCATGTGACCTTTCCCAAGGAATGTGATGGTTGTTATGGGGCCCAGTAACTGTGATGTTTAGTGAGTGAAAGAATATCCCAGGAAGTGTTTCTGTAGCCAGACAGGTGTGACCCGACTCCTGCTGGAATGTGTTTTCAGCCCCTGATGTTTTTGCTTGGACAGACATGTAACTAAAAAACAAAACGTGTTTTTTTTTCCATAAGGTTCTTTTGATGGTTTGAACGGGAGTATTAATATCTATGTACCCATATATTCATCCATCTTGCTGTCTTTTTAAAGCTTGAGATTATGTAAAAGTAGAACACAGTCCATTACAGTAAATATTTCATCACTATTTAGTTATATAAGCCTTGATGCTGAGAAATTATTTCAGCTTTTTTTCTTATTCCTTCAAAGTCCTGTTCAGCCATATGATGAAATTGGTGTCAACATTTTAGCACCACCTATTAATAATCAATATATAAAATAAATTTTTGTGCTGCATCTTTAAACTGAACAAGTTTTAGGGTTTTTTTTAAAACTGTCTCCAAAACGAATCTGTTCTTCATAATCAGGAAGCGGCTAAAGTCTTTTAAGGCTGCTAAAAAGCACAAAAAAAAGATTTGGTCGTTTCACAGCCTTGAGGTGTCGCCAGTCTGTTTTTATGTGTTTACCACAAAGAGGTTGAAGACTCAAGCTGAAGTCTTTGGGACTTTAAAGAAAATGGAAAGAGAAAATCCTCCCTTTGAAAATGATCTTTGGCATTCTTAGAGGTGATGCTGCAGCATTTATCTAAACAGCTTTGATGAAATTTGCATGATATAAAGAGCAATGGAGATCTTAGTCACAGCAGTGGCTTTAACTCACTTCAACATCAAGGCAAAAAAGTCAAACAGAATTTAAAACATGACAACACAACAGCACAAAAAATGCGCCTGAATGAAAATCAGTAAACTCTTTTGATATTTTTTGTCTCTGTTTTGCTTTCTTACCTTCTCTGTCAGCTGTTACAGCTGCACTGTGAGACTGGGCTCACCTTCACACCGCCCTTTAAAATATATTTTCAACAAATATGACAGCAGCTGAGCCTGCACCGCTCCCCTCATCTCTGCTTACCCTGCCATCATCCATCCTCCGAGACAAAATATTGCCCTATCAGGTACCAACTGTAAACGTGGCGCAGTGACCGAAATCCAGGAGCACAAATTATTCCCAAGCCCACGCAGTAAGACAGCCAGACAATTTGCTGTCAAGACTTTAATTCTTCTGCCATGCAGAGATCCGTTTTATCTTCATTTTCAGGATGGGATTAGGCCGAGACAGGAAGTAGAATTTAAAAATCAGTGACCAATGAGATAAAAAAGAAGTAGAGAGCAGATTCAAGGTGAAAGTAAACCCAGCAGAGTTTCTGAAGCTGAAGGTTTGGTGAATCATCGCGCTTCACCTGAGAAGGCGCAGGCCTCTCCGATCTGTGCACAGCATTTTATTACAGCACATCGATTAGGGAGCTGCCTCTGGAAAAAGAGGACGTGCGGCGCGAGGAATTGGGGTGTGTCACAGCACCGGTCTGCGTGGGACTGCAAAGCAGTGTTTGAAAAAAATAAAAAATAAAAAAATAAAAAAATATGACATAAATAGTATCTAAAGCTTTGATGTTAGCCGCCAAACAAGTTTTTTTCAATGCTTTTCAGAATTCATTAACAATAGTGTTCCACTGAAACACTGTTACATAAATGCACCTTTATATTTTTAAACTTTACACTTTTTCAAGAAGGCAAAAAATAATCCACCCAGAGTATGAATAATGAGCTTGAGAGACATTGAGCTGCTTGGTCACGGACTGAAATTTTAACCAAAACTGTTTGAAATGAATGAAGGGGATCCGGTTTGGTGCATTGTGACATCGTCATGCTTCATGTCCACTCGTGGCTGTGCTCAGCGAGGGTTTAAAGTGCAGACGTCACACTATTTTGTGTGAGCATGTGCAACTCAGAGGTGTGCTGCGCTGGCAGTTCAGTCAGAATATATAAATAAAGTGTCCCGTCGGAACCATCAAACCCTTCCAGTCTAACCCCTCCTTCTTGAAGCACCCTTCAAGTATTGACCCGAGGCAGTTTGTCTCATTCCTGCCAATGCAAGCACATCCTCCTAACTCTTTAGCCAAACACATCCACAGAGATGTGCATGTGAGAAATTCAGAGAGCACCCCGACTGTCAAGACTGAGGTTAATCAACACGTATACATCTATTGGACGAAGACAGCTTCTGTCACTGTCACTACAGTCATGGGAAAAATCCACCAGGATTCAGACTTGGAGAACCAGCTCTAGCAGAAATATCTTAAAGCAGCTGCTGCTATCCTACTGAGAAATTCATTTGGTCCCTTTTGTCTTTGCACAGCTGTTAGTGTTTCAAAAAGGCTGAGGTCCAGTTTTAACTGAGTTTCTGCGTATACATATACATACGTATATATATATATGTGTGTGTGTGCGTGTGTGAGACGTCTTTTAAACAGAGATGTAAGATATACAAACTGTTGATTTTTGATAATGTGTTGTCTCTTGCTGAAAAAGACTGTGTTTAGTTTTGCAGCTCTACTGTGTATTCGTCCTACAACACATTTGTTTCAGTATCAGTTTGTTTTCGGAGCACATATTTAATAACCTTGATGGTAAAACAGTCAGACCTTGCTTGTGGCTCTGCTGGATGGTTCTCTGGATGAATGCCTGGACTTCTCTGTAGGTCTGGAGGAAACTGTCCTGGAAACGACTGGCCTGCTCAACGTTCACCCCCAAAATCCCTGACAGACGTTCACGGCCTACAAAAGTAACATGATGTGTGATAAGAGCCGACTATAGTGAAACACAAAGTCTATTTAATGCATTCACCGTTAATTGATGCACAGCTTTGAAATAAACTGCACCATTTTCTCAAACACTCAAATTACTAGTAGTGAATCCAGATTAAAATCCAAAAGAACTGAACGTATTTCTTTTGCCTGTTTCATTTTGATGTCTTTTTTATTGTGTCTGATCAGTCACTTAACATAAAAAGCACTGAGGTCCCTTTGGTAAAGTTTTTACTGTAATTTTCACAAGAGCAGCTTTAAGAGGAGATGATAAAATGTGGCTGGAATAATGCATTGTGATACTTGCATTGTGCTAAGAATAAAGAAAAATCCATTAATGATTTAATTATTATTATGACTGGCCTGTTAAGTGGATAAGAATGTGCTCTAAATGTATTGATTTCACACATTTTTGTTTATTCATATTGACATATTATCCACTGTTT
Organism: Poeciliopsis turrubarensis; assembly: GCA_010277015.1. Classification (NCBI taxonomy): domain Eukaryota; kingdom Metazoa; phylum Chordata; class Actinopteri; order Cyprinodontiformes; family Poeciliidae; genus Poeciliopsis; species Poeciliopsis turrubarensis. The sequence goes on from VMRN01000112.1 coordinate 806,613, forward strand.
CACAACTTTGTTGTATCTAAAAAGGTGTTTGATGAGGTTGGATATAAAAGTGAGGTCTTTACTCAGGCCTGTTGTGTTTTGCGAGCTCTTCTGTGTGTGCAGGGCCCCACATTCCTGCTGAATGAGGTCAGCACTCAGGTGAACTTTGACCTTCATTACCGACGCCCTCTGTGCTGCTTGCTTTTTTCACACCTCTAGCACCGCTTTATTTCTTCTTTCCTCCTTTCTTTCAAGTTGCCTGCCCTGCATCTGACGCCTTTGTCTCCGTTCAACTGTAAATTTGAAATGGAAAAACTACGACTGCCTTTCAGATGTGCTCATTCAAGAAACAGACATGAAAAGGAAAGACATGCAAGTTCAGCCAAATTTAATAGAAGAAAACCTGAATACATATCTGCTCTGCTTAATAAGCAGACAGTTCACCTTTGACTAACCTTCTTCAAGCCACTTTGTTCACCAGCATCTTTGCATTGCGCCAGTATTTTCTGACCTAATTGTGTACATATGTCTGTGCATGAGTCCATAGCGCTGCTGCTGCTGCTGTTGTGCCCCTCCTCCCTGGCCTGATTGTCTCATCGAGAGCTTTCCTTGGTATTTAGTAACCATAGCAACGCATCCCTCCATAAAGAGCGGTCTGTCTACGCTGATCAGGATCTCCTTGAGTCCTCCTCCTTTTTGTGTCTCTGTACTGTTCCCCGCTCACCTAAATTGTGATTGATCTTTTGCTATTGCGATTTGTTGTAATATTTTACAACAAAATATGATGATATATGCTTTTTTATATGTTCATCTGATTTATTTACAATTTAAGATTGCTGTTTTTTCAACCTATATGAAGTTGAAATGCGACAAGTGCATGATTTTGATTATTCATTGGGTGTTCCTTATTAGATTTATTATCACTTTTATTAATACTTTCTTATGTGGCTCTTTTTATTCATTTAAATATATTTATTATTTTGCTCATGTACTACTGCAATTTTTTTTTTGTTAATTTGTTTTTTGTTGTTAATGTTACTTAATTGTTACTTAGTTGTATGCTTTAAGTCCAAAAAAACTTTTACTTTTTATACCCAGCTGCCATTTTAGTCCAAATGTGGCTGTAAAACTTTGATATATTAAATATTTACAGACTCAAAATGACAAATCTGTGCCTTGGTGTTCTTGTAGCTGATAAACACCAGAACTTTGTATTAAAACATTAATCTAACAGACATGGTTACACTAACTGGGAATAAGTCAGAGGTGAAGCAGTAAGAAACAGCCGTAACCTAAGAAACCCATGATTTCTCATTTGGTCATCAACTGTCTGCCAAGTTTTCAGCAAAAAGCTCATTAAGAATCACCTTGTTGTTGCTAAAATATTACTGTTGGGTCAAATTGTACTCTCTTTGGTATTTTCCAAACATTCCCATCTCTTTATTTGAATATTTACATGTTCTCCTCCTATTTCTTACTGTTATTCAGACAGTATTTTGTTTATTTTGAACCAAACATACAGCTGAATAGCAGGGTTCATCTTTTCTTTACTCTTCTTTGAATGTGTGTGCTCACCTGCTCCATAAACCACAGAATATACGATGCGTTTGGCATGCTCCCTGTCTTCAGGAGTCACCTCATCAACACCCACCACTTTCCTGGGTGACGGAGATCAAGAAAAACACCTTTACATTTTTGTATAACAAGTAAGAGTTTGATCTAAAGTCAGTTTTGAATATTAAATACGGCATAAAACAATATTTTTAACCCTGTTTTCCAATGGTTTTTCTTTGATTTAGACTAAGCCTGTCACTAAGGATTGTCTAAATTAGATTACTGATCATTTTTCCCCAATTTCAGAGAGAAATTACATTTCCTTAGCATTTGGTAGAATTGATTTTTAAACTGTATGACTTCAGTCAAACATTTTAGGCAACATTTTAACAAACTTCTCACAATAATTTGGTGTAATTTTGGCTCATTCCTCCTGATAGAACTGGTGTAACTGAGTCAGGTTTTATAGGCTGCCTTGCCAACACGAGATGACCACTCCAAAACCATTGATTCTGTTGTTTTTAAATCCTTAAGCCATTTCATAATCAATTTGACCATATGCAAATAATTATTCTCTAAAACTTTAACATACTGTTTTAGATGTTGCTTCAGTATTTCCACATAAAGTTGGTTCCTCTTGATGTCATCCATTTTATGAAGCTCGGGCACCAAAACAGCCCCACAACATGATGCTGCCACCACCATACCACATAACAGGTGATGGTGTTCTCAAGTTTGCGAGTGTCACTCTTTTTCCACCAACTGCAACAATCACCAAACAGTTCAGTTTCAGGTTGATCAGAACAAACAGCATGTCTTCAAGAATTAAAGTCTAGTTTATTTGACAATAAAGTTGTTTTTGTGTTCATTTTTGTCAAAAACCTCCCCCTCCAATTTTCAGTTTTCTGACATTGCACAATAAAGATTCTGGATTTAAAACATGATGGTATATTTATTTTAAAAAAAACTGTAAAATTTTGTGGATCGTGGTTGATTTTTGAAAGAAATAAAAGAGAAGAATATCAAGAGCAGGACTTTGATGTGTGGAGAAAGCATGCATACACATCGCCACAAAAGATGTGGAGCTAAAACGGACATAAAGGACGACTAAAAGTAAAGGAGCCGGGGAGAGGAGTGGTGGAGATGGACATGCAGTGACAGTTATGTGATGTGACTCGGCGAGAGCCGTAGTACTGCGGATCAGACAGGATGCAATGACACGTCTGCAAAGTGGCATTTCTGGAGAGGCTCATGAGAAACTGCCGTCTCTGTTCAGTGTTGACAGACAGACAGCCTCACTCACACATGCACGCACACACACACACTAAATTATTGGCGTGTCTGAAGATCCTCAACGCTCCAAGGTTTTCAAAAGCATAATCAAATCAAAAATTCCCTCTCAGGCCGTGTTTCTAATCACCCATATATGTTCCTGTGTTTACTCGCCTGTTATATAGTGACTGACTGGGAGTACCGACATTTTAAAGATGAATATTTGCCCCCCTGTTGTGCATCAGGCCAGAGAAGTGTTCATACTAGATTTTTATTGCCCCCTGCTGGGCAATGGTCCACAAGTTGCTGGTGTTGTACAGTAATTGTATTCTTTGTTAGTGCCCCTGGTATAGATGCTTTATCTAAAAACTAAACATTTTCATTGCAGCAGCAATAATTAAATGACTTGTTCAGAAACTCCCTGGTACCAGACTTAATGACACCCTAAACATATCCTCTAAAATGAGTATAAATTAGCCATTTTTAAGGTGATCCAAACACCAGGGATTTATTATTTTGTCAACCTTTGACCTGTTCTCCAGCAGAACAAAAGAGAAAGCAACAGCCCCTCTTCAAAATAGGAAAGAGGTGAGAAAACAACATTCAAATAAGGAAAATCTGATTTTCATAAAGCAAGAAAAGACTGGAAGAAAATAGTTAATTATCCAAACCTGCTTGTATGTTTAGTCAAAGCAACAATTAGATCGTCAAAAACAGCTGGAGCTGTGCTATGCTTGAAAGAAGTCTAAAAGTCTCAATTAGAGAACTGCTGCATAGTATGGCATCATGGGATCACCAAGTCTCCATTAGACATCATCGACGTGTAAACTATTTCTTTGGAAAGGGCAGCAGTTGATTATGAAGCTTTTTTTTTACACCATACCAAAACAAATGTCAATAAGCCTGGAGTTTGACAAATGCTACCATGGCTTTAACCACAAAATGTCTGCTTTATGAGACCAAGATAGCAGCTGTTCAAGCAGCTAAAACAAATAACATATGGAAAAGCAACTCATGCCCACTGCAAAGAACAGTGGAGGATCTTTCTTTCCCAAAAACTGTCAAACTTTTTCAAAAATCATGAAGTTTTTTGTTTGTTTGTTTCAAATGTAACATATTTTAAATCAAGAATCTTTATAGTGCAATGTCAGAAATCCAAAAATTATTTCAGCAGAAAATGTTCTAAACCATGTAGAAAAGGTGTTTTATGTGAACATTTATTTTACGTCTGTCTTGAGAAAGAATGAATAGAAACAAAAGCTAACTCAGCAAAACATAGCATAAGACCAAAGAAAAGGAAATCAAGAAGTGAGAGAAGGAAGAGCAGATGATGTGAACTCTATACGAGAGGAAACTTTGTGCAGAAGAAGAAGCTCTGACTGAGTAATCCCAGCAGAGCTCAAGTGACACCAGTTAACATGCTTAAAGGTGAAAAGAGTGTAAAGCCTGAAGAGGGCTGTTAATGTGGTAATCTGCTTAACTGGTCAGTCAGCGCTGCAGAGGCGTCTGAGACAGGAGAATTAGTTTAACACTCTACTGATAGACCGGATCAAAACGATAAACCCAGTGAGTAAACACCACACACATACGGCGATAGAGAGGAGGAGGAAAACACACCAGTCGTTAAAATACATCAAAAGCAAAAACAATGCAATCACCAGGGTGACACTCCCAGAAGCCCCCCTGGGCATGGAAACAGTGGCAGTTGGCGTGGTCGTCATGGCAACAAGGCGATTAGCGTTTGAAGTAAAGGCAATGGTGAGTCTGAGAGAAGGAGACTGTCGGAGACTCCCTGCGGCGCGGCAACGGTCACCTTGGCAGGGGGATCAGGGTGTGCGAGTGTGTGTGAGGGAGACGCACCACTGAGAGGCCAGCATGGCGAAGACGTCAGCCTGCGGGTCGGTGAAAACGCGGAGCAGCTCCGGGTCCGAGGAGAAGTGAGCCAGCAAGCGGAGCTCCACCTGGCAGAAGTCTGTCACAGACACAAACCTTTTGGTTACTACCTTAAAGTTGTGCAGCGGTGTGTAAAAGTCTAAAGTCGTCACTCATTCCCTTTGTGCTTTGCTAGTAAGGGGGCAAACTTTCTTGTAATCTCTTGAAAATGTCTTGATTAAAATTTCTTCATGTTTTCTGATCCTTTTTCAACATTTTTGGGAAGAGTTCCTAATCTTTCCCACATTTCCTTTCTTTTAAATAACCATACAGATGAAGAATATCTCTAAATACCAAACAGCTCAAAAGGAGGACCAGAGCAAAAACATCTGTCAGGTAAATAACTGTTAAGATCTTGTAAAACCTGGGTGGAAGGAGAGAAACACCAAGATGCTCTGAGAGATGACGATGAGATGAAAGATGAGAAAAAAGATACAACTGGCTCTGGCTGTGCTGACATAAGCGAGCAAGTTTCTAAAGATACCGTCTTATTAATATTTGATGAGCTCCAGAGCTCTTCCCCCGAGTCAGCCTGGCAGTTCAGAAACATATTGCTGACCAAGATGTGTGGATGTGAGAAAAACAGGCAGCTCTAAAGAAAGAAAAACGATTCATGTCCGGTACGATCCACGGTGAAATGACACACACAGAACATGAGAATACATGATCTTGTGAAAGCCTGAGGCCTGATTATACCTGAAACTGTCTCTATATCGATCCAGATAAAAATAACTCTGACTTCCTGCAAACGCCTCAAAACACCGATCATTAAATCTGGACCAGATTAACATCAAAGCTAATATATCGAGCTAATTCATAAATAAATGCTTTTTTTATTGGAATCAAGTTAAAAAAAACAAACAAACAAACAAAAAAAAACACCAAACAGCAAGTAAAGCGGTTTAAGGTACAGTTGAGTCTCATTTTAAGTTTTTTGTCACCTTCGTTAATATTCACCAGAAAGTGCAGAAATGTGCACTGTTTTACATTTATCTTGAATCAAAATATGATTTATGTACCAATATTAAAACAACATTTGAACAACAGCCATTACTCATGTCTCTTAAAATCATCATTCATATTCCCTTGAACAACCTTTGGTGATGCACTGCAGCACACCAAAGCTCAGAGCTCATAGATAAAAGCTTAAGAGCTCAATGTGCTTATTGACTGTGTAAAATGCCTCTTGTGGGCTGTGGTGGACGTACAAAGGCTTTCAGGAGGAATGAATTGATCAGCATACAGAATAAAGAAACCCATAAATATGGATGCAAGAGGGCTACGAGAGGTAAGGTCTCTAAATCCATCCCTCAGACGTGAAAGTCTAAAAAGTAAACAGCAATATTACTTGAAGACGACAGCATTCAGTCTGTTTATAAAACAGAGAGAGCCTGATTAAGCCATGTATAGAGGGCACTGAAATCAAGTTACTGCTTCTAAAAGCAAATCAACACTTTACTAAGTTTGGTTTTTCACACACTGCTTCTATATTCTGGTTTGATTTTGTATGTGACACACCAAACTCATCTGTACGGGCCACATTTTAAGACTTGAGATGACCAAATTACTTTCATCATGTCCTTATATGTAAATAAAAAGAAATGCATTTAGTTTTACATAAGTTATATAGCAAAAATATCTTGATATTAAAAGTTACATGCGAATAAGCTATTTGGTCAAGACTTTTTCACGGTAAATAATATTCTTAAATTCATCCAAAATTTTATTCTCAGCTAAATTTCTTTTTTTTTTCTGCCTGCAACAGCAGCAATATATCTACTACACACATTAAAGACACATGGTCTCATTATTTGAGATGGTTGTACTGTTCAAAACCTTTTGGTTTGCTTGAGCAGAAAAGGAGAAATGTCTGGGTAAGTTAAAATGTTACAAGTTGGGCTTGATGTCAGAAGATGTAAGTAAGTCTCCGTGAGAGAAACTCTTGGAGCATGGCTGTGCAGTGAAAAGAAAAAAAGGATTTGAAACACAAATTCACCTTTAATCACGTTTTATTTTTGGGGGGAAGCTGAAAGTTAAATATGAGTAGCCTCCCCTAGGTCTGTTTAGTCCCTATCATACATTCTTAAGAAATACATTTACAGATAAGGAACATTCACTAAAATGTAACACACTAGCAAGTGTTACAAAAAAAAAATCTTTAGGACTTTGAAATTTAATTGAACCAACCTTTACTTTCCTGGAGAAAGCATGAAACAGCAGAAAAATCAGCACTGATTCAACAGCAAGAAGAAGACTGAATGAAAATAGCATTTACAATGATCGTAGGTGTACATTCATGTCAAAAAGAATAAAGCGATGTGCTTTTAATGACAGAATTGGTGGTGAAATTAGATGTGTTAGATGCATATATCTTAACCAGGTTGTTGTTGGTTGTTCTCTGCCTCTGACCAGAGAACACTGGGCTCCTCAGAACGGTTGCATGTGTTCGTCTTTTCCAAGGACCTAAACCGAACCTGGCCACGTGATTCAGAAGGAATCCACAGGGGACACGCAATGCCTTTGTTCTCACTTTGGCTATGCTCTGGGGTTTTTTTCTCTCTCAATATCTCCCACACACCAGCAGGGAACAGAAAATATCTGAGTTCAGACAATTAAAAAATAAACAAACACGAACACACCGCCTGCAGTAGCACAGGGAGAATGTTTTTAAAGTTTGCTTCATCATTAGCAACACAAACTTTATCATGCTGAATGAGGTTTTGGATGTCTGGATTTGTAAAGACCATGAACAACTCAATGTCTGTAGTGTTAAAGTCTAAAACAGGCAAAGGAATGGATCTGAACAACAGTTTGGACGGAACATGAAGGCAGCGTTTCTTTAAGGGAAAAACCTAATTCCTATGACAAGCTTGTCTCTAAACCCAAGCGGTCGTGTGTTTGTGTCTGTGTGCTTTTGAGGACATGACTATGCCTGCTGGAATGTCAATGCAACTCTGTCCAAACTCAGTGTGCGCATATGTGGCATCCTCACTCCTATCCTGCAGCTTTCCTGCAGCTAACCCTGTTTTATCTGTCTGGTTACATAAGAGTGTGACTCTGTCAGGCCCAGCAGACACCCAGCAGCAGACAAACCTTTTCCAGGCTGACAGTGTCCCAGCGTGCTCCCTTGTCTGGTGCAACACAGGCGAGCGACAAAGACTCAAATGACCTTTTCCCAAACAGAGGCCACGTTGGGACAGGGGAACTTTTAAGGTGAACGTAGATCTGAACGGAAACCCTAGACATATTTCACCGGAATAAGTTCAAAAGAACTTCTCTCAAAGAATCAGAACTCAGATTAACCTTGCAGCCAAAATATTCATCCATTAACTCCCAAGCCAGAACTACCAATAATGCAATCTACCTACTGGTTTACAGACAATTAAGAACCACAGCCACTTGGCACTGTAAGTACACACCACTCATATTCCTACCTTCCATCTTCCAACTCATGTAATTTTCTTTCTTTAATCAAACAGTGAAATTTGACTCTTTTCATTGCAGTGGTCAGAGAAAGTGATACCTCAGTCTGATTGTTTTAGTAGGCGAAGAATGAGTGTTGCTTTACAATTTACACCCTGGAAATAACTTATATAGGGAACATCTTTGTGTGTTGATTGAATATTTTATCAAGAATAAATCATATTTCAAAATACTCTTTTGGGATTACTGCTCTGTAGTAAATGCACAGCACGTACTGCAAAATAAAAATGACATTGACATATGTTGCACAGCAAAATATTATCCTACCCGCAGCAAGAAAAGTCCAACCCTCCAGGGGAACGAACATGTCTCGAGGATGAATAGTCACAACCTCCTCATCCTTTCCTGTGAAGATCAAACAGCCATCAGTTAATGAGAGTGACACCAGCAAACTGAACGCTACCTGAGACATATATAGTCTGAAACCAACATTGAATAATTTATTGCGAGGTTAGCTTTAAAAGCAACATAACAGCACATACATTTACAGCAGTTATTGTTTATCAGTCCAAGAAAGATGGAAGACATTTTACAATTAAAAACACTGTTTAAAGTGGTTAACTCGGTCTAATCTCGAACCATAACTAAACAAACTGTGTGCTGTTGCAAACACACCAACAGAGAGCTCCTGACATCAAAAACATGGCCACACACAGGTATAAACATATAAAAGTGGAACTGTGCGAAACTGTTGTGATCGCTGTCGAAACCTCTCCTTCTTGGATCAACGTGATAATGGATAGAGAAAGAAGAAGAAGGGATGAAAGCAGTAGAGGACAAATGACAACAAGCCCTGAGAATCAGAGTCAGACAGGCGCTGAGGTCAGGCTTGGAGCAGCAACATGTCAGTGTCCATCCATCTGCAGGTCAATGCAGCAGGTGGGTGGACATATTCTGTTGTTCCACACACCGGCCAATTTCTGTTCTCTTTTGCGCTGTCAACCAGTGGGGTGAGGTTTAATTCATACGACGTCCTCCGCATAACAGGAGTTTATAGAAACTAATTAACATCATTCTTAATTAGAAGCAGCTCATCTGTCAAGCAGATTCAGACTGTATGTTTCAGCTACATCATCATCTGTAAGTCATTTAAACTATATTTTATCATGTTAGTTGTAAAATCTGCCAAATAAGTCAGGCCCCATAATGATATATATATATATATATATTTTTTTTTTTTATTTTAAGAAAAGTTAATTGCCATAGCAGAATCGCAACTGAACTAGTTCCTACACTTCTCTAAGAGTGATTATATTTCGTTAATCTTGGGTGAAAGATGCATGCTGTTCCTCATCCGGCCCATCGAGCAGCTGGGTCAGTAGCTATTTCCTGACTCAGATCACATCTCTCTCGCTTTAAGGCCGAAGTACGTAACTTTTATAAAAATATGTTTTTTTTCCCACGTATTTCTTAAAACTGTCACCATCTCCTGACAATAAAACATCATACAGATAATCTGTGGAAAAAAAACTGACTCCTCTACAATATGTTTCTCTGCCATATTGAGAAACGACCAATCAGAGCCAGGAGGAGGGTCTTAGCACCGTCATTAACGCTAGTGTATGCACTGCTCATACCCTCCCACTTGCTCTCTGCTGTGATAGAGCTTCCCACAGTGGAACAGGCTCAACATTTCTATCCTATGAAAATATCAGCAATTTTCTAGATGCCATAAATGTACTTTATTCTGTATTAGCCATTACTTCTGAATGTTAGACAGATAATCAACCTATGTCCCTATTAGATAATTACATATATTAGATATGGGAAATTAACCTATTATCAAACAAAAGATAAGATAATGAGAAAATGATTTGAAGCTAAGAGTGATCATCCTAGCCTCATGGATATTCTGGGCTTCTTTATTGTTATATTTGGTGCTGAGTCATCAGATTACCTAAGCCTGCAATTTTAGACAATTACTGTACTGAGTGGTTTTAAAACTTCCAATGAGTAAATCGAAGGCCACACTGGAGGGAGACAGATAAGTATGAGACGCCGTTGAGAGTTTTTAGCAGGGGACCCTGTAGACTGCGGCTGTAGGCTTTTATTATCCTCATAAACCATCTTTGCTGGCTCCCTTCTCATCAGTTTCTGCACACCTCAGGAGATCTCTGCCTCACCCACACATAGCCACACACCTCAACATTTATCACACCCTCATCCTCTGAAATGTGTGCTCGGGATGTTCCTCTGTGAGTGTGTGTGTGTGCGTGTGTGTGAATAGGAATGACAGCCTTACCTTGAATGTGCTGGTTCTGGCTGATTTGAAGCGGCTGCCTTGGCAAAGCTTGGAAGTTCTAGTTAAGAGGAGAAAAACACTTTATCAGTCAAAAAGAGGTAACAGCTCCACGTCTGAGCACATTTTTATTAAGATACCTTATTCTGCAGTTGAAACTAATCTGGCTCTACATGAGAATTAATAGAACTGCAGACATCCTCATTAAGCTCTATTGACATAGTAACGAAACAATGAAATATATTAGAAGGATCAATTGTGAATAAAGGCGGATGTTATGTCATTTTACCAACCATCTGATATCCAATCAGAATAAACTTTTCCTGTTTTAAAGCAGTTCGGATTACCAAAAATATTTCTACTTGCGAAATTTATTATTTTTATTTGGATCATTTTGCCTAAAGGAAAGAAGTTGGCAAATAAATATGCACTTCCTGAAATTAGGTGTTAAAAGTATTAACTACTGTTTGCAGACAACACTGGGAGTGTAGCGTCTTCAGATCCAACCTATTAAAATCCCAACATTAAATAATAATCATCGTACTTCCTTCTTCCTTTACATTTTGTTTGGCCCAGACTCAGTCTTCTTACTCACCATAGCTCTAGGTTTTAAAATTGACCCATTTTGTCTCTGGTAAGAAAACTTTGTGAAGTTGGTTAAATGTCTGCAGTCACATTTTCTGGTTTATGCTGACACGCCCCACATTTTGAAAAGCCCTGGCGTGAACTCAGATTTGAAGTCTATTTAGACAATTTTACGATATTAATTAAATGCCACAAACTTTGAAGCAAAGAAGTCGCATGTCCCCTTTGATTTGTGTCTTTTTTTCTACATACTTTGACACAAAATCGTTTACAACAATCTAATCCAATCTACTCATATTCTTCTGTACAGTCAAGAGGTAATGCAACTCCATTTATGAGCAGGAGGTCACTCAAAGGTTGATCAGCTCTCACACTCGGACACATTTCAGAGTACACCAGCTTAAATGGAGATTAGAACAACCAATAGAGAAAAAGGGTACAATAATTATATAAAGCTATTTCATTAAATGTACTTGGACCCAACAAGCAATTTGAATTCTTGTTAAAACATTCAACACCTTTTGCAGGATTTCTTCTAAACAGAAGGATAAAGAACTAAAATGATAAAGCTTCTGTTGCACATAAATGTTCAAGCATACCCCCAGTTTGATGCACTGCAGAAAAAGAACTAGTTCAAACTCAGCACTTTCATTTCAATCCCTGTTAATCCCATTTCATCCACCCTTTCAAATAACCCCCGAAACACACACACACACGCACACGCACACACATGAAGAGCAAGAGAATGGGGATATAAAGGGATGTAAGGATGCTTAGGGTCACTTTCAAAGATGAGAAGGACATCTAAACCTATGTGAACACACTCGAGCAGACTCCTGAAAGATTAATATAGATTAGGAAACCTGAAAAAGAAAAAAAAGACCATATAGGTAAAAGCAAAACTGTGTTTCTCTTCATGGTGTAAATCCACCTCTTCAGTTTGAATATATAGTGGGAGCAAAGGCCTCAAAAATGTGTGAGATCCAGAAGAAGAAACATGTCCTTGTTTCCACCACCTATTCATTATTTACTAGACGGGGCAGAAAGAGTGCGTGCCAATAAAGACAACAGAGAAGTAGGATGTGGAAAGACTGGGCATCAAATACCGCTGTGAAGCACAAAAGAAATAAACACACTCACACACATTCAGGTTCTGTTGAAAGGGACTAGAGGTTTGTGAGCGTTGGGCTGTATGGATTTTCAGTATGGGAGAAATAACTTCTCCACTTGTGCTGCACAGCAACATGAACGTAAATCAATGGGAATATACTCACACTACATCCAAGACACAGACCGGAGTGAATTACCTGCAAGGCAGTCAACTCAGACATTCAGTTCCCCTGCATAAAAGCTTCTATGTTTGGCTGAACTCGTTTGATTATGACAAGGCAAGATGATGCGAGTTTGGGTTCGTTACGCATCTTACGTCCTCAAATGCAAAGTACGACCTGAATATCAAACAGCAAAGATGCAAACGCAAACAAAAATACATTGAGATTGAAAGTTCAAATAAAGTAGAAGGAAGAAATCAAAGACATGATGAAAAGAAACACAATCAAACAATCCAAATGGAGACTACAGTATATGTAGAGAAAAGAAGAAGACATTTAAAATGAACATAAAAGGTAAGTTTGCTCAGCAGACACAAACTAAATGTGGGATTTTGTATTAAACTGCTGGTGAAATCAAAATGTTTCACACGCTAATATATATGATTTGTCCATGAATATAAGATTATATTTCTAAGAATATAAGATTATTTATGGACAAACCAATCCAGTCAATGCAGGAATGTCCAAGGTCACAGACATCAACACTGATTAGAACTATGTATATAGACATGGACTAATTTACTGACACCTCTGGTAAAGATGTGTGAAAAAGTCTTCCCACAAATTCTTCCTCTAAAGAAGCAGCACACTCACAAAGGGGAAACTTGAGAAAAACCTTTAGATTGAGTACATTTACTGAGAACAGAAAAAAAAACTCACATAAGGAAATGCTTGCTTGTTTTTTGACAAACTCACCAGTGGAAAAAAACATTATTAGTACTCTTCATAAAGTATTTAAAATAATTTGAGCTAAAGCATTGCTTCTAATTTAGACTTTATGCTATTAAGTAATCTAATTAGCAATCCACAACTTTCTGTTTTCCTGGGGTAAATACGGCATTAGACAAAGGCTTACGGCGTTTTGTCCTCTCAGCTGTTTAAGGGCCTGGATTTATCTTGTTTCTATGCAGAGTAAACAGGATGGTAGAGAAGGTAAAAAATATCTACAAAGCCCACTGGCAGAGACCTGAAGAAAAGGGCATCTTGGGGTCATCAAATCTCCATAGCAACTATTTGAGACCATCTACATGGTAACTTGTTGTTTAATAGCGCAATGGCTGGAAAAGCATTTTTCAGTCCAACAAAATGTAAATGTCTTATTGGTATTTTAACTTGTGTATTTTGTAAAATTGAAGTTAAGATTGAGTTTTCAACAGCAAACAACGCAGGAGGATGCAGTTTGAGACAGAATGATCATGTGACCACAGTGAGGCAAAAGGAAGGTTTTTACAACCAATGTTTTTGCATATATTATTCCCTCTTCTCCCCTAATAACAGCTCAGTGGTCTAATGACTCAGCGACTGGCTTCCCCAAAAAGCCAATCTAATGATGCATCATTTCAAACCATCTGCTTTCACTGACAAAGTGAAGAATAGCGAATTTGAATCTGTTCTGGCTGGAATACTCATGGCAGCTTGGGGAAATTGGAATCATTTGCAGGTAGAAGGCAAATAAAGAAACAACAGGTGATATTGTTCCTGTGCTAATGACTGTGCAAATTAGCCATAATGAGATGCTCAACTGAATCACAAAGTGATTGTTTTTTCTCTGTTCAATGTGGATTTTGCTCAAGATTTCTCCCAAGTTGATATCGTTTATCATTCATATTTTTTATATCATCCACAGAAAAAACAATTTGCTCAAAAAGACAAGTTTTGTTTTTGCTCATTTACAACTTCATTTCGAATGCATGTTTTAAATATTCACACTCGACAAAATATTTAGCATTTTGCCATGTTGCAGCCATAAGCTCCAAAGCATTTTTAAAAATTTTAGGTACATACTTATTTGAATACCCACACAAGTATGCACACAAGAATTAGCAACACCAACACACACGGCACCCACTAAAATCCATCTGCTCAGCCCAGAGAAAAACTTGTGGTCTTCAGGCGCTGTAGTTAAAATGAGCGGTTCATTAAAAGGAAGCTTGTGGGTTTAGTCCGTGTTTTAGGGAGGGAAAAAATAAACGCGAACATTTCAAGAAAAACATTTGTGAACAAATCTGGTTCATCTTTGGGTACAGTTTTCACATTCCTCACTAATATTTTAAGAGGAGAAAATTTCTGAATAAATTTAACGGGGCCTTCCAAAGTGTGCCTGTCAGTTGGAACCCCTCGTTCTGACGCTAAACATTTGCATCAATGCTAACGTAAGTTACGAAGTCATCAATAGCACGTGGATAGTCACAAGCATTTGAGTAACATGGACTTATTCTATTCAGTATGCTAAAAAGCTAAAAAACAAAATTAGTGCATAACCTAAAATTAGCCAAAATGCCAATGTTAGCCAAAATGCTGCCAGTGGCATGTTGGAGGCGTTACTAGCATGTTGTGTTACATGAACTTTCTCCATTCAGTGCGCTAAACATGGCTAATAAATAATAAAAATACCTAAAAAGCTTATTTGAGGAAAAAGGCTACAGCTAATCCGCTACCAGAAAATGCACTTATCTCTTAGCAACAGCTAACAACAAATCTTATTATTGTTCAATAAACACAAGATTACTTCTGCTCTTTTGAAATACCACTTATCTTATACTACTTAACAAGAATTGCGCATTTGGTAAATTTTGCAGAAAAATGAAAATGTTTTTGGGGGTGGGGGTTGTCAGTGGTAGAATTAGACAGAAATTCAAGACAAAAGTAAAAATCTGATGTTTACTTTGTGGCACTTGGTTACCAGAAAACATGCTCATCTCTTAGCAACAGAGTAACAACAAATATTGTTATTGTTCAAAAACATAACATTTCTTCTGCTCGTTTGAAATCCTACCTATCTTATGTTATTTATTGTCATTGGTGGTAAATATATTATAAAAAAGACATTCAACACAAAAGTAAAAATCTAATTTATACTTTGTGGCAGTTTGTTACCACAAAAAACCCTCATCACTTTAAGTTGGACCCAAATCAGGGGTCCTGATGCTAAAGATTAGCAACAATTCTCGACTTAGCTAACCTGTAATCAATACTATGTGGAGAATTACAACCATGTTGACTAACATGGACTATTTCCATTCAGTAAGGTAAAATTACCCAAAATGCTAATGTTAGCATTTTAAAGATGTGCTTTTTTTGTTTGTTTTTTGTTTTTTTAATATAGAATTTGTTTTGATTTGAATTTGGCTCCTCGCCATGGTTACTCGAAATGCCCACAAAAGTAACAGCCCACATGCCGAGAGAGATCCAGCTGGACATTCAGATATATATATATATTATGAGGGGGTGGCAGTTATTTTGAGGTGTAAAATAATAGGTGCCTTCCATGCTTTACAAGGCACTTTAATGCTGTCCTTTGCATTGCTATGGCAGGCCCCAATAAAATATTTTGGTCATTTTAACTGGCCTCACACAGGAAAGGTAAAGAAAGTTCTGTTTCTTATACTGTGACCATCAATTTTTCACAGATCTCCACTTGTTCACCCTACAGCACCAATAATGCTCTAACATTCAGGTATGAAACAGAGCAGCAAGTCAAAAACTGTTTCACTGTTTTTGTAAAAAATAAAAAATAAAAAAAAAAAAAAAAAAAAGAAAGGAGAGAGAGAATTTAAGACTTATGTAGGAGTCAGAATTGTGCAAATCTGTCAAAGAACAAAAAAACTAATCAAATGAAACAGTGGATTCCTACATAAACGACTCAGGGCGAGAATATTGTTGAGTTTGTGACAGAAAATTAGTAGAAGGAGGAAGTTCAATCTGATTATTAAGTTCAATCTAATTAAGTGTCATGTTTGTCTTCTTCAGATTCAAAGAATGAATAGGAGAAGGAAAGGGCAAAAAATTTCACAGAAAGTTATACAAATAATCATATAATAGAAGAGACAGGAAAAGTTTATAACTGCGACAGAAACATGTACTGAATCACCAAAGTAGCAGAAGAGATTAACATGTTAAAGGAAATGAAAAAGAAGTGCATAGCACCAGCACATATTACCACCACTGGGGATCACACAGACTGCGTGGCATTTTCAATTTTTTAAATCAAAACATGAGCTAGCTCTGCACAGACCTACTTCTGCACAACAGATTTCTCACAGTGCTGCTTTTATGTCTCCTCTGCTTTTTCTGCAGACTGGGATTACCTCGACTATACTCATAACAGATGAAAGTCACATCCCGCTTCAACTCTCCTCATTTTCATATTAGCATCTGAACTACAACTGTGAGCTGCACATCCTCTGTTCTTCAGTTTAACTCTTAAATTAACAGATTTTCTTTTCTGTCTTCCAAATAAAAACTAAAAACAATAAGCAGTGCTTTCTACTGCTTAGTGCTTTATTGAACTGTACATACAAGGCTTTGCCTTTACTCACAATTGTGGTAGATCCACATAGTATTTGAAGTAAATTAAAAACTACTACTCTATTTGAACCTATTGTAATAATCAAATTAAGATCCAACAAGATCTTCTTAATCTTTCAAGAAGGAAAAATAAAATGTTATCAAGCATCCAATAACTCTCTACAGTTTTCCTTTTCACCTGGTTTCTATGTTGACAACACTTTCTGACTCAGGATTACAAAATGATTTTGTTCCTGATTTAAAGGAAAAGAACAAAAAACATGACATATTTTATACTTTGACCTATAAGTTAATTACTTTCAATTTGCCTCCTGTGAGTACAGAGTGCAGAAAAGTGACTTTCTGCTGCTTCCATTCACGCCTGTAGCAATGTATTTCAATAAATGCCCTGCATAGACCCCTATAAAGTAGACTATTCTGGTGACACAGTTGCAGGGAGAAATAGAAATGATGGTCACACCTAAGAGCAACAGGGTAACAGTATTGATTATAGCAGAAGCAAACATTATATGTGCTTAAACGTCACTACCACCAGAGGTTCTGAACTTAAAATAAAAACAAAAACTAGTAAAAAAAAAAAAAAAAAAAGAAGAGGACATAGAGTCTTTAAGTAAATCTGGTCACAGATAATTAAGTTGCACAGCTGTTCTATTTTATTATAAAATCAATTAGAAAACAAATCCCAACCCTCATGGGCCATGATCAAACCAACTTGTTCATATCAACACAGGTACACATAAATTACTGCATGCAAGCATTTAAGCAAACAACCTTAATGTGATGATCAATCAATTTCTACATTTGCGTTTGAGGAGATGAATCAGAGCGGTTACACCACAGCACACCAGCAGTCACATCAATCATTTACTAGCAGCGCAATCAATTCACTCTACACCTCCTTTGCTCACGAATCGCAAATGGAGATTGGACAAGTCCAATAGTTTCACACAGAAATAGATGTGTATTTCATTCAGATGAGAGCTAAAATACAAAGTGAAGGAACTAATTGACCCTGACACAGGGGGAATGTAGAAATGAGCTATCGATCGTCACATATCAGGTAGGAGTGGTCAGGCTTTATGGTGGAAGTAGAAAAGATGTAGGGCGTGTGTCTGAGTCGTCTCCTGATATTCAGGACTGTGATAAAATATCGAGCGCCTACATTTCTTAGTATTTTGTATCTCAGACGCTGGACTTTCCTTGTAATATTTTTAAAATGGTTGAGAGTGACTCTTCTCTAGGCTGTTTGGAGATTTTTCAAAGTTCTTCTTGAACTTTGACATTTTCTTCGTTCTTTTTCAATTTCTTGCAAAGCACTATTTTCGGAGTATTTAGCTCTATTTGTGTTTTTGTGCAGATTTGAAAGGCCGGTTAAAAGGAATATAAGCCACTTTATTTCAGTGCTGGCCTGAGGGTTTTTGTGCCAATCACTGAAAGATGTTTGAAACTGGCAGAAATTGCAAAGATGTTTAAATAGCCTTGAAATTGATTGATCTATTATGGTAGATGAAAATAAAAAGTCATGATTTAATAAAAATTTCCCAGATACTCTGATAATCTTAAACTTTTTAACTTACATAGTTTAATTGTTAAACTGAAATCACAGATGTTATAGTAAATAGACATTTTTCCACTGTGAGTAAATACAGAAAAAGATTTAATGCAAAAACGTTAAAATGTTCTGGGAGATTATGGAACTGCAATCAAAGACAAATGCATTTTCAGGCTTTCTTAACATTTCTGGAGGCTCTATATGTAAATTTCTAAAATAATTTAGGAAGGTTGAGGGAGTGGGCAAGGTAAAGGAAAAGTCACCAATGCTGGAAATATTTTTCAAACTATTTAAATCTATCACCTTTTTGAAATATGTACAAGGCTCTGTCAGCTCAAGGAATAATAATGAATTTTTCAACAGCACTGTTTCCCTGACTCCATAAAAAGCATTTTAATGCAACATTGTTAGTCTGAATTATTCCCTTTCTGAAACACACAGGCACATTTAGGATTTTAGAACTTTCTCTTCTTGTCTGGCTCAGAAACACAGCTCACTGAAACCCTCGGCTTATTATTCCTTATAAAAGCAAAAACATATGTTCCGTCACCATATTTTGAACTAATTATGCAATTAAAAACTAAAAATAGACGTTCAGAAACAAACTGAAACATTATTAAAAGGTGACAACAAAATTACATTTCTAGCGTACAAAATGTTCCTTGCTTTATTTACATAATTGTTCCAACACTAATGATTTTCTTCGGTCATAAAAAACAAAGACTTCAAGTAAACTTCACATTATTTAAATTCACAAAGTTTTATTGTGCCTTCATATTATTCTGATTGCTACATATATTTAAGTATTTTCATATCTTAACTTTAAGATATTTTTCTGTATATTCTGCAGGATCTGACAACAACAATGCAAGTTGAAAAGAGTACTGCTGGATGAGGTTCAGCACCATGGAAAGCTCCACTGAGTGAGGCGACAACAACACATGAAGACAGAGACGAATCACAAGAGAGACGCCATGTTGGTTGTACTTACCGGGTGTTTGGCTGATATTCTCCCAGTCACAGCACTCGTCTGGTGCCACGTAGAAGAAATGTAGTTCTGATGTATTGAAATGGACACAAACATACACAAAGTCAAGGTGATACTAATCAAATCAAATATCTTATCCAGAACTGTTCCATGTAGCTTATCGCTTTCCAGTTCAAACTGAGAAGAACAGCTGAAGCCGCCATCAGTTTGCGGATTAGTGTGTTTGGCCATCAACCATGCCCAGTTTGAACATTTTGTTAAATTGTAGATCCAGTTACACGAAGAAGCAGAACTTCTAGCATAACAATGATCAGGTCTGCCATTAAGTGATGTAACTTATACATTTAACTGCAACATAAATTGAAGAAAAAAACCCAAAAGGGAATATTTGAACAAGATGCCTCATCAAAAGACACATCAGGGTTTAACTTTGTTATTTTGAGTATTTTTGTTCGTTTCCACTTTAATTTCTTTCTAATTCCAGATTATGTTTGCCACTGCATAAAGCCACACATGTAAAGGAAGAGATTTATATGCATCTCATTATGTTTTTTTCTGTCTGGGATTGCTGCCTGCTCTGGCGAAAAGACCACCAAATGAATCACTTTCACCATCAGCCAAACAGACAGCCTTTACAGGTTCGACAACAGATTTGACAAACAAAAGCTGTTGCTCCCATATGTGAGGTTTGACTGAGGCCTAGTGAAGAGACAGTCAGATGAAGAACTTTCCTGACAAATTAATACAATGCTGGCAGGAAAAGAGTGTGACAGCTTTGGGGAACTATCTCAGACATGGTGTTTCATTGCTTTGATATTTCAAATTGTCAGTGACAGAATTTAAAATTGTTTTATTGTTTTATTTTTAAAAAAATCTAAGCTTGATCAGGACATTGAGGTGAAACAACAGACTGCGTTTAGAAGTCTCTAGGTCCAAACAGAAAAGCAGAGGTCGCTGCTCCTTCTCGGGTTACTGCTTCTAAATTATGCAGGAATTTAGCAATCCATAAAAAAGCTGTCCCTTGGCTTTAGACTCCAACAGAGCATTATATCCTAATTTTATCACTCTATTTTATTACATTCTACAGGAAGAATTTACCACTGTGCTGTGTTAGATTTAATTGTGTTTGTATTACCTTCACAGTTTTATTTTATTGTTCTGATGAGCTCATTTTTACTGCTTTTGGTTTTTAATGCATCTTGTTATGCAGCCCTGTAGGGAAACTTTGCTCATAAAGTCCTACAGATAAAGCTGACTTAGAGATAAATACTATGATTCGAGTCTACAGCATTAGAGTTACCACATCATTATAATTATGGAGGCCTAAATCTTTAAAAGTTAGGAAAGATTTTTCAAGTAATGTTTTTTGCATAAAGGTGCGCAAATAACTTTGCAAATGTATTGTATAGCCATAAATGGTGTGACATTGAACAGTTTTGCCACATGAAACCAGTGGTTGCCTCACCTTGCTCTTCATGCATGACAAAATCCCATCAACAAACGTGGATTTCATCTTGTGGACCTGGAAGAAGCAATATAAGAACCTGTTAGAAACAACCAAAACAAAAATGCTCCACTGCTGCAGTTTATGCATTCACTTTATTTAAGAAATGAGATCAGGTTAAGTGGATCCGCTTACAGAGTTTAGTTATATAAAATAACAATCCTACTAATTCAAAATTTGAAAAGAATGGGCGCTACTGTAAATTTTATTAACATAGCTGACCTGTCGATACTCCAGGATGATTTTTGGCAGAGGATGAAGGTCCTGGAGCTGCAGCAACTGCAACAAGAAGATCATAATTATTGAACTTCAAAAGTAGTTTTTGTCGTGAATCTGCATTATTCCTTGTACTTTCTCACTTTAGGTATCACTTTTTTTTTCTTTTTGCTGTAATTCTATGTATTGAAGTACTGTAACTATAGGAGATATTTTATAAAGAACTTTGTGCTCAAATGATTTATATTTAGATGTTCGCTATCGTTGCTCTTTATGATTCATGTGCATGAAAATATGTTTTCATATTGGAATAATAAACTAGCCTAAGGTTTTATGAATTCGTAAAGACATGCAGTTTAAACTGACATGAATGTGTTTGTTTGTGTGTTTCCTGTACCGCTGCCTCTGATGTTGACTGTTGTTGTTTGTTGATGGTCTTGGGAAGCTTCTTGTTCTCGCAGCGCTCCTGTAAGCGCAGCTTCTCAAACAGTACCTTCAAACATTGCATATTGAAAGAAAAACACACATACAAGACACAGCTCACAGGAAAGTTGTGCAGATTTTAAATCTACCCTTTCAATGTTTTGTATGACCTTACGCTAATTAATCAGTTTGCAAAGCTCTCTGCAAACTGAAGTCCAATTTCAACTTACTGTTCGTAGCTGAGCGCTGCTGGTCACCAAGAATATTTCCCCAGCTGCTTTGTGGGCCTCTTGCTCCAGCTGTTTCATTTTAGTCTGCCGGAAACATAATAATTTTTAGTGAAAAGAAAACACAAAAAAAAAATCAATGCATAATCTTGTTTTATCATTCCATGACTATAAAGCCATTTTAAAACTTTTGTACATTTTTCTCTGATTCAAAGCGCACCAACAAAGCCACATTTTTAAGTCATACAAGATGTAGGAGAGCAATTTCATTTGACCTGGAACTGAGCCTTAAGGTAAAGTTTACCTCATCTTTTCCTCATTTCTACCTTTTTTTAACATTGAAATCTATATAAGTTGACCCTCTTACTGCTACACACTTCAGTCAAGCAGAAAATGCATGTAAGACACAAAACAGCTGTCAAATATCTTTACAGACAAAGCAACACTGCAGAAACTAAAATCTTCACAGAGAAGTCAAGATGATGCATTGGTTGAGGTTATAATCAATTTGGCAACGCAGCAACTTTGTTGTAATAAAGTGCGGGTTAAGAGAAATGAAATGAAACTGTATTGAGAAAAAGATAAAGGTGATAAATGAATGAGGAAATTGAAGAAATATACGCAGAGAACAGAAAAATGAATGTAGTAATGTCAAATAATTCACACTCATACAACATGAACTCAAACAGCTGGGTTTAAAGTTTAAATATTATTCCTCCATAGATTGTGTGGTGGTTACATACAGCAGCTTTTTGCTTAAGCTCTTCAAAGGCACAAAATAGACCAGAAAAAGTATATAAACAAAAAGGATAATCAAATGAAAAACCATGCAGCACAGAGAAAATAACAGATTTGTGAGTGTTAAAAGAAATGGGGAACTGTCAGGGATCGTAACATTTTGGGACCTATTTTTAATAAAAAGTGAGAAAATCATCTGGACAAAGCACAAGAATGAACGGCAATCTCTACACACATATCAAATGCTATTTGAAGAAACAAAAACTGAAAAAGAGACGGGTAGGAATGGACAACAAGCAGAAAGAGTAGATAAAACGATGGATGGTTCCATCTTTTAGAGAACGGGAAGTGGTATGAAGTCTAAAACTCTAAAAGTTTCTATATTATACTTTGTCTTTCCACATATTTTCAAACATGGAAAAACCTAAGAGTTAATGCCAAACTTTTCCAGAATTTTCCAGACTCTGTAAGAACCCCGGGGATGGCAAACAAAGGATACAAACACAAAGAAATGCAGAGGCCAACAATGAAAGGGCAAAATGAGGCTAGCTGGCAAACATCCACCGAAACTTCCAAAACTGGACTTTTTCTCTCCGTCTCCCTCGTTGCCTGCAGCAGGTTCCAGACTGCCTCATCAATATTAGATGCTAGCCCTTTAGACAGTACTGGCTTGGAGGAGATATGTGTTCCAACTGTGAATCAGTGCTTTTTGTTATGTCAAAATGCAGATTTTTCCCTTTTGATCCTAATTAACTAGAAATTAAAAAGATCTCTACTGTGATCTGAAGAGCCCAGTCAAAAAGTGAAGGGCTCGTTCAGTGACACCTGTCTTGCTGAATTTTAGTGACGCTGTCTTGCAAAATAAAACACCAGGTGAGCATGTCTGTGAGACACGCCCTGACAGCACACAGACTTGATGTTCAGACAGGTGAACCTGACAGCTCAGACAGAAAACCCAAAACGACAGTGTGGGGACACACCTGACTGCATTCACCGGTACTGAATATTGCGAAGAGACAAGCGAACACTCAGCTGTGAACATCAGTGTCTCCGCCAGTATGTGTGTGTGCGCGATGTTCTTTCATGCAAGATAGCCTCTTAAAAGAGAAAGAAAATCAGGAGCATCGGGTCTATTTATAGTCCTAGTAGCCAAGATACCAAGACTGTCTCCACAACAACTCCCCTGCTGGTGCTTCCAACTGATGTGAATGAGTTTAAGGGGACATGTTTGATTCTGCGCCTCAAAAAAGACTGCAGGGATCTGAATCTACAGCATCAATCAGTGTCTTTGTCAGACTGTGAAAAATCGCATGTAGTCTCCAGACTTCATTTTTAATTCTGAGAAAAAAACAATCCCAGAAGATGTTCACCTTCAACAGAAGAAGGAAACCCAAAACTAATTTCTTCCCTTCATCAGATTTTACATTTTTCCACTTCGCACTCCAGAGGTCTCACTGTTTAACCTTCCTTTGAAGCCTATTCTCTCACACACTGTGCTTCTGCAGCCAAAACTTCACCCAGAATGATGTAACGAAAAACACAAACACATGTAAAGGACAGTAATCATCAAGATTTCTTAAACATAGGAAATCCATACATAACCCACAACCACAACTGTTCTTTAAAACAGATCCATCATTATGATGCTTCCTGCAGACGTCACATTCGGTGGCATAGTAAACTCAGGAAGAATCGCATTGTTTTGTCTCGTAAGTAGCAATTATAGCTAGTTTGAGTCACGCAACATGTCTTTATCACCTCCGACATGTAAATTTGTCAACAATAATAATATATTTAACGTCACTTGGACTGACAAGTATTTATTTCACTCTCCCTTTCAAATTCAAAACCACTGTTCGAAAGCGTGTTCTTTTTAAACTTTGGTCTTTAAAGGTATCCTCTGTCACTGTAAGTGTTACATCACTTAAATTGATTTCAAATTCGAAGCTTTTTTTCTCAAAGTGTTGGAGGAAAATTGTTGACACATTGTTTGCTTATGTAATGATAGCTTAAAAAGGTATACTTCCTAAAATTGCTGCCACTGAATGGCAAATATTTAACCACACTGATCTGTTCCAGTGTTGTGGGATACTGCTAAAATCTCCTATGAAAAAATTTCAAAGACTGAGTCCACCTTACCCCAAGCAGGTCTGAAGTTCTCTTAAGTGCTCCTTTGTCCACATAGATGCAGTGGCTTTCCATGACTGAAATGCAACACACATTCTGACACTCAATACTTGAAAATAAGTGTAATAATTAGACCATAAGGCTTTCTACTGGTAATAATAGTCTCGTCATTTTATATAAATCTTATTAAAATAAGGATTAAAACAAAAAGTCATAAAAATGTATTTTAAATCAAGATTCTGTTGCTTTTTCAGAAACCAACAATGGTGTTTACCAGCAAGAACAGTGATCATTTTCAGCTCTATTTCTGAGTAGAGTTCCCACAAGCCATGGCTCTGAAAATTCAATCAGTCGGGCAGGTTAATAGTGTCATTTCACACACAGTTAATTAAAGGCGTGTGTACAACCAACCTGCAGTTTAGAGCATAAGGCCAGATTAAGGTCAAAGAGCCAATAGAGACTTGAGATGATATGAGAAACCTAAACAAAAGACAGGTGAATAGAGTAAGATATCTGACAAGAGAAAAAGTATTACTCACTATTATGGTGTTTTTATGAATTTACATCCAAACACCAAGTAATGGCGTGGAAATTGAAAGGAACACTCACTTTAATTAACACAACACTCATTTAAAACTACATCTCATTAACCAACCAAAATTAGGTTGTTGTGTTACTCTAAAGAGCAGAGCAAAAGGGGAACACATTCTGAACATTAAGTATACATAAGAACACTTTAAAAAGCACATCGTAATGTTGCATACACTTTTTAGCTGACGTTTATATGAGAACATAACAAAAAACAAAAAAAAACAAATTGGATTAGAAACAGTTATTCTAAATCAAAGGCAGAAAGAAGGGCCACTTTTTTTTTTCTCTATCTGCTTTAAAATGGTTTCATCCTAGTTGTTTCTTAGTTTGGTAAAAAGGCCATTATGTCTGTGAGTCGCTACCTAAATAACTCTCCAATTCAAACAAGCTCTGGGATAATTAAACCTAAACTGAAAATGCATCAAAACATCCCCAAAACATACCAGCATTCCATAAATGTTTTATGATGTTCTTGAAAATTCAGATCCTACACTCTGGGTTCAGTAAACTCAATAAACTTACTAAAACATTAATCTTTTATATTTGTTGTACCTCTATATAGGAAATTTTTGTTGTTCTAGGACCTCTGCAATGCTCTGAGACATTTAAGTTGTTATCTTTGTCTTTTTCCCAGCCAGATGATCCATAATTAACTATAAAGAATAGTCAGTATGTTTTTCAGGTTAGCTAAAGTCACTTTGACCTTCAGATCCCTCATAAATCCAAAAAGTTTGATTTATCTCGATCCAAATGTTACACTTTAAGACAGATGCAGTACATTTTAGTGAGAAGTTCTGATTGTGAATGGAAACATAGCATAAACAAGAAGCCTCTGACAGTTCCAGAAGTACAGTGCAGTCATTTTCAACCACTTGCTGTGTTCAGAAGCTAATTAAGTGACATTTGGCTAACCTTGTCAGGACTCAGGGAGAGTGTTGCACGTGGCTTTTTGCAATGTTTATTAAGCAGGTCTCTGAAGCAGGAGGAGGGATCTGTGGGATCCAGCAGCCACCCTGAAACCTGTGGATCTTGGATCTGACAACCTGCCACTGCAGACAGTAATAAGAAAGCACAAAGAAAGGAACATCGCACAGCATAGCCCAATATGAAAAGAGACTGGTAGAATCAACTGAATAGAGCTCTCCTAGAAAAGGTTGATTGTGTGTGTGTTTGAAGAACTATTGTAGAAACAACTTGAGTTTGTTCCCTTCAAAGAAAGCAAAATGTATTATACAGCCACAATAATATATATTGTTTTAAATATCTGATTTCATTTAGTTTACATTGAAAAAATCAATGTCACAAGTATACTTGGACAAAAATCTATCAAGTAAAATGATTATAAATGAATGAGAACATTTTGGAAAAACAGGAGTGTACAAAAACAAAATCTTTTAAATAAAAAAAAACTGCTATAAAACAGGAAACTACCAAGAAAAGCAAAAGACAATTAAAAAAAGAGTCACTTCATCTGTCTGCTATAATGTAAGCAGCTGCTTGTATTTGTTTAAACTTTGACTCCAACTAGTCATCCACCTGTAGCTCAAATCTCCGTGAAGGAGTACAAGATATGCTCCTTATAAGGTACGCTCAGAAGTAAATATGTCACTTCAAAAGCTCAGGTTAATTTTTTCTAAAAAGTCTTCCAAACAACAAAAACTTTAATTAACCTATCGTTGTGAAGATGCACAATGATTCTTGAAGGCAGCTGAAGCTGAAAATAAACGCACAAATTTTGGTGAGAGAAGAGTGTGAGGATGCGTCATCTCGAGAGCTATACCTTGTTTCCAGCTTAGATCCTGTTTGTATAACAGCAGAACCGTACGAAGAAAAGCCTTGGCTTTATAGCAAACCACCAGTTTTGACCTCGACAGCACACATAGTATCATATCTCTGCGGCACACAATTTTAAAGACACTTTCAGGACTTCAGCATGTTTATGAAAGATGTAGAATGAATCTACATTTACAGCGAAGCTCTTTGAAACAAAGGTTTCTCTCATACAGACAGACAGACCTGGTAAAAGGCTGCTGAGTGTGCTGAAGTTGCTGTTGTGCCCATGGAGGGTTGTGCTCCAGTTTTAAGTAGACCAGGCTGTCATTCGGCCCCAGTGACCAACAAGGTGTTGCACAGCAAAGATCATTCTTCATCAGCACAAGGAGGCCACACACTGCTGGAGCGAGTTTCTATGTCAGGAATCAGAAAAGAACATGTTAAACAGAACAGCAGGCATGTGTCAAAAAGGCTTTAAACTAAATTATTGTACTGGTAAGACCAGGTGTTTAACATTTAAAAACATTTACGATTTGAGGTATTTTAAAGCAGTAGTACTGGCAGATTTACTTTTTTTCTTCTAGATGGTTGACTGATGAAGAAAACAACCTTTTAACAAACAGTCCCTCTCCCTGAAGTTGGAATTTACAAGTGGAAATCAAAGTTACCAAAATGCAGAGAAATGCACTTTAATTAGACTGTATTAACAGCAGTTACCCTGGCTGCTTTAATACATTGACTCATGTTGAATTTATCTAAATAGAGCGAAGGACTCAAACCAATTATATGTAACGCTAATGTTCAGGACCAGTGACCTATCTTGCAATCTCAGTGTACAGGCCACTAGAGTCCACTCACCTGTTCTCGATCTAATTGGGTTGCTCCATCCTGAAACATCATTGTCATCACCACCACCTCAGCCTGTCCAGCCTGCTTCAGCATCTGCACTCTCTCCTCTGGGTTCAGCCTCCCAGAATCCTTTATTCTGCCATCGGATGTCAGGCTTGTAGGGTGTAAGCCAGCTTTGGAGTGAGTTTGTAGCTCACTAGTCGTTACTATGTTATGAAAACCTTTTAGACCGTCGATGGCTGGATCGATCCTCAATTTGGCCAACCTGTGTTTGCAGAGTTTGGCAAAGAGCTTCTGTTTGGGCGCAATCTTTCCCATTTCATTGGAGGATTTTTCCAGTTCGCTCTGACTGATGGGCTGAGTTTGTTCCAGAGGATGTGGTTGTGTAGGGACTTTAAACCTAACATCCGTCGTCAGGGGGATTTTAAACTGCTGTTCTTCTGATGATGTTGGGCATCCAGAAATGGATGGTTGAAGTCTGATTTTCTTCACCTCGCTGACTTCTCCTTCCACCACTGTCCGTGGTGAGGAACGTGGCGGTTCCCACTTGGGAGGGCAACTTGTTTTGTGGCTCTTCAGGGGTAGATTTACACATTGATGGTGGATAACATCACATTTTCTTTTTTTGGGAAAGGATGGAGTGAGGGGAGGATGATGTGAGTGAATCCCAGAAATCTGTTGTTTTGTGTATAGTTCTTTGTCAAGTGATGTATTTGTGATCGAGTCCTGGGGCAAGGAGGAGTTTTGTGACCATTCTAGGATCCGGCCCCCGTCTGATGTTCTGTTGGTCTTCACCAAAGATGAGCAGAAAACAGTAAAAGAAAGCAAAGCACAAAAACCTAAAGTCAGAAGGACTGTTTACAAAGATCTCATATGATGTTTTACAAAGAATATCTACAAAGAATAACATGAATAAAGACACTTTAGAGATGCACATGTAGTACTTTGCAAAAATATGAAAACTGTTGGAACCTGTTCACATTTTATTAAGTCACAGCCACAAATGTTAATGTTTGATGCACAAAAACAGCACATTACAGTGAAATGGGAGTAAACTGTACATGCCCTTCAATAATTTTCAACAAATAATCACAAAAATTGCATATTTGCATTCATCCTGAAATAGATAAAATGCAGTGTCATCCACTGACTGAGAAAGGGTAAAAAATGAATGTGGGACTAGCCGTCAGCACTGCTTCCCAGACTAGAAGTCAGACAGCGGAGATGTTGTTCGTCTGAGAAGTCTGCCTGAAGCTGGGACTGGGTCACGGTGTCACCTTCATACACAACACCAAACCCCATCTGTTCCCACATTTCTTTTATTTTTTCAGGAAAAGTTTGTTTTCCCTGTTTTGTTAGTTCAATTACATGATTCGATATTGTGATTACTGCCGTAGTTAGAAGTTAATTACATGAGCTTCCTGATAATAAATCACAATTAATTGTTCATATAAATTCTTTAAGAGATGTAAAAGAGATGCAATGACTTTCAGAGAGTATAATGAGCAACTGGATGAAGGTGCAAAATTCTGCACGGTTGTCAGCAAAGTGTTCAGTGGACAGGCATTCCTGTGAATCAGCTCCCTTAGGAGAATCTTCCTGATTTCCTTGTAAACACAGCCCGTTTTCCTGCTGACAAAGTCATGAACCTCCCTCGGGTGCTGTGCTACAGGATATAGATAGAAAACCAAGGCAGGCCATGGCCCGTAGGCAGGCCATGGCCTGTAGCCAAGCGCTAGGCGAACGGACCTGTGAGAGTGAATGAGAAGGGAGAGAGAACATCCTCTGCTGATCGTAGCAGTACAGTATCGCCTTGCACCTCTTTCTGTAATCTCCTTTCATCTTTTCCACACACTCCCACATCTTCGACCCGCTGATTTATCTGTAAAGCCATAAGCTCCACCCTTTTGTTCACTTTGTAGTTCTTACAAAGGACAACAGCACCAATAACGTGGGGACAGCTTTTTAAGAACTTTTGGTGAACTTTACAGCTTAGCAAAGAGCCTTCAGTTGTCTGTGTGCTGAAACACTTCCTCTACTTCCCAATTTCATGCAAGACAGATTAATTTGTCAGTGTGTGAAGACACAGAGACCTAATCCCCTGCTGAAAGCAGCGATTAAAATTTAAGGAGTTTTTGATGCCTGCAATAACAGTAACAAGTGTCCCCAGAAAGAGGGATTAAGAGGCAGAGGTAGTGGTTGAGTAAGTCTCGATGAAAAAAAGTGAGGAAGTCCCAAATAAACTACTTTTTGTGAAAAAGTTTTCACTGAAAATTTCAGGACGATTAAAAAAAAAAAACCTTCATTTCATTTTCCGTCATCTCAGATTTCTGATTACATGCTGCTGTTTGTTCAACTAAGACTCACCTGCAGATCGCCATGATCGGGACGATCGAGAGGTCTGAACTCTGACCTAAGCGGCTCGAACTCCAGGGAAAGCGTTGGTACAAGACATCGCTCACCATTCGAGCCCTCTGGAAGAAGGCAAGTGACAGCGTTTTTAAAAATCGGATCATCCCTTTTCTTGCACATCGTGAATCAATAAATCTATTCAGTTGCGTAAGCGTATTTTTCAGTAAGCATGTAGGAGGCCATAAAGACGGCCGAATGTGTCAGCACAGTGCGACAGAGGGAGCTCTGCCAGGATTATATCAACCTGCTTGCTGCTGACGGGGAATCTGTATACGGGTTTGTGTGTGTCCGTTGATTCAGCACTGTCTGCGCATCTCAGACTCAAGCTCCTTCATGCAGCTGAAAACTGCGTGAGCACAACATTATGTCAGAGATGTCTCCCCAGCACTGACATGGCATCGCTGCCACTCAGCAGAATGGAAGATGGCGGAGTTGCACTGATGTTTGAGTTCAAATGTTTTTGTATTTCCCTACAACAACAATCCCCTCAAACTTTATTATTATTTCTAAAGCTGGTTAGCACTGTTGCCTTAAAGTAAGATGCTACTGGTCCCAGTTTGAGCTTTTTCAGCGTGTAGTTTGCATGTTCTCCTGCCGCATGCGTGGGTTTTCTCCTGTTTATTATCGTGTTTTTGGTTACTCTACAATACAGGATGAAAAAGAAAAATTGATAAAGCACTCCTTAGTGTGCTATCTACTGCCTTCTTGGTTAGTTTGAAACGTAGAGCAAAATAAACTCTGTGCTTCTTAATGTTCAATAAATTGTTAGTACATTTCTATTTGCTTCTGCTTGTAAAACAAATAATTGAAAAAAAGCACTTTGAATTTTTTTGTTGTTTAATAGCGACACACGTTTAAGTTTCTTTGTGTAAAGAGAATTTGAACAAATTCAAAGTATGTTTGAATTCTCTTTTTTTGGCACCAAAATAAAAGCTTTTAATTTCTCTACTTAGCAGGATTCATATTTCCAGAATCCTCAGTTCAATTTTAACAACAAAAACTTCACTCTGAATTCACGACAATTTTTAAAAAGGTCAGCCTTCAAATACAGAACTAGCAAAAACCACAGATAGATTAATTGGATGGATGAACTTTTAAACAGTGACCTTGCTGATACTGTCTAAGAAGCAACATTTTTTGTTTTCTGTACTTATCCAAACCTATACAATACAAAACAGAATACTATTCCAGACTGCACAGACTATATACTACATTAGTCACAGTCCAATGTAAAACTAGCCATATTTTCTATAAGGCAGTAATATGAAATGAATTTCCCTACTATGGCATATAAAAGAATATTTGTATTCTATTGAGTTGGAGCTCAAAATTGCCTTTTTAAGATTCTTTTCCCTCCAAAAAAGTAGGTTCAAAACTTTATCCATAGTACCTGTATATAAATCCTTAATTCTTCCAGTGACTAATTGAACCAGACATAATCTCAGTAGAATTTTTATGGTAATGTACCATATTTTTAATCTGTTGATGAAAGCATGCATTTACAAGACTGTAGCACCCCCTGGTGGTGACCAGTGTATGTAAAATTGTTTAATACTCAGGAATAAATGGATGATGGATGATTAATAGCATTGTCTGCTTAAGACAATGTTATTAAGCATGACATTATAGAAATTTAAATACATAGAGGAAACTGGAAACAGAAAATTAGACAATAAATGGCAAATAAGAATGCAAGAAAACTCACCTGCAGATTCAGGCAAAAATCTGACTTCCTCTAACTTCTGTACATTTGTGTTTATTTTGTGTAAATCTGTGTCTTTAGTAGCAAAGTAGTTCATCAGTTTGCGTTCGATGTTTTCCTGATAGTCTGTTTCTGTCCTGTTTTCCACCGCCACTGCTTCGAGGCCAAACCGTTCCAGGTTGTGAGCACTGTTGTCCTCCAGGATAAATGTAGTGGCTTCAGACTGAACTAGTGGTCCCTCTGAGAGTCTCCTCTCCGCTATATCAGCCACTGTCTGGCACACGTCTTTTGTTACAAAGTCAATAGGAGGCAAGTGCCCCCTTTTACTTTCAGTTGTGTTCAGCTCTGATTGCTGATGCTTATCTACACCACCAGCAGCCTCTTCTGAGATGTTAGACACACTCTC
Source organism: Poeciliopsis turrubarensis (assembly GCA_010277015.1). Lineage (NCBI taxonomy): Eukaryota > Metazoa > Chordata > Actinopteri > Cyprinodontiformes > Poeciliidae > Poeciliopsis > Poeciliopsis turrubarensis. The sequence continues at coordinate 838,804 of VMRN01000112.1, forward strand.
TATCCACTTTACTCTCCTGCCTGAAAGTTCAAGGCTCTCTGCCTCATTGGCACCAACATCCCAAATAGCTTCGTCTTCATTATGTGCACTTGATGAGTTTGCTGTCTCTTTTCGTTCATCAGAGAAAGGTAATAGTGTGTGACATGCTACAGAATGAGAATCAGGCTGCTCTGTTGTCGAGGGAAACGTTCCATCAGGGGCTTCGACGTCTTTGAATTGACTGAGCATGAAAGCTGGCTTTAATATACCTGCCGATCTTTGGGAGAAAAACAACAATTAGCATAGAAATTTGAGCATTGCAACTGTATGGATCACGTTCTCTGCTTCTTACCTGTTGCAGGGGGAAGTTTGTTGATCAGACAGACAGTTTGGTAGTTGGAGAGAAAAGGAAAATGTGTCGTGTTGGTAGAAGGATGCTTCTCTCTCCTGAGAGGATGACACCACCTGTCTGGGAAAGTGAGCAGGGGGGTCAGGGGACAATTTGTGGGAGTCTGTCTGGAAACGCTGATGATAGGGGAACGCCTGAGGAGTTTTCTTCTGGAGAGAGTCGTGAACCGTGGCAGGAGTCTGATGACTCTGTGTCTCGTTGGTGGCGTTATGGTCACAGATGGGCCTGGCTTGCAGCAACACAGAATAATATTAGTAGGTATTCTAACATTGTGCAATATCACCCAGAATAGGAGTATCCAGAGATTACAGAGATTTTCTTTCAGATCAGGACAAAATTGATATTGGCCTTTATATAAAAAGCTGTGTTTGAAAATACAGCACACCATCCGCACATGATGAAGCTCGATGATGTGGGAATGTTTTTCTTCTTAGTAGAAAAACCCGAGAATACCCAAAAGCTTTCCTTTCCAACAAGAAAATTATCCTAACATCCAGTCAGAGCTATAATGCAAAGGTTTAGATCAAAGCATGTTAAAGTGTAAAAATGGAAAAGTCCAGGCATAAACCCATCTCAGACTATATGACAAATCTTGAGATTTGTTGTAGACACAAATGCTCTCTGTCCTCTCTAGTGCTGATTGTGCTGTTACAAAGACGAATGGGGGTAAATGTAAATGGTTAGCCAAGACGGGCAAACCTATGAAAAACATACCCCAATAACATGCAGCTTTTTGTTGCAAATGGTAAATCTACCAGAATTGAGAAAAGAGGCTACAAATGTATACCACACTACTTTTTTTACTCACAAAACATTTTGAAAATCTTCTTTCCTTCCACTTCACAGGAAAACACTACTTCATATTGTTCTATCAAGTAAAAAAATCTAGGTTGGTGACGCAGCCAAAAAAAAAAAAAAAAACACTACCCATCATGACTTTGCAATATTTGAGCTCTATTGACATTGGACATGGTATGAAGAGTTGATAGCTGTTATCGCTGAACTTTGGTCTCGCTAGGTATTTTATGGTTGATAATCAGTAATCTGCAGTAGTTTATGTTACTCTGCTGAGCCATGGGCCGATTACCCAAAGGCCATCTTTTTAGAGGGGTGCAGACTAATAAACTATATTTATTTATGTTCATAACTGTCAAGAGACACAATTTCATCTGACTTACCAACAGGAGAAATCGTCTTTACTTTCCAACTGACTGCAGCTGCTTGGAGTCCACGACTCCACATGGATGTAATTACACCTTTCCACTAACACAAAAACACAGTGTAAGCAATCCAAATACATAACAGTTTATGACTTGTGTGTAGGTCAGAATAAGCAAAAGCACTTCTGTACTGATTAGTCAGTTGCCTTGTTTCATCACAAACATCTACAAAATGTACAAGTGGAATGACTTGTTAAGTAATAGTAGTGATTAAAGTACTAGTAATTATAAGTAGGCTAAAACGTCAAACAGAAAGTTACAGCTGGGACTTGATAGAAAATGTTATGTTGCACACCAACATAATGCTTATTTCTACTCTAACTGACTTTGCCTGCGACTGCTGGAGGAGTGCAGATTGGACCTGCACTGATCCTGATTCTCGGCCCGTAGAGCTGCCAGGATCTTCAGGGCCGCCTGGGAGAGTGGACCACAGTACAACCTGCCGCTCGGCTCCTCCATCTCCTCCCTAACACAGTGTCTGCTTCCTGTAGGTCTTTGGCTCTAGCTTTTACAGGGCAAAAAGGACAAGAAATACATTTCAATGCTGTACAGACCTGGTCTAAAGTAGAATTTCATAGAGACCTAAAAAAAAAAAAAACGTGTGCTGATTCAACTGAATTTTATTTAACAGATAAACACAAACAAGTAGAATAGGATAACAAGAAGATGTGAATATGAAACAGTTTTTTTTTTTTTTTTTAAGAAATACCGCAATATTTAAACAGAACTGCTCAATTTCCCCAAATCAATCATTATTAACCTCACAAAAGAACAGTGGTTCAAACTTCCGATAGAGTCATCTCAATCGTCTAAAGAGTAATAAGTCCTTATTGTCGTAGCAGGAGCAGAACAGGAGCTGAGACGCCTGGAAGAGAGCCTCATGGTTTCACTGGTCTCCTCTGTTGGGCATTTTGTTCTCCAGATCTTCCACTACTTTCTGCAGAAGTTGTGTGTCCAAGTGGAAGAAGATGTACAATTCCTTTTCCCGCCGGAGCAGGGGATTGCGTTCTAGCTGAGAGTGCTTTGCTTGGACTTCCCCCAGGATTTCCTGCATCACTTGTTGTAGTTTCTTCAACTGAGAATCAACTTCTACAAGTTTCAGTGTCAGTTCCTGTCGAGGGGGAGGAGAGCCATATGAGAAAGTAAAAGTACATAAGGATCATTCTAATCAAACTATTAAAAGAATTTGTTTTAGGTTTTTCACAAGTATTTTTCTAAACAAATGTTACACATTCACCACTTTATATGGGCTGTTAACGGGGTAAGAGCTATTATTACACACACACAAAAAAAAAATTTGAGTGTTTTTCTAGCTGCAAGTTTTCTACACACATCTTAGTTTCTGTGTTCTTCAACCAGAAGGCAACCTGTTCATGACTTGGCAGAAAATGCAGCTGAGCTGCTCTAAATGCAGCTCAGTAACACATGCCAACAAAACTGATGACTCACCACTACTAAGCAATACAATGTCCACGTTTCAAGGATGTTTATTATCTACAAGTAGGACTAACAGCTTGGTGCCTCAGGAAAATAAAATCTTTTTGACATAGATCTCTCTCCCCATTACAGTCATTGCAAGGTTGGTCCAGAGAATAAAAAGATGAACAATCACTTATTCAAGCTATAGTACTACTACAACAGCTGGCAAACAAGTCTGTGCTAAATTTTAATTACTGTTTAATTAACTAGTTAGTCATAACCAAACAATGATTCTAGGGGCAAATAAAGATTTCCTTCTTCCTCTGGAAAGTAATTAATTATACCGATTAATTCAGAAACTCTGTGATATGTCTAGCAGAAATAACACAGATTTTCTCTATAGACTCCCTTACTATGCAGAACTTTATGACCCAAAGCGTGACACTGCATCACACAGGTGCCAATGAAAAGAACTGTGCTACCAGCTTCCCTCACCCAGAGTGACTGATGATTGTAAAATGAACAGACTTACATTAAGAGTTGGGAATAAAACATGGCAGATCAAGAAAGGTGAAAAGAAAAACACCCACCTGTGCATTGGGATAAAGGGAGTCCTGGTCTGCAGTGGCCGTTGGACGTACCTGCGGGCCTAAGAGCAACTGCTGAAGTTCAGTGTATGTGGCCCTGTGGAGTGCTTCGCAGTTGCTGTGCAGACGTGCGGCCATGTAATGCTGTTCACGGCGGGCACCAGCTACTGAGTCTCGGCTCAACTGGATGTTGGTCCTTAGGTTTTGGGCCGCTTGATCCAAACCTTCATAGGTTCGAAAAGGCTCTGACCGACCGCGGTCTGAGTCATGGTCAAGGATCTGAAGAAGTCTGAGAAGAAAAACCAACATACAAGAATCAGATGTCATTTGTCAAACTCTAGCCACTGATCCTTTTCTCCCTCAAACTGAAAAAGTCTTACCTGCATAAGGCAACATCCTTGGAACTGATGATTGGGTTGGGTCTCGGGTTGATAGTCAGGTCTGGATGAGCCAACGACTCTATTCTCAGAGATGCTGCCTTGTCTTCCTCTGACAGTCTGCTATAAATTTCCTTCAGTTGATTCTGGCAGCACTTCCACCTTCTCAACTCCAGCTCATGAGCCAAGAGGAGCAAGTCAAAGGATGCTTTCTGACGAAGTAAATAGTCACGCACCTACATGATGAGATTTATGTTAGTTACTCAGTTATTAAATTGTGAAGCACATTTCTCGTGTCTCAAAATATCAGAGCTTCAATTTATTTTGACAGGGAAGCTGATTATACGGTGGATAACATATGGCTAAATACGAGACACAGCTTTCAGAACACCTGTTAGGAACTGCAAAAAGACTTTCAGACTGCAGTGAAGGTCCACATTCCGGCAGGACAAAGACTCTAAACATGCAACCAGAGTTAAGATCGAAAAGCTTAGATCAAAGCACATTCAATCAAACAGATCTAGATATCAATATAATTGAGACCAAGTTGCCAGACTTGAAAACTGATGTTCAGAGATACTCTCTATCTAATGAAGACTAGAACTGTTTTTGCAGGAAAAAAACAAAGACTTAAATTTCCAGGTGTGAAAAGATGGTAGAAATCTACTCCAAAGCATTTGAAGTGGAGCAAAAAGGTCTAGAAAATGTTAACGCAACATATGAATTTTTTTTATCTTTGACCCACCGACGGATTACCAAGCATCGCATGAATCCTGATATGGTATTTCAGAATATATTGACCCTCCCAAAGTGTTAAATAATGTGAAATCAGTATATTAAGTGACTCACTTGGTCCTGCCTAGAAGTGTAGTAGTTTTGCCTGGCAAGTTGCAGTGCCAGGTCTCCCCGCACCACAGGAACATTCAGCAGCCTGGCCGACTCTCTGAGAGCAGAAGGTACCGGTCCATTAAGCAGCGCTTCCAGCTCAGCCTCCACAGCTTGCAGCTCTTTCCGAGTAACGACATCACGCATGTGCAGGGAGGAAGAGGTTGAAATACTCTGAGGATGACAATAACAGACACACGTTTTAAAAACAAATCGGGATCAACAAAGCTTTAGTATTCATTTGTTCACAGCACATTGCATTAATTTATTTTACCTTTGTATGACGAGCCTTTTCTGAGAGCCAGTCCAAGCCAGCCTTGACAGCCTTCTCTTCTGCCAAAGCCTGCATCAGTTGGTGCTCAGCCACAATATGCGACCACTGAAGTCGGGCCATATCTGTCCTCCTGTGCTCAACCACGCGACCTCCACTTGATCCACTTTTATAATCAGTATTCTTCTCTTTTTCATCCTCATAAGAGCTGAGGTCAAGGACCTGGAAGTGCTCAGAACATGATGTCTCGACAATGTCCGATATGCCATGAAAAAAATGCTTCTGAGTGAAGGCAGTGAGCGTTTTTGTGTTGAACTCTTCCTGATTTAAGTAGGTATCCAAAGACAGCTGAGAGAGGAGAACTTTCGGGTTTTGGGAAATGGAGGTCTTTAACTGGTCTGCTTTTTGTCTAGCTTCTGGCTGAGGGAGGAATGATCCAAGCCTGCCAACCTTGTATGTTAGGTTTTGCAACACTGCGTTGGTGTCAGCATTCTCTGCTCCAACTGACGCAATAGCTTCCTTAAGCTTGCATGCAGCACGGTCCAGCTCAGCACCAAGTTGCAAGTCAACATCCGCATGGGATGTGGCTGCTACCTGCAGCTTGTTGTAGCGCCGCTGCTTTAACTCCTTCTCTTTACGCAGCGCCTGAATTTCTGCCTCCAAGTCTTCTATAGCCAAATCCCCCTCCACCACAAACACAGAGGACGAAGAATGATGTCCCAAGATGTTTGTGCTGCTCCCATCAGAAGGCCCTATGGTTTTGAGAACCTCCGCCAGGGATGTTTCATTCAGAATAGGTTTGCCAGACTTCTGCAACTCCTGAAACGCAACGGCCTCCTCTGTGGTCAGAACGTTTCTTTGGTTGAGGGTGCGACAGACGAAGCGCAAGAAATGAAGGTTCTCCGGGGCGCAGTCGAACAGCCAATCAAACTCTGAAGCCTGCAGTGAAGCTGCACCAGGATATCCCAGACGGCCCAGGGCCTCCACAAAATGGGCACCGTTTAACATGTTTAACCTTACACAGTGCTGCTCAGTCATCCAGCAGCACAATGCATAACAAGAATAATGACAGTCAGAAAAGACATTGAAATAAATAAATGACCTTTTGAACTTAGATTAAGCACATGTTTATTAAAGATTAAATTAAGCTGATCATGCAATAAATGGCAAATTTCCATCTGTAGCCCACTGACAGGAGACAAATTTTACATTCACTACCTATGAAAGTTAAGTTCATTGCTAATTATTACTTTTGACTCTTTCGATTGTTTAATAATGAACACCTAAGTAGGTCACCAAAAATATAAAATACATGACGTCACATCCTATGATAATTAGCAGGTCTGATACTTTTGTAGAAAAAAATATAATTGAAACTTCACGAGATGCAAAGGCCAGATAAGTCTGTCAGAGGTATAAAAACAAACCCGAAAATTTAGGCAAAGTTAGTGCCTCTTTGTATGTTGTTCATTTGACATTATCAGTATCATGGCGATAAATGTCATAGAATCAACTAGTTATCATTACATGAACACAAGACGGCCAAACTGCCGTTCACATGACGCAGTCGATTAAAACTCTGCGTTAGAACAAATACTGACGTCAAAAAATACGTATAATAATCCAAACGAAACATTTAAACGTCAAATTATTCCACATAACGTGTCGCGAAAAATAAACGTAGCACCACTTATGATAAAATGAAAAGTCGTAACGCCGAGTTTAATGACGAGTTTAGCAACAAACCTTGGCAAATAGCTTTAAAGCTACAAAAAGACAGCTGTAGCGCGTGAGTCTGCAGGTGACTTCAACGTACTGCTATAATTAGTTTGACCCTTTGGTTTGGTTTGGACTCAATACTTACAGTTCGACTCAAAATGACCCAATTTCATCCGTTAAGAGTTTCAACGACAGCCTTCCTCGCGCCAACTTTCCAAACTGAGCGTCATGACGTTTTGCGTCATACGCAAAAGGCTGACCTGCTTATTCAACCAATCACAGTTGTGTGGGGGGAAAGCTAGTGTTCCGCCCACTGCTGCAAATAAATACAGCTACAATCTGACTTATCTCACAACCTCTGCTTATTTCGCAGCTCTTCTGTGAAACTATAGCTACTATTAATACGACTGGTAAGTTGATAAAAACACTAAAACATGTACAGCGAAGTGTTCTTGTTTTTGCTTTGCTTTTTTTTTTACTGAAGCATTTTTAAAGTCGCTTATGCTATCTTGTCACCTGTTAAACTTAGATTTCTCTGCAAAAATATAATTCGCAATTTTTTGACGAAGAACCTGAAAAATAAGTGCATAATACTGGTCTCTTGTTGATTTTTTTCACACCTATCTCATTTTTACACTGTTAACTGAACACAATTTTTATAATCCCTTTTGAGTTTTTAATTTTTAACCAGGCAATAAACTACAAGTACTTTTATGTGATCCTGCCTGTTTGATCTCTCTCCGCAGCCCTAAGTCACCATGGTTCAGTCTAAGTCATGGGTTATGGTCAAGCATTTCGATGGCTTCCCAAAGAACAGCGACTTCCAGCTCAAGGTGGAGGAGCTACCTGAACCCAAAGATGGAGGCAAGAATAGATCCCTCATTCTGTGTCTACAAGACTGAAGAACAGCAAAAAGTTATTTGGATCCAACGTTGCTTATTCTCATAAAATGTGATCCATCTTGGTTTTGTTACAGAGGTGCTGATAGAAGCGGTATTTCTCAGTGTGGACCCATACATGAGGTAATCCAGACCTGACAATATCACCAGTTATTACTAAATCACCTCAGAATAATTTAATTACCCTGCATCAAATCTGTATTTCTCCTTTATTCAGACCTTTCAGCAAACTCTACATGAAGGAAGGGGATGTTATGATCGGAACTCAAGTGGCAAAGTAAGGACAACTTTCTTAGACGCAGAAAAGACCCTTTGTTGACAGATTTTAAATGTGTTCATAAATTATGTTCACTTCCAATTTCAAGAATAGAATATTAGTTTTCTATATCCTATATTTACAAAGTTTTTGATTCATGAACAGTAGGTATGTTTTTAACTAATGCCAGTAAATGTTCCACATTTTGTCTCCCTGCAAGAGTTTTGCTTTTAGCAAATTAAAGTCTTTGCTTTCTCACAGGATTTTGAGGACTTTTTTCCTTAAATATTATTTCCTATGAATGCTTTTATGTATTAAAAAAAGGATATTTCTATTTATACATCTACGCCAGTCCCGAATGAATGCTTTGAACTTTCCACTTAAGGTGCTTAACATGTGTAACAGGGTTGTTATCAGGTGAAGGAGGAGCGACTCGTAGTAAAGTCCTTTGTTTGCAAGCCATTAAGTGAGGCAGTATGATTTATGTGAAGGGGCATTGCCTCGTATAAAAAATATATATCCTTAGTGCATGCTGCGGCCTTATTCAGGTAGTAGCAAATTCATTCTTTTCTCATCCATCTTGAACAAAAACTATGCTAAGTAAGCTCATTTCCAGCAGAGGCTAGCTAGTACAGGATTTACACATTTTTAGAAAAATATTTTGATGTTATTGCAGTTTTTATATTTATAGAAGTGTTTATATTCTATGCTGTTATGTTTTAAGTTATACATTTAAAAGAAATAAAAGTTGGTTATTCATTTCTAAACATGTTAGGGAGCTGAACACAGTTTTCTTTTCTTGGTAGACAGTTTATTACCATGACATGCTTTTTAATTTAACGCTATCCAGCCTTGTAATCTGTAAAACAATAACTACTCACACAGAATAACATATTAGGGAATCTGTTCTAGCTGTTATATTGATTGACCTTTAAGTAAACAATTCACAATACCCTTCTCTTTCTCGGAAATACTTCTTCTAAAGGTTTCCTCTGTTTAACAGTGGACAGAGAAAGTGTGTACTCCTCTGTGAAAACGTCGAATGAGATAAATGACTTCAAAACATAAAACGACCTATATTCTGGACAAACAAAACTATTATAAGGGGCAAATAATAAATCAATAAAGCATGCAATAAATTTGCACACACCTAAAATAATATGTAACTTACTGAAGCCCCGTCTCATTCAATTCCAGCATTCAGTCCTCTTTGGTAGGACTCTATCAACACATCTTGATTTGCCAGTACTTGATCACTCTACCTTAAAAAAGCTTCCCATGTTGCTTTGAGTGCAGTCAGATTGTTTGGGCCTCTAATTTCCACAACCATATTCGGGTGAATCTGTGGATTTTCTGTTGGACTTACATCAGCTCTCTGGCTTGAAGATAAATAACCCCACCACCATATTTCAGTGTGTTGTTGCTTTTTTTTGTGTGTCAAACATCCCTTTTTCGAATCGTGACCCAAAACTTGATGACATGTACAGCAGGCTGCACGTATAGAGACCATTATTTCTTGTTTCTTTCCTTTTTCATTTTTGCATAGGGTGATCCAAAGTAAAAACAAAGCATTTCCTGTGGGAAGTCACGTTGTGAGTAACTGTGGCTGGAAAACTCACGCCATCAGTGATGGGAAGGACCTCACTCTCCTCATGGCTGACTGGCCCAAGAACGTGCCAATGTCACTGGCTGTGGGTGCCATCGGCATGCCTGGGTAAGACGTGGGTTAGCTTCATTACATTGGTTTCAAGGTAAACGGGTACGATGGAGTTACTTGATCTGACTGCCAGTATTATAATGGTATACTAGAGTTTCACCGATCAGACTTTGCCTGGCCGATACCGATTTTTTGGCTGATTCTGATCCAAACATGTGCCTCTGAACTGAATCTGTTTCGTAAACTTAAAAACATTTCATCGGAGTGCATGCTGTTGGTGGATGTGTTTTCATACCAAAAATGTTGGACATTCTGAGTTTGCTGTTAAATAAAAAGCATTTAAAAGGCTAGAGCCAGCTGAGGAAAATTGAGCAATTCAGATCCATGACGGATTGATTTGTCCATCTTTAATATACTAGAGTAGTAAAATATCCAGCTGTGGCTGCCACAAAGACATAAAATAGAAGTTTCATTTTCAAATGGATAGTGATGCATTAAAGCTTTAAGTTCAGGGAGTACAATTGCCATAAGTGCTAAAAACAAATAGGGAAATAGATTATGTAATCTGCAACGCTTGATTCCAGCAAATAGAAAAAAAGTTAACACGCCGTGGAGGTTAGTTAGTTAGTTAGTTAGTTGTCAGAACTAACTTTGTTCTGACAAATAAAAATTACAAGCTTCTATGCGTATCAGGAGAATCTCAGATTTTAGAAAAATCAGTTTTCCCATTCCCTCCTATCTGCAGACTGACAGCTCTGTACGGCGTTGAAGCCGTTTTGAAAGTGCAAAAAGGCGAGACTCTGCTGGTGAACGCCGCAGCCGGAGCTGTGGGCACCGTGGTGGGACAGATCGGCAAGCTCCATGGCTGTAAGGTGGTGGGGTCAGCCGGGTCAGACGCCAAAGTGGCTTACCTGAAAGAGCTGGGCTTTGATGAGGCTTTCAACTACAAAACTGTCCCTTCCCTGGAGGAGGCGCTGAAGAAGGCTGCTCCTGAAGGATATGACTGCTTCTTTGAAAATGTAAGCTGGTGTAGCTCCAAATGTCTTTTAAACTCCACCTGTTAGACATCTTGTTTCTAACTTGTTGTGGTTTTGTCGTACTTTTAGGTTGGAGGTCAGTTTTCAACATTTGCCCTGCAGCAAATGAAGGAGTTTGGTAGAATAGCTGTGTGCGGAGGAATCTCCACATACCATGACTCTGCGTACCAAACAGGTGTGTCTCTGTTAAAACGTCAAAACTGGTGATCTCTCGTGTTTCCCTAGGTTGATAGGGAGCTCAATATTTCTGCTCTGTTTCCCTAAAACACTTATGAGTACACGGGTAGTGAAAGCTGGTCATAGTGGTGACTCAAGGTGCTGAATACAAATAAACACCAGATTTTTATTCATGAAAAGCTTCAAAAGCGCTACTATGTCCTTTCATGTACCAAAATGTGAAAAAAAAAATTAAAACATATTAAATATTAAAGCCACTGTACATTATGCTTTTCAAAATGTTTACACATTTTGTACACTAGAGGGCGACCTGGACTCGCTCAAGTTCAACAAAAGCTGTGTAATATGCAAAATTCAGCTCTTTTTTCAGCTTTTTAATGTTGGATATATCTTTCCCAGGGCCATACCCTCTAACCACCATAAACTGGAAGCAGGTTAAGATAGAAGGCTTCATGCAAAGTAGGTGGCAGAGCGAGCATCCCCAGGGACTCAAGAAACTGATGGGGTGGTACAAAGAGGTATCGTTGCTTTTTGCTTTTTCTCGTGAATATTTAAGCCATGTGTCCTTCCATGTGAGCGTCATGTCTGCGCTGCGCCTCTGCAGGGGAAGCTGAAGAGTCGGGAGCACGTCACCAAAGGCTTTGAAAACATGCCAGCTGCTTTCATGGGGATGCTGCAGGGAGAAAACATCGGCAAGGCTATCATCACTGTTTGATGCATCACCAAGGGAGAGACCCTTTTGCAGAACACACTCACAGTTTGACAGAGCAATAATAATTATTTACAATTACCCCAGAAATAAAATAACTACAAACACCAGGCTATTAGTCATGAATTATTTTTAAAATGTGAAAAAGCTTCTTATATTCTTGTGCCTTTATGTGCAGTGTGAATGTTATGTCACTGCACTGAGGTAATAATTATTCAATATGTATTCACTGCGAGGTTTTGTATTGATTAATAAATGTTTTCTTTTTTCCAGCAGAATGTCCCGTGTGTAATTTCTTCAGTGTCCGAATTGATGTAAAATACTGTCAGGGGCAGGTGCCTGAAATATTTGCATGAGCCCCGTTACGCTTTTGTTGCCAACGGCTGCCTTTTGTTTGAACAGTAAAAAGACTGCACATTTGAATTTCATTGGGTTGGGGAGACGCTGAGGATCAGGCTCAGTGAAAACACGGCTTGTCCTTCAGAATTGATGTGAATATGAAACTGGCTCTCAAGGCCTCGGGTCCAAGCAGTTTTGTGCATTTGTTTTTTCCAATTACAAATTATTTTAACTCCACTGCAAATACATTATAAGGGAATACTATCTTTTGTCAGGGCATTATTTGAAAATAAAAATCCAAAGTGCAAAATTTGCTTCTAAATGCCAAAATTTGCAGAATTTTTTTGGTGTTCACATCCCTTGAAAATGGATGTGAATACCATTTTCACATACATGTAACATTTTTTTGTTTGTTGAAATTTTACACATAACACCCCTTGTTTTGGGGTTTACTAAAAAACAAAAAAAGTCCTAAAAATGTCAGTCACATCAGCAACTTTAACTTGTTAAATAATTACTAAAAAAAAGCTTCTATGTTGTCATATTGTTCTTTTGCTCCATGGTGTAGTTGTGATGGTCAACATGCCAATTGCTGGTGCTTTTAAAGGGGCAAATGGGTCAAAAATGGGACCAATTGGGCTGCAATAGGTTTTTTTTTTGTCAAGTCATTCCAAATAGGCCAGTGCTCCCCACATGCATTACCGAGCCTCAGTCAGCTTTTGATAGATACTGAGCTCTGCAGATCAATGACCCTTTAAAAGCTGTAGATTAGGAGATTCTCTTACACAGTCATGGTCCATGTCATACTCAGCTATGCCTGCCTGTTTTAACTGTTCCTTACACACCAACTTTGACAACAAAATGTTGTTCTGCTGTTTGATAAGCACACCACTAACCGGTCCCATGATAAAGAGGTAATCAGTGTTTTTCAGTTCAACTGTCAGTAATCATAAACGTAAACCTGTCCCTTTTATATTTGTTTACGTACACCGTGCTAGACAGTCATTGTGGTTTTAACTTTGTGCCATAGCGCCTAGCCACCGCCTTGAAGTGGAGCTGCGCCAGTGTACTGCGTCATTACGTAAGCGGTTCGGCTAAACTTTCGACCAATCAGGTTTCACGCTGGAAGCGTTTTCTCGCGCTCTCTTCTCGGGGCATTTAACATCTCTCCTCTCCTCCACCACGAAGTTTCGCTGCTCAGTGAAGCTGTGTTTGGTGGCTGTGTCACTGTTCGAGCTGAAAAACTAAAGTTCTGACGGTTTTACTGAAAGAAACTGAAATAAGGAAGTGCAGCAGCCCGACACAGTGAGTGAACTTCTCTCATTGGTTTTGAAGTGTTTGCTTTTATGTGTTTTGACCAAGTTAAAGACAATTTAGTCTTTCTGGTCCTCCTGTTTGTTTGTTTTTGAGTTTTGAATAGAGTAATTGTGCAACCACGTTCGCTTTTTATTCTCACGCAAAATCGCCAAACAATGTCATCTTCCTCCTTTTTATATTTATAGCCGTCTGGATACGTGTGGGCATGTTTTGGTTTCAGATTCGCTCATTTTTATTGAAGCAACAGCCGCTGTCAACACTTAACACCTGTCTTAAATTGAATTTAATGAACTTCATAAGCAGCAGAAATAGTGATCAAAAGATGGAAGCAAATGCTTGATACTTATCTTAAGATTTCTGCAACACCATTCCTAATTTATTTACACTTTGCCTCTCAAAAGTCTGGTTTCCAATGATTTCAGAGTGGGGGGTTTTGTTTGCCACTTTTCTATTGGTTTGTGTCAAGGTTTGGACTTTATTTAGGTAATTTATTGTCCATAAGTTTATTGGCTTGAAGAAATAAGAAGAAAGGTCTTTAAAAAGCAGGCAAAAGGTATCTGAAAGTGATGTATTCATAAGACATTTGCGAGAGAGGTGCATTTGCTAATAGTAATGCTGACCCTTTTGCATCTATTCAGCTGAAACCATGAAACCAAACTATGGAGTAAAAATGTTCCTAGTTTTCCATTATTTAAATACAGTTCTGGCTCACATTGGAGGTTTTTATGCCTGATGATTTATAGGTTGGAGTTTTAAGGATTTTAAAAGTTGACCAAAAATACCCAACAAATCTCATATAATGCTTAGGCAGGTTGGCTGTGAACTGGAGCTCATTACTTTTTTGGGACTCCTCTGAGTTGTCTAAATAAAATGCATTTCTCCAGAACCCGTGTAGGGCTCCTTATGTAGGTCTTAGCTTTGTGGGTATTGAAAAGAGTAATTCTGGAGAAAGAAATCTAGGACCAAACCAAGAATTATCCTCTGTCAAATGTATGCCACATGTTCCTGCCCGTTTGATCACAACTGACTGCTTGTTTTTTTTTTTTTTTTTTTTTTTTTTTGCCTGCAGCTCTGAGTAAGTCACCATGGTTCAGGCTAAGTCTTGGGTTTTGGTCAAGCATTTCGATGGCTTCCCAAAGGACAGCGACTTCCAGCTCAAGGTGGAGGAGCTACCTGAACCCAAAGATGGAGGCAAGAAAACATTCTTTATTGACTTTGAATAAACGTAAAATGTATAATTTCTTGCAAAATTCTTCACTTTGAACTTGTTCACATTTTGTTCACTTTAATACCAAACATGAATAACCTTTAGAGTTATTATTTTTTGATTTACACTCGGCATACGTGGAGCTATTCTGTAAAGGCCTCAGAGTTGTGTAAGAAAGCATTAGTCTTTATCTTAAATGCCAACGAACACAGCAGAGAAGTCAAGGCCGAAAATATGGGGATGTTTACAACAGCTTTGATAATATAATATCTTCTTTAGATTATCGCACAGAGCTATGTTCAGTTTATCATTTTGAAATGCGAAGAGTTTGGGCACAGCTACAAAACAAATATCTGTTACTCATTTGTTTGCCTCACGAGACCTTTAAAAAAAAAAGAGAGAGATAAGACATTTGGACAAGATTTAGTTTGTTACAGTCCATGTTGAGGACACAGAAAGTGCTCTGGTCACATAGCGTCCCTTTGCAAAACGCTGAGGGTACTTATTTATTAAAAATAAATAAAATGGAATTGTAAAAATGAGTTGTAAAAGTGGCTCTAAGATGAGTAGATCTGATTAAGGAATACCGGCCAAACCCAGTGTATGAACAAGGTTAAACGTTGAGGGTATTATCAATTGAAGACCATTTGATTTATGGTTTTAGTGACCAGGCTACAAGAATGAACGACTGGCAATATTTAAAGTCGCCTTAGTTTCTTTAATTTTGGGGTGATCGGCAATCAGCCAATACTTGCATGAGAAACCGAAAATCAGCCACTGTCCCCTTTGCTCTGCTGTGAGAGAAGACCGAGACAGAAAACTACAGTTGGTTGTGCACCCCCAATTTAAAATGATAACACGTTAGTCCTTGACCAGATCTGTTTGGCTCCAAGCCGATTGCCCATAACCTTTGGTCTCAAAACCAGAATGCTAATCCCAATTTGCTGCTTTGCAGTTCTTCACTGTTTTATTTAAGAGCCCTGTGGAGGAAGAAATAACACATCAGAGTGTCTGCAAAATGTTTCACTTGTATGGGGGAATCAGATTAGCAAATCATAATTGTGACACAAGATGCACATACTGACTTTCTAACATCAAAAAGTTTAGTCTGACCACCAATAAAATTGAAGACAATGGGCGTCTGTAGTTGAGTCACCATTTGCCAAGGGTGTGGAAGCAAGTTGAGCCGCGTGAATGAAAAGAAAACAACGTCCTCTGAAATGACACAAAAGACGGCAAAAACTACATTTTTCTTTCAGATTTTAATCTGACAGTTCCACAATGAGGGATTATTGGCTTTGAAAGGCACAAAAAACAAAACATAAAACAGTTCTTCACTCAAGTAAAGGCTGGGCAGTTGTTGTGTAAGCTCTCATTGTGACGAAATAACAGTCACATTTCTGATGTGCAGGGTTGAGTCCTCTCTGCCCGAGAGCTTTCAGACGCTGCAGGCCGAATAAAATATGAACTTTACCAATAGCCACCACATACTTCTCTAAATCAGACATATTTGCTTTGAGTCAGACCCGTCTATCCAAAGAACAGACAGAACAGCTACAGCAAAATAATAAATTTAAAAAAATAACTGGGTGGGTGGTGATCAGCCGTAAACCGACTCTATCTACCGATCTCATCTATTTCAGCAAAGTCTGAAAATCAGTCACTCCTTTTTGCTCTACTGTGAGAAATGGCTGACTGACAGATTAAAAAATTGCAGTCAACAAAAGTAAAACAGCTGGCCCTTGAAGAGATCCATTTGGACACAGTTAGCCGTTTTACAGCTCCTCATTGTTTTACTTAAGTTATCTGGAGAGAGAAATCACTCCTGGGAGCGCCTGTAAAATGTCTCTTTTGCTTGTGGGATCGGCTCTGCAAATCACAGTTGTGTCACATGATGGGAAAGACACACACGTGGATTTGCTAACATAAAAAGATTAGGCTGACCACATGTGAAAGATAATGGGTGTCTGTGGAGTTACCATTTGCTAAGGGTGTGAAAGCAGGTTGGGCCGTGTGAATGGAACGAAAGCATTCTCTTATGCTACAGAAAAGACTAAAAACCCAAGATTTATTTCAGACTTGAAGGATCATTGATTTTCTAAAGGACACAAAACAATTGAGATGTAGATCTTGACATAAATTAATGCCTGGCAGACGTGACAGTGCCACCCACCGGGACCCGCCTGCAAGTGTACAGTTAACAATAGCTTCCCAACTGTTGCAAACTTAGCGACTTTTCAGACAAAAAAACATCATCATGTTTTTTAAAGATCAGTGACTGGCCAGAAAACTGCAGTTGGTTCACTTCCACAAATTGTGTGCTGAGTTCAAACGCACACCACACTTTTCAGATTTGCCTTTCCTTCAGCTTCACCATTGAGAATGCTCTCCTCTGTGTTTGTTTGTTTTATTTATTAGGAGAATAACCGCCAAAGTGGTTACTAATCTCCTGGGGTCCAACTAATAAAAAATCAAAAATATTCATTCAACACAGAGGGCAGTTTCTGCATTAACAGATAATATGCATAAGAGTAGTTAGACATAACATTTACAAATAGAACACAAAAACCTGGATTTAAAAAATGGCAAGTTCAGTGCTCTTTTAAAAGAAAGTGAGCTTTTTAAATCTTTTCAATCTTTTCTTTAAAATGGAATACATTCCTGAAAAGTGTATTCCATTTTTCAGGAATAAATGGACCGAATTCCCTTCTTTCTTGGAAGAAATTCAATAAACAACAGATTTCTGTTACAAGTTTGTCATTTCACAGTTTGCAATTCCGTCTCACGAGAGTATCTGGTAAAATGATTGTTCATCTGGTGAGAATAAATAATTTTTTAATGAAAGATTCAGGTCTCCCTGTTGGTGTCCATCTGTCACATAAAATCCCAATAAAAATATGCCTCTGTTTGATGTTGCAGCGTCCCAAAATGTGAATGCTCTCAAACTCTTTCTAAATAATCTTTAAACAACAAATTGTTTATTTCTTTCAGAGGTGCTTTTGGAAGCGGTTTTTCTCAGTGTGGATCCATACATGAGGTGGGTTTTCTCGAGCAAACTTCCAGAATATTGCAGTGCCTTTAAATCTAGACTTAAAACTCACCTGCTTGGATTTGCTCATGAAGCATAATCGATTAAGAATTTCAAGATGGCCCTTTACTAACTGCACTGTTTCAATCGTTGATTCGATGTTGCATGGCTTTGTGTTTCTGATGTAAATCACTTTGAAATGCCTCGCTGCTGAAATGTGCTGCACCAATAAAATGGTACTGATTTTCACTTGCTTTAGAAAGCAATCATGTTAAGATTTCAACAAACGGTAATGAAAGAGGTTCGTTGCTTCTGGTGTCCACAGGCCGTACAGCAGGTTCCACATGAAGGAAGGGGACGTGATGATCGGAACTCAAGTGGCGAAGTAAGAAAAACGGCCGCTGTTCCGCCGGGAAAAACCTCCACGATGCACTTTGCATGTCTGAGGCTTTCCAAAGCAGAACTCAACCTGTACCTGTGGGTTATTACCAAAGCCTTTGGTTCAGTGCGAGTCTGTAGCGCTGAACATTCTTGGCTGGGTCTTTGTAGATACAAATCTGTTGATTTTTCCATGATGATCTCCAGAGATAAAACTCTAGGTAAAAACATAAAACGCTTTCAGTGAAATCCTGGCAAGATTATGTCTTGTTTTTCCCACATTGTGAATTTTTACCACAATGCACAGGAAAACATCTGCTGCAGAGATGGAAACTGCATAGGGTTTCCAGCCACAGCAGAAAACCCAACGGCTTTAACCATTAACTTCAAGTTTACGCTGAGATCTAATAAATGGTCTATATACGAGAATTTTATTTTATTTTTTCGTTTTGAGAATGCTTATTGTCGCAGGTTGAGGGAGCTGTGCGTTGTAAAAAAAGGGAGGGTGGTGGGAGAATAAAACAGAACTTCAACAGTTTTATTACATTGTATTTTGGTTATTTAAGTAGCACAACAAATTAAAATAAGTAAATATGTTGCAGTTCATTCAAACTCCTTGTAGTTTTCAAAATATTTTATATACAAGTCCACGCCACCAGGGGGAGCAGTAGTGAGCCACCGAATGCACATCTAGTAATGTAAGACTGGGATCAGATATAGAGTAGAAATGTTCTCCAAATGTAAGGACACAATAAGAAAAAGAAAAACAATGTCATGAAAAAATAGTGCATAGTTTTTCACCAACTCCGATTTCAAAGCCCAACATGGCTGCCTCACATGTAATAGTCTTATAAATGTTTGACAATGTAATTCGCTACACTGGTTGAAAGTACAAAGAAATAAATGCATTACTCTTCAGCTGAATGTAATGATAATTAGCCTGGCTGCTGAACACATTGTTGAACACAGCAGAACTAGATACCAGGACTTTTTTCTAGGTCCACACAGAGATGAACACGGTAAAGTTTCATAAGTATTTTAGAAAAAAACATGCTTCCCACAGTATCAAAGAATGATGCAACCCACACAGCATGCGTAACGAAGTCCTGTAGCTTTTAAAATGTAATCGTTACTCAAATTCCTCTTTAAATAATGTTTTATCATGTGGCTGTTACGGTTCAAAAATATTGACGGGACTAATTTGCTTAAATTTTTTTCTTAAATTTAATTATTCAGGCCCCCAATGGAGAAGATTTTTCTTACACCTGATGTATTCTTTGTCATGACACAAATGCATTTTGTCCCGCGACTGAATCGGAAATGTCACTGACGGGTAACCGTTTGCGTGCAGGGTGACTCAGAGTAAAAACCCAGCATTTCCCGTGGGGAGCCACGTTGTGAGCCACAGTGGTTGGAGGAGCCACTCAGTCAGCGACGGGACAGACCTCACTCCCATCATGGCTGACTGGCCTTCAGACGTTTCGCTGTCTCTGGCTCTGGGAACCATCGGCATGCCAGGGTAAGACGGGCTGCATGTCGGCCTGCACAAGATTACCATAACCACAGACTCAATATTGCAATAAGTATAATCTAAATATTCATGTGTCATACATTCACGCTCTCTGTGCTATGAATTTGCTTGTTTGATGCTTGTCGTTTCATGCTGCATAAAATGTTTTGGAAGATGAAGTGGTAAGTATTTTAATATCACAAGTCATGCTGTTTTTGTGAAACTTACCAACATTCGGCAAGGCATTATGCCACACTGCATGTCTTCCTGAAGAAACACTTTGCAGGTGTACTGGTCCATCTCGGTAAATTTGAATATCATTAAAGAGTGTGAATTTTTTTTTTTTTTTTCAATAATTCAGTTTGAAAAGAAACATGTGAACATTCTGCTCACACACATAGTGAAACATTGTTAGTATTTCTTTCCATATTATTATTTCTTTCATGATTATGGCTTACACCAAGGGCACGATTGCTTTCTAAAGCAAGTGAAAATCAATCAAATTTGGCAGCATTTCTTACCTCTAATACACCGCGGCCTCATCCTTTATACTTGGTATAAAGTTGTCATGTGTGATCAATGTAGAGAGTGACAAAAAGTCACAAAAGGTCTTGCAAATATTTCTGACGTATTTCCGCAAAATCAGTGATTTTGATTGCAGAAAAATAATGAAATCCTAGAGGGATTGATCAAGCTATTTGTTAATATTTTAACTGTTGTTTTTTTTTTTTTCAATTAATTTCATTGGTACATTCTGGCACAACCAGCCTTCTGAGGACAACCGAAATGAGAATAAATTTGACGACCCTGACCTGAATTCAAAATAGGTTGGAGCTGGTGGGGGAAACGGGAAATGGGAGTTCACTGTCTTTTACTTGTTTTTTCCTGTCTGCAGGCTGACGGCTCTGTACGGAATAGAGGAGGTTCTCGGACTGCAGAAGAACGAGACTCTGCTGGTGAACGCCGCGGCCGGAGCTGTGGGGAACGTGGTGGGACAGATCGCCAAGATCAAGGGCTGTAAGGTGGTGGGGTCAGCCGGGTCAGATGCCAAAGTGGCTTACCTGAAAGAGCTGGGCTTTGACGAGGCTTTCAACTACAAAACTGTCTCTTCCCTGGAAGAGGCGCTGAAGAAGGCTGCTCCTGAAGGATATGACTGCTTCTTTGAAAATGTAAGTGAGGTTTTGGTGCCGTTGACTTGAAATAAGACGACGGAGGTGGATAGAGCACCCAACTGTCGTAGTCAAGTAAGAGTAGCACGACTTCAACACATTTTTACTCAAATGAAATGGTATGTGGTGAAAAGTCTACTCTAGCAGTAACTGATTAAAACGTCTGATTTAATTTTTTTTTTTTTTAGAATGTTATCAGGCAGACAGAAATATTAAGTCATATTCAAATTCTGGCATCTTAAAGACCAAAATGCCAAATTCAAGCGGAATAATTTTTTTTCCCCCAAATATAAAATTTGAAGCTAATACCTACAGTGAGTTATTCATACTCAGTGCATGCTGGAAAGGTCCATGTTGAAAATAACAGCAGAGCAACAAAGATTGTGTTCAAATACATGTAACTGTGTTTGGTGCATTTCTGGTTAAACATATGTTTGTTCTTCATTTAGTGAAGTTACTTCTAGTGGGTAGAGAAGTCAGAAATTTTACTCAGATAAGAGCAGTGATTCTTTATAGCTATTTCTCAAATAAAAGTAAAAAGTATGGTATGAAACTACTCCCTGACGTGCATCATTTTTTATTAAAAGAAGTTTGGAAGTAAATGTAACTTGGTGAATATACCTAGTTACTTCCCACCTCTGGGAAAGATTTAAGTTTTCGTCCAGTTTTTGTTCGTGACAATCTTGTACTTTTAATAGGTTGGAGGTTATTTTTCAGCTGTCGCCCTTCCACAAATGAAGACCTTTGGAAGAATAGCTGTGTGTGGGAGCATCTCCACTTACAACGACGGCACACCTGAGACAGGTGCGTAATCTGCATTGTTCAGTTTACGATCTGAACAAGGTGGTAAGTCTCACATTACCACCTGTTGGCAGGTAATGTATTCAGAATGCAGTTGTGACCTGATTTGTTTCAACTGGAACATTTCTCAGGGCCTTACCCTCACATGACGATGATCATCAAGCAGCTCAAGATGGAGGGTTTCACGCAAAACAGGTGGCAACACAAAAACCCCGAAAGCCTCAAGAGAATGATGGCCTGGCTAAAAGAGGTATGGTCATTCTTTTAGTTGTTTTGACGCTGCATCGCGTTCAGATTCTGTTGTGTTTTGGGTAAACATTTAAACTTAATGTCATTCTGCATCGACGTGATTAGATTAACATATTCATTCTGCCTCTGCAGGGGAAGCTGAAGTGCAGGGAGCACGTCACAAAAGGATTCGAAAACATGCCAGCTGCTTTTATGGGGCTGCTCCGCGGAGACAACATCGGCAAGGCTGTTGTTGCAGTGTGACCTCTTGCCAACGGGAGGCGCTGACGAATTTACGCATCAAGAAGGCCGTTTGTAGGGGGGCTGGTGGTAAATTGTTAGATATTTCTGTTAATGGGGCCATAAATGAGCTAGGGACTTTTAGTTTAGTCAAACATTCTTTGAGGAATCATTAAAGCATTAAATGTGAAACAGCGTACCAACACTTGACAACGTGATCTTAGGGTGCTGCTTATATGGGTGCAGCTCAGAGAGGCCACACCCATTCTTGGGGTTATGCAACTTCTGCCAAGCTTCACTTCCCTAATCTTTTTGTACTTTGCCTCACTTGCAGGGAGCTGAGGTTTCCTAATGAGGGTGAGCAAGCTGACTGTCCAGTCTGTGGCTTTGGTTTTCTTCTGCTTTCTTCCCGTTTCTTGGTATACATGCATTTTACATCTAACGTAGCTAAAGTTGTATGAAAACTATTCAGGAGACCTGAAAAATGAGTGGTTCTGGAGAAAAGAGGTTAATTCAGTCCTATGCTAGACCAGCATGAAGTAGTGCTTCTAATACAAATCTGAAATGTAGGGGATGCATTTGTATTCAGTCCTCCTGAGTCAAGGCTTTGTAGAACCATCTTCTCCTGGTTCCACGGTACTTCTTTGCAAAAATAGCTCAAGCACGGTCAGAGTGGGTGGAGATGATCTGTAAACGTTCATTTCTGATTATTTCCACAGATTTAGAATAAATTTGGATTTTAAACTATTGCAGTGTGATTCTGGCTGTGTGTCTCAGGCCATGTCTTAGTAGAAAGTTAAACCTCCATCCTACTTTGAAGTCTTTATGACCTCTAACCGATACCCCAGGCCACGCCAACATCACTACTTCATCCTGGTCTATCACAAACACTCCATTGAAAATAAATGTAGATTTATGGTGGCTAAATGATAGTCAGACTTCACGAGGCACGAATACCTTTTGGAAGCTTTAGTATCTTCACAGCTATAAAAGTTTACTTTTGTACTTGTAATAGTTTTCTAATGTTGGTTATATAGGCTACAAACCTAATTATTTGTTGTAATGAAACACAAGAGGCACCACAAAGTAAAGATTATTAGGATGTTTACATACTCACCACTTTGCAAATACTGTTGTTGATTTAACATGCACAGTGTATTGTAATTGTCTTTAGTATTTACTGCAAGCTTTAGAAATAAATGATTGTTTCTTTGAAATCTTTTAAGGGGGGAAACAAAATATATTGTATTGTTGTGCTCTTTTTTCTTTTTTTTTGTTTTTTTTTTGTTTTTTTTCCTTTTGTTACTGTTGATGTTTTGTCAAGGTCATTCCTGACCTTTTCCTGGTCGCATCTCATGCTCAAAGTCATGATCCCTGACACCCTCCAAAGCACCATAGGTTTTCCTTACACTTTGAAGGCATAATGAATTTACTTTAAACTAAAGTTTTCTTTGAATAAAGTGCCTTTGGATTCATATCTGCTGTAATAAGGTGCTATGTAAATAAAATAAATTAGGATTTTATCCCTGAAATTGATCCAAATGAGAGCAAAGGAACTGGTGAAAATATGCTTCTTTCTGTTTTAGATTGTTTTTTTTCTTTGCTTGTGACGAGAGCTTAAGAAGGACGTGAAGAGCGACGGCGCAGGGGCACGTACGGGTCATTTTGCGGCGTAACCATGGAAGCGTTAGTAGCCACAGCTGCGCTGAGTCACTCATTTACGGTAAACCGACAATTTGTCAAGTCATTATGACTTGTACCGCTGGGTTCGCATCATTTTGTCGGTTACACGAAGAAGCGCGCGGAGTGGGCGGGAATTGGACACGACACACAATCCGTTTCACATGCAAAACTACTCAAGATCCAGCTGTACGAGAAACGTCAGTAATGTACACGAGAACTGCTAATAAATAAATGTAATTTCTTTATTTAATAAAGTCAGCCAATCGGATGTTAAAAAAAAAAAAAAGAAATTTATTCTCAGTGACCTGTACCGTGTCGGCACTGAGGTGACATTTGATTGTTCGTTTCCCTTTGTGATTGACACCACCTTATGTTGATACAGTATTTATATTCAAACTCATCACTTCTGGCTGAACCTTACGCCGGTGAACCAGAAAGGAGCAGTCTTGGTTCTGGCGCTACTCCTTCTTACGTCACCAAGTACATAAAACTGAATTGACGGATCCGTTCGTATTCATTACACCATTGATAATAGCTTTCAGAATAAAAGTAATCGTACGATGATTTAATTTACGGTGAAACAAACGTATATAGAAATCGACATAAAATGAAAATACAAATCATAATATTACAAAGTTTCAATTCGGCTTCATTTAGGCAGAAAACTATTTTGCATCGGTTATTGAGCTAAAGACTTTTATTTTGCTAACTGCTAAACTGACTTCCGCTACTGTTTCGACTAGCTTGTCAGAGGCTTTAAAAGACCTGGGCACGTTCACTGAAACGAAGGTATTTTCCAAACCCTGAGGCTTGGCATTTCCGTTGAGGCACACATCTGAAGGAAGTTATCATGGTTCGGGAAGTGAAGGATTTAGTAAGTACTTATTTTGTCGGGCAGCGTCTCGCTTTCACAGCTTTAATTCCCGTCATGTTTGCCGTCATTACTTTGGGGTTAGATGGGAGAAAAACCCATCCATGCTTCTGCCCTGGCGCCTCTTTTACAGCTCTTGAGTTCTTGTGATGCCTGATCCGTCACCGGGCCCTGTCTGTTTGGAGTTAATCTAGCTACGTTTATACACTAGATGTGTAGCTGTTAATGGCTTATAAACTCTTAAACCTGCCGTTGCCCTGGTCCTAGCAGCTTACTGGGTCGTCGTGCGCGAGGCTGCAGGACTTTTACCATGATGTAGCCCACGCCGCTGCTGCTATGGAAGTTGGCTTCCGATTCATAGCGCTTGAATCCTGTGGTTAGCAAAAGGGCTAAACATTGTATTTTTTAAATTTATTTAAACATTGCGTGCCTTTTTTCTTCTTCTTCTTCTTTTTAAATAAATCCACTTTAACATCGAACTAAATCGTCTAGGTTAATCCTGCATTCCTATAATGTAAATACATACGTTTAAAGTAGTCTCTGCTTGCTACATTATAGGCGGCTATAGAGTTGAGTTGTCAAGCTTTCGCTTGTATAAACATTCTAGTTACTGAAGCGGACCTGGTATAAGGGAATTTGGAGGGTAAAATAATACTTGGCTACCAAACCAGAAGCGGTCTTAGCCCGAGCTGGGACACCGCCGCTGTCAGCGTGTGTTCAGAAGTACTTTGAACCTGTCTGGTTTGCTGGCCGGAAGCATTTGTTCATAAAAAGTAAATACAGTTCAGGAGCAGACAAAACTCAAAAGTTGGGAGCTCGTGGAGCAGTTGAGCGTTAGGCTACAGCAGGCCCAGGTCGGAGGGGTGGAGACACTGATGACACTTGAACAGCTCAATGGAAAAAAAAAAAAATACAGTTATCTGATGTGGTGCAGAATTGCGACTCAGTGATTGGCCTATTTAGCACAGTATCCAACCACAACGAAAATGACGACAGTTATCGATTTCAGTGGATGGATGGATATTTTGAATCGTGGGACTGAGCACTATGACAAAAGATGTTGAAGAAATGTAGATCTCTACTTTTAAAAACAGGTGAAAAGCTTAAAGGGGGGGGGGAGGGGGGAATTAAATATCTCCCCAAACTGTTGTGCTTTGCCCAACTTTATACTCTTGGCATCAGCACAAGCCAAAGCATGACAAAAATAAGAAACAACCCCTAAGAGTGCTGCAGAAACCCAAGAATGTTGACATCTTGAAAATGTTGTGTGTGTAATCTGTTTCACAGGCAGACTTTGAGTCCATCCTGAAGGAGGCTGGAAACAAGCTGGTGGTGGTGGACTTCACAGCGACATGGTGCGGCCCCTGCAAACAAATTGGCCCAGAGTTTGTTGTAAGTGGATGGGTTTTGAGTCTGAATGTTTGTTTAGATGCCAAAATTTGTGTGCAGTATTATTAAGGAGGACAGTTTGGCTCAAAATTAGGGTGGCCATTGTAAAGTGAAGTTCTGCTAACAAGTAGCTCTGAACCAAATGTTTTGGATCTTTGGCCTCAGCGGCTCAAAGGGCGTGGCATCTGTTTGGAGAGGAAGCTTGCTGCTGTGGCAACCTTTTGTTTTGCTTTCCCCACCTTGAAGGGAAATGCTACACAGGAATACATAGGTGCCTTGATGAAAGTTGATACCTTTTCATGGAAAAAACATTGATTTAATAACTTGTGTTGGATATCAAAATACTCTTAAAACCCTTTGTAAATTTTCTTTTCATTTTTTTTAATATTCAACCGTCTTTCTTCCAGAAACTGTCGGAGCAGGTTGAAAACAAGGAGGTGGTTTTCTTGAAAGTGGACGTAGATGAGGCTGAAGTAAGTCTCCGTTTTATTTCTTGACCATTGTTGATTTTAATATCACATCATCCAAAGTCCTTTATGAAACTAACAGTGTAAATTGGTATTTCATTTTATACAAACCAATTAATTTACAAAAAAGATTCAGGTTATTATAAAATGGCATGTAAGAAAAATGCCTTCAATAATCAGGAGCCCTGATTTTTTTTCTCTCTTTTTTAATGCACTTGTGATAACCCCATAAAATGCATATTTTCTTGTTTTGTCAGGATGTGAGCAGTCACTGCAAAATTTCATGCATGCCTACATTCCACTTCTACAAGAATGGCAAGAAGGTGAGTCCAAACACGCATTTGTGAAATGTTTCTTTTCTAAAAGGTGTCCTCCTCCCTATTGGAGGAACACTCGTCGTCTATTTATTCAGAGGTCAGGATCTTGAGGAGTTACGAACTCATCTTTGTTAGAATATTTGCTCTGCATGGTTCTTGCATATTTGACAAGTTCAGTTTAAGAGGAGACGCCTGCCGTGGGTTGGTTGGGGGAACTGTTCTGGTTTTGCTTTTTAGTACATTTCATCTGACAATTTTGGGAACTACAGTGCAACAGCTTTCTACATGCATGTCCACAATGACTGGTATAAAAACAATGGTGGTTGGGGTTTCTGGAGAGCTCAAACTCTCAGGCTGAGATCCTTCTCTTTAAAGTGAAACGACAGAATCTTGGTCAAAAGGATGAGATTTTAGTTTACACCCTACACAGACTAAATATTTACTATTGAAACCATTTTAAGGCCTCTAATTGATGTAAAATAATTCAGTTAAACTATTTTAATTGCAGTTTTAAAATTCTCAGATACATGTTCCAAACCTTCACAAAGAGTAATGAATAATACTGTCGGCAGTGTAAATCATATTCACTCGAGTTAAACTCGTCTTATTTTAAACTGCATCTCATTTTATTTTATGGAGAAAGTGGAACAGACTCTGACATTAGCTTTTTGACGCCACCTAGTGGCGTGTTGGTTCAAAATGTTACATTCATGAAAGTTACCAGTTTTTTAGTTTGTTTATCAAACCAGCTGGTCTGCAGTCACTCAGCAGGTGTGACCCCCCGAGTCTTTTATTAGTGCAAAACTGCACTACTTGACAAAAACAACAGAATGAAACACTGAAAGGCTCAAACACTAAATGAAATGAGCTCTAATGGTTTGGCTCTCTCACGTGATGGAAAAGCAAACCGATTTTTTACTGAAAAAAGAACTGGAACCAGAATCATCCAGGCTTTAGATCAGTTTGAGACATGTTGAATGATAAAACAGAATCAGGAGGTATAGAAATGTAGGGGATGGAATATGTCACCATTATGCGTGGTAACTGTTGTTTTTGTGTTTCAGATGTTCGAGTTCTCTGGAGCCAACCTGGCGACATTAAAGTCCAAACTTGAAGAGCTGAGATAGACGCTGAAATCCTGCTGACCAATCCACACAAGACCACATTGTACAAAGCCTCCTGTAGAAGCTGTTACCCTCTAAACGCATTGAGAGGATTCCCTCTTAAATTTCATGTAACCATAATGTCTGCTGTCCCGTTTCAGTAATAACTTGTGTTTCACCGTTTATATAATGACCCTGTGGTCCTGTTTAATTCAGAATGTCTCGACTGTCTTCAGACTGAGCTTCAGCTAGATTCCAAAATGACAGACTGACCATGTCTGTATGTTTCAAAAAAGGTGGATTTAATAAACAGTGAATCAAAAAAAATGTTTTATTGCAGTTTTTCATTTTAAGTAGAAACACTGGCAGACAGAGATCTGAACAAGAATGAATGCCTTCAAGGCCCCGGGGAAGACCCAGGACACGCTGGAGGGACTATGTCTCTCTGCTGGCCTGGGAACGCCTTGGGATTCCCCCTGAGGACCTGGAAAAAGTGGCTGGGGGCAGAGAAGCTGCTACCCTCGTGACCCGACCCCCGATAAGCGGAAGAAAATGGATGGATGGACTAGTATTCCAGATATCTGAATCAGTTCATAGTAAAAATGAACTGAGTTATCCATAATTTGATTATTTCACAGCTTTCTTAAAGTAATTCTCCCCAGAACAAATGACATTACATTTTCCATCCATGTGTATTGAGTTAATAGCCAAACACATCTACAAATATGTGATCTGGAATAACCATAGATAAATGAAATGACGTTTTTACATTGAAAAACTAATTTCAGATCGCTATGATTCAATTAGTACTAGTAACGACTGTTTCTGCATAGATCAAATAGGAAACATTTTATGTTTCGAGTTTCTTCTCTGCTGGACCACTTACTGTGTTAAATACACAATGGTACTATGGAAATTCCTATTTCCAATTAGATCTGCTGACATTAACATCAGCAGTCTCCTTCAGCTTGTCCACACAGTCAGCTCATCCCTGCATTAAATCACATTTACCACAGTAATCAAGAGAATATGAATATAAAATAGTTGTATGTAAAACTATTTGTTAATCTAACCGGTAATGCTGCCTTAATACAAAATATTTTTTGTGTATTGCTAATTGTGTTTATCTGCTTGGCCACAGATAACCTGTAGGTTTACTTTACCATCAGGTATATGCATGGTAAGGTTTGCTAGTCCATTGTCAACAGTCCAACAAAGCATGAAAATAGAAAATAGGAACACTTCAAACAGATGGGTTTAAATACATTTATACTTCTACCCTCTCCTTTGAACAGTCATTATTTATTGCGTTGCTGTCATTTTATTTGTAATTTTCTGCATTCAATGAATTTACGCTTTTAAAATGACAAACTAGCTGTATGTAACTTTAAATCAAGAAATATGAATTTGTTTTAAATAAATAAATCCTTAATATTAATGAAAAAGTGCCTGTTCCATTGACATTATTTCACTTTGCTAAAGTGCAGTAACTCCTGACCACTACCTCACCTCCTTTGGTTTTTAGGGATTTTGAGACATTTATCTCTTGCTTGTGCAACTGCAATCATGAATATCACTTCTAGTAGTAATAATATTCATGTCAATAGCCTTACTTTGTATTTTGTCTGTCAATACTACAATAATAAATTGTGTTATTGCAGTTTAATGTAAGAGTTACAAATAGGAGCGGTTGTTGATGAAATGCTAAAACACCTTGCCATTACCTCTGAATTTAGACACACCTTTAAGGCGTGTTCAAGAGACTTGTTCATATTCAGGTGTTTTGTACCTTATAGCCGTCAGTACCCAGTGGTTGCCTGGCATCTCTAAGCAGTAATCATGGTTAAATTTGTGGAAACTTTGGTAAGTTCATAATTTTTGTGTCACTTTTTGCAGCTTTCACCTTTCACTCAAGGTTTTTTTTTTTTACTAATTTACAGAGGGCACTGGCCAACAACATGAAACCCGTTTATAGCTCCTTACTACAAACTGGTTTCTGGGCTGCTCTCTTTCAGGCTATCAAAAGTTGTAATTTTGGAAAACTTGAGACTCTTCAAATCAACTCCATGTGATTTGAAATGACCTGTGATTTTGTTTGACCTGGTCAAGTTTGCTCTCAAAATCTAAGATGTTTCCTTAACATTTGTGTCACAACGAGTCAAGTTGTGTAACCCGAGCACAAGTATTTAACCCTGATACAGTCTCTGCGCAACTCTCAGGGGGTCCACAGCAGATGTCACGGTTGGACAGCAGGGTTTTCCGGTGTTTTCCCCGAAATCAAAACTCCTCGTAAAAGCAGACAGGATCCAATCTCTTAAGGATTTTCAATATGTTGTTGCTTGTGCATTCTGATTTGTAGGAAGAGTTCAACAACATCCTGTCTGAAGCAGGAAACAAACTGGTGGTGGTGGACTTCACAGCTTCGTGGTGCCCTCCCTGCCAAATGATAGCTCCATTTTTTGAAGTAAGTAGATGGTTGGGACTCAGAATGTTTGTAGAAAGTGAAAAAAAAATTTGTATTACAGCTACAAAAAAAGCAAATTCTGGCATGATTCCTTTACATAACTTGCAAAAAGGAAAAGTTCAACCAATTGAGACAATATCTTCTGTTATTGCTCTTGCACTAACTTGCTGCACGTAAGTTTTTCTAAGTTATAATCTATTCTTTTGTAGGAACTGGCAGCGGATTCTGCAAACAAAGATGTGATTTTCATCAAGGTGGATGTGGATCAGGCTGCAGTAAGTATAATTTTTCATATTGTCTAACAAAGACCATATCAAGGCATTTTATAGGATCTTGAATCCAGATGCAAAGAAAATGATTCCAATAAATTATGCTTGAAAATGTCAGGATGTGGTTTGTGGCTAAATGTTATAGTTAATAAAAAAAAAAACCAGTGGATAAAATTCTTCCCAATTGTTTGCTTCTGTACTGCCAAATAAATTGCTGATTTTATTGCAAAAATCAGAAAACGAGCTGTAATTTAAGATTTTCTGGCTGTGGGCTGTGTTGATGGCAGTGTGATTAGTACACTCCCATCTTATACTCGCCTGACAGCTTTGTTTGGTATTTAAGTCCATGACATGCAAATGCAAGTGGACCCGCCTTATTGCATGGACAAACATTACAGTGTTTGAGTCTGTGGGATGTCTCTTCATATTCATATTTATGACCTGATGGTTTATTCTTCAGTTTCTGATGAGCTAAAGTTGAACCCATTCCTAAAGTTTCCGCTGATTGGTTCATTAATTGTTTGAGCTTCTTTATTTGTTTTCAGGATGTGGCTCAGAAGTGCAGAATCCAAGCCATGCCGACATTCCATTTCTACATTAATGGACAGTTGGTAAGTACAAGCACTCAGTGACGACTACGTCACAAGGGTTTTAGTGTAAAAAGACAGAACAATGAAGATCTAACTCATCTGCCGCACTTATAAGATGCCGTAAGAGTCAAGCAAACCAAATTGTCCAGTGCAAGAAAATCTTGGGATTAGACGTCAACAATATTGATACAGGAGCTTACTCCCCCATGAACTTCTTCCAACCAGCCGTAGCCTTTTATGTCTTTAAGTCTCGTCTAATTTATGCATGGTGTTCTCCAGACATCTGTCAGCAGCACAGAAAGGAGTGGCCACACAAACACACGTGCTGAAAAGTGTGTGTCCAGCACTCTATGATCCACATTTAAGTTCATTGATCTGCGAGCAGTTCTTGAAATGTTCTGAAGCTCCCAACTTCACTGAGTTCAGGGAATTTCTCATTTATTTTCAGCAGCCAACTTAGAAGAATAGTGTCAGGTTTATTCACCTGGACGTTCTCACACACTGGAAAAAAGGAGTAAGACAATTCAAGATTTGTACACTCAAAAGAGCGGAGAGCGGGGCAAAGAAGACTTCTCCAGCTCAGTCTTCCAAAACCTCCACATCTCGCTCTTGTTACAGATATATTAAACATATAAGCTATTAATTTAATCCTGTCAAATAGACATGAAAATATTGCAGACGATGGAGGTGTGTCGTTTCATGGATGGTAAAAGTTCTTCTTTTCTGTCTTGCATAAATTTACTGGTGAAAAAAGGTACCAAGTAGCAGAAAAAATCAGAGACCTGAGGCGGTAGTCCTGCTGACCAATCCAAACACGACACAAACACACTGCACTGTTTCCTTCAGTGTTTGTGTGGATAATAATGGGCATCAATTAGATTCGAACCCGATTAGTTTCATAAGTGAGCTTTGATCCTAAAATGTTCTGAATGTTTTCAAAACCGTGGATTCAATAAATGATGAAAAACTGTTTGCAGCGTTTCATTCAAGTATATAAAAATATATGTAAAAGTATTAAAGTATATTTAACTTCAACAACTTCGTTCCATGTGAAGAAAAGTAGGACAACCTACCAGAACTGGTGTGTTTCTTTTCTACCATGGCTGGACAAACATTTATTGCTTTCTAAAATACTAAAAATTAAAAAAATGTAGACAGTAGAAACTGAAGAACAGACATTTTAAGATTTTCTGTTGTGCAATAAACACAATATTTTGGATAGAAGTAAATTAGGAAATTTTATATTCCATACCTTGACTACCTCAGAAAGACCACAAGAATTTAATTTTCTTAGATAAAAGTGCAAGAACAATGTTATTGTGATGTTTTGGGTTAATTTTTAACATAAAACAATAAAAGGTAATTAAATTAAATACTTAGTTTAATTACTTTATTAAACTAAGCAATATGATCTTTATTAGAAAGTGATTTTTAAATCAACCAAAATACAAAAGAAAAAAAAATGCTGTTTTTACATATGGGTCACTTTTCAAAAATGCTTACTGCACTTTGCCAAGTTTAATGAATGAATAAGTCTGCGAACGAATAAAAGGCCTCCTTACAATTTAAAATTGAAAAGGAAACAAAAAAGACGTTAATTAAATACACATAAATTGCTTTATTTTTATCAGAGAAAATCTAAAATATCTGCATCTCCATAAGCTACAGGTTCGAGAAGGTCAACTTTCTATAGTGCCTGTATAGCACCATATCATTTCGAGGGCCACAAATGTCCCCAATGCCAGACTTTTAAGCACTCCTGTGTTTGGCATCTACTGGGTACATCTAAAAAACACAGGTAACATTGTGAAAAAGTACAATACTTCTTGCCAGATGAGTTAATATCAGAATGTGAAACAGAAATTTATTTAATACTATTAAATAAATAGTATAAAATAAATTCATTTATATAAGTAAAAATACAAACAAAACAAAACAAAAAACATAGAATAAATTTATACTCAGCCCCCTTTACTCTGATACTCCAGGCAAAGCCTTATGTATAGGGCTTTGTACTCTAGACATCGGGCTCCACTGCCTTGAGAAGTCAAAACGGAGTCCGGCGGTGTGTAATTTGATCTCACCATAAATCTAGCTGTTCTATGAAAGCCTCAGAGGTTTGCTGGAGGACCACCATTACAAAGACCAAGAAATAACCGTCTCGTTTCATCTGAAGATGGGAGAGATGGCAAAACTGCAAAACCTCAACAGGACTGGGTCGTTCACCAAATGGACTCTACTTTGTGTCAGTTCCTTAAACGCCCAACCCATCCGAACCCTGTCAAAGGACCAGCAGCATGAACCGACACGCAGAGATGACCTCTGTCAGATCAAAATGCAGCTTGACTTGCATTCTGCGTTCAAGCTCACAAGTCAGAACATCTTCCACCAGGTTGGAAGCGTCAGCGCTCACGGTGACGCTGATCAGTTGGTCGGATGAAAAAGAGCCCTACATCACGCCACACGTCATTCTGGTAGCCTTTTTTCTTTCTTGAAGAATGCTTTTGGCACCATTTAGCCTTTAAGAGTAATCAAACAGGGGAGACATGATGAGGTCTGTTGCCACTATGCACTATGTCGTTATGCTCAGGATACCTTAGCATACCTAAGGTATCCTTAGGTATGCTATCTTAGCATACCTTAGATAGGTATGCTAAGGATACCTATCAGGTATCCTTAGCATAATGAGACAAAATAGACATTTGAAAAGAAGTACATCCCACTCTTTTCTTACTTTAACTGAAGACTTCAGTTTGACAACAGACATTATTTTTAAGCTTCACTTCTAGTCGGTCTGAAGGGCATTAAGCTGTAGTTACGGCAGTTCGCCACCAGTGGGCGTATAGAACACAGTGAGCGCTCCTGATTCAGTGAGCTAACGGCTACTCAGCGCAGAGACTAACGGCTGGTTAGCTCACTGTTGCTAACAGGTAAATATAAACTATTTCTATTAGTTGTCCAGTACAGGACAAGTGCGCTAAGGTAAAACAGCCTGATATTTGAGAAAAAGTTAAGAATTGTTAACTACCTGAGGAAGACTGTGAGTGTTTATTTGCGAATCGAGCCAACTGCTATTCAGCTCAGGCGTTTCTCGCTGTCTGTCGCTAGACGGGCGAAAATCACACCGATTAATCACTAAGTGAGCAAACACACACGATTCCTGCGCGAGACTCCCAAGAGACCTAAGCTCCTCCCCTTTGGCGCCACAAAATCTGTAATTTTGATTGCAAAAAAAAACCCAACAACAAAACAACTAAAACAATCACAAAATATTGGCAGAACAGGAATTTATTGATATTTTTAACCGTTTATTTGGTTTTATCAAAATATTCTGGCACAACTGGCCCTTAAGAACATTCAGATTTTTGATATGGCCCAAAATGAAAATGAGTTTGACACTCCTGTTCTAAAATATAATTTCTAGTTGTAATAATACTCATGTTATTAGCTTTCATTTTTTATTTTGTTTGTCAATACTGTTTGGAAGATAAATTATGTCATTGCAGTCTAACATAGCAGTTATAGGCTGGTGATTAAATACTGAAATAGCTTGCTGTAATCTCTGAATTTAGACAAACCTGTATTCAAGGTGTGTTCAAATCATGCAGGTCTGCACTTAAAGATGTTCATAATCAGGTGTTTTGTACCCTATAGCCGTCAGTTCCCAGTGGTTGCCTGGCGTCTCGAAGCAGTATTCATGGTTAAAATCGTGGAAACTTTGGTGAGTTCATAATTTTTATGTCACTTTTTGCAGCTTTCACCTTTTAATCAAGGATTTTTGACTAATTTACAGAGGGCACTGGCCCACAACATGGAACCAGTTTATAGTTCCTTACTATAAATTGGTTTCTGGGCCTCTCTCTCTTTCAGGCTATCAAAAGTTATTATTTTGGTAAAGTTGGGACTCTTCAAATCAACTCCATGTGATTTGAAATGACTTGTGATCTTATTTGACCTGGTTAGGTTTGGGCATAAAAACTAAGCTGTTCCCTTAACGTTCGTGTCACAATAAGTGAAGTTGTGTAAACTGAGCACAAGTGTTCAACGCTGCCGCAATCTTAACGCTCAGAAGGACCGCGGCAGATGTCACGGTTGGACAGTGGGGAAGCGAATGGATTGTGGGATTCCGTTTGATCGAAAACAAAAAAAATATGTTGTTGCTTGTGCATTCTGATTTGTAGGAAGAGTTCAAGAAAATCCTGTCTGAAGCAGGAAGCAAACTGGTGGTGGTGGACTTCACAGCTTCGTGGTGTAGTCCCTGCCAAACGATAGCTCCATTATTTGAAGTAAGCAGATGTTTGGGACTCAGAACGTTAGCAGAAAGGGAGAAACATTTTCGCCTTACCCCTACAAGAGAAGCACATTCTGGAATGATCGTTCAAATAACTTGCAAAAGGGAAAAGTTCAACCAATTGAGACAATATCTTCTGTTATTGCTCTTGCACTAACTTGCACGTAAGTTTTTCTAATGCACAATTTTTGCTTTTGCAGACACTTGCAGAAGATTCTGCAAACAAAGATGTGATTTTCTTCAAGGTGGATGTGGATGACGCTATAGTAAGTATCCTTTTTCATACTGTTTATAGATCCACTTCATAATAGAGGATTAAAGTGTCCGTCCGTATGACTGACCGAGTCTGTGGGATGTCTCTCATTCGTATTTTGATCTGATGGTTTATTCTTCAGTTTCGGATGAGCCACGGCTGAAACCCATTCCTAAAGTTTGCTCCATTGATTGTTTGAGCTTCTTTGTTTTCAGGATTTGAGAAAGCACTGTGGAGTCAGCAGCGTGCCGACATTCCATTTCTACCAAAATGGAAGCAAAGTAAGTAGTGAAGACGTCGTCACAAGGGATTTAGGGTCACATTCACACAAAGTACACGTGGCAATATCTCAGACATGGTGCTCCAGATGCTTTAACATGGTTTAAATTTTTCGTCAACATATCGATTAAATCCTTTGTAAGCTAAAATCCTGACATCTTTCGCAACACTGCTGGGACTGCAGCCAAATCTGATAACCAGGGTGAAACTTTTGCTGAAAATAAAGAGCCAGACAGGGAGGTAGGGATGGAAATCTTTAAATATCTCTTGCAGCTTCCAGATCCAGATCCGGAATTGTTCCGGATCTGGATGAGTGACTGTGAAACAGTAAATTAGACGTGTGCTATCCTGCTGCTGAATTCAGACTTTAGTTCACTAATCTGCCAGCAGTTCTTAAAATGCTCTAGAGCTCAGGGAATTCCTGTTCACTTCTAATTACTTCTTTTCAGCAACAAACTTAGAAGGACATGAGAATATTGCAGACGATGGAGGTGTGTCGTTTCATGGATGGTAAAAGTTCTTCTTTCCTGTCTTTCAGGTGCATGAATTTTCTTGTGCTGACGAGAATCAATTGAGGGAAAAAATCGAAGAGCTGAGGCAGTAGTCCTGCTGATCAATCCAAACTCGACACAAACACACCGCGCTGTTTCCTTCAGTGTTTATCGCTTTCAACAATAGTAAAAAACAATGTTAAAAATGTAAACAATAAAAACAGAAGAACTGACCCAACCGGGCGGACTTCAAAACGCGGCGGCAAACATCTTCAGTGCAGGCTGAGGGTCATGACCTGATGAGAAAGCTTTTGCGCATGTTTATCTGTGTCCAGGTCTACTAGACACAGATGAACATGTGCAGAAGAGAACAAAGGCCGTGCGAATACATGCAAGGAACCACAGCAACGCCGCCACCGCTGAGCTGCATATTCAGGAGCGCTGAGCTTCGAGATCAAAGTATGTCAGACAAAGGTTTCCTGCAGAGGAGGCCTGCAATTAGTCCAGGATTCAGGACACAGTCGCAGCGTTTGATGCAGCTTTGCTGAAACCGATTAAAGCAAACTGACAGTGAGACCGATAAGGCAAGATAGATTTGTACTCAAACTCCGTTGCACTCAGCTATTATCAACATTAGAGAGAAAAACTAACAGCTAGAATGCTCAATGTGTGCCTCTCTTACGAAGTCAATGTAGCGGTTAAATTTCAGATGATTTTAAATCATCTGAAATTTAAAGATGATTCCAAAAGTTTCAAATTATTAAACAGAAAAAAATCATGTCTTAAAAACCTGTGATAACTGTCCCACTTGGCGTCACATTCACCTGCAAGTTATTTTTAGAGCAAATAAAGAAATCAGCAGCTGATCATGCAGATATTGCCAAGCCAGTACCTTTCTGTGACATTCTTGAGTTTTCCACTAATGCAGTTCACTTACATTTTTACATTAATGTAAGTTTTCCACTTTGGCTGTATTGTCTGCTTGGGAATAAATAGTCAAATATTTACATTACATAGCCTCGCAAACTTTGCCGGATTGATTGCGCTCTAATGTCATCGATGGCGTTTTCCCTTCTTGATGTCCAGTCCAGCTAAAACTCCTGCTATCGTACACACGTTTAAACTCGATGATGATGATGATGATGATGCTACTTTCTCTCTTTAATCTCTACTGAAAAAATAAAGGGAGTCGTTTGTTCCACTAAACCTTGGAACTCTTAAAATAAAAATAAAAAGGAGTCAAAGATAAAGGAAAGTGAATAATATATTTCAAAAAGGTAGTTATTTATTCTGCGTAAATGTTTATAAAAAGAGTTCAAGGAAGAAAAAACACTGGCGCCTCTGTTGGGCAGGCTTTAGGATGTGGATGATAAAACCCACTGCACGTTGCTGTCTATGTTGGGAAACTGATTAAGAAACCGAAGAGGCGGCCGGATCCGGGTTCTGCGTCACGTGGACGTTTGTGAAAAGGCTATAAGCACAGAATCTGTATCTGGTGAGCATCGCGTCTCAGCTGGAAGTCGGATCGTAGAGGTTTGCATGGCTTCTCTCTTGACATGCACTTTCTTTTCCTGTTTGGTAACGTTGCAGTGACAGGGATTGCGTTGATGGTGTAAGCAATTTCAAACTGCTTGAATGCTTCACTGTTTCAACCAAAGTTGTGTTTGACAGAGAGCTGGAAGAAAACTAATCTATGTTTTGTACTTTTTGAGCAACTACCTCAAGTTAGAACGTCGTGATATTTTATGACTACATTCGCAATTTTACTCTTTCAAAAGGTTTCCCTTTGATTCTGGAGGTAAAACCAGGGTTTGGTTTCAAAAGAATGAAAAGAAGGTTCTGGGTTTCTCAACAGAATCTTTTGTTTACTCAGGTGTTTAAAACACGTTTCCTTGTCACGCGCCATCAGCTGAAAACGCAAAGCATATTCTGAGGAGGAAGTTGTAATGACAGCTTTTTTTGCTTGCCCCGATCAAGACTATTGTTCAATAAATATTCTCAGAACTGGAATTTCGGGGTCCTGTTGGGGCGCAGCTTCGACGCAGCACGGCCGTCGCAGGTTCGATTCCCGGCCTGGCGACCTTTGCTGCATGTCTTCCCCCTTCTCACCTGACCCACTTTCCTGTCAATTCACTATCAAATAAAGGCCCTAGAGACAAAAAAAATAAATAAAAAAGGAATTTCTCTTTGGCATCAGATGTAAAAGCCGTTGAATGTCTGCAGCCTGATTTGTAGGGAACATCCAGAGCGAATGCAGCGTGTGTTAGCATCAGGAGAATTGACTCAGCTCTTTGTGAAAACACCCATCTGCTGACTGCTGCAGTGAAATCACGTGGTTTTCTCTAATGTGGCTGCTGGCTGTTTGCCCAGAGTGTGCTGCTGTTGTCCAGAAAACAGGGGCTGACATGAAAGAGAACATTTTAATCTATCGACAACACATACACAGCTCTGGCAATAACTCTGGCAATAGAAAGTAAAAAAAAAAAAGACGAATCTAATTAAACGAATCTAATCTGCAAATGACTCAGAGGCTACAAGAGAAAAATCCAGTGTTAAGAAATAATTGTTTGGAGCAAAATCACTGACGGCATGATCAGTCGACACTTTGTATTAATAAAGCCTGTTTTTGCAACATGAATATTGCAACTTGCTAGAATATTGAAGGTAGAAGTATTCAGGAGGGATCCTGGCAGAAGAACCTGCTAAACTAGTCATTTGGCAATCTCTCAAACAGCAAGACAATCTTAAGGTGCGGCCTAAAAACATCTGACAGTAGAGGTTTGTTTGTGCTCAGTAAGTTACTGTCTCTCATCTGAAAGTCAAGTATGTGGCCAAGAGCCACGATGGAGCCAGAGCTGTGAAACAGTAACCAGTTTTCATGCCAACGGAGGGGAGTTATGCTTTTCAAGCGACACATAATGATGCTGGAAAGTGTGCATGGTTTGAATCTCGCAAAAATCATTCCAGGAAAGTCTCCTTTAAACTGGAAACATTAAACCTGAAAAAAAAAAAAAAAAAAAAAAACAGAGTAATGAACGAATCCAGTTTAACACCTGCAAGGCGACAGAAATGCACAAAAGACGACGAGTTGGCTCCGACAGCGTTTCGCCTTCACGTTGTGACGCGTTCCTCCAACCTGAGCCACTCTAG
Organism: Poeciliopsis turrubarensis; assembly: GCA_010277015.1. Lineage (NCBI taxonomy): Eukaryota > Metazoa > Chordata > Actinopteri > Cyprinodontiformes > Poeciliidae > Poeciliopsis > Poeciliopsis turrubarensis. The sequence continues at coordinate 878,239 of VMRN01000112.1, forward strand.
AGACAAAAGCTGTAGCTGGAATTACGCATTTATGCTTTAAAGAGAGACGTTCCCATCAGCTGTGCCTCTTATTTGATTTCAAATCACTTAAATGAAAGGTATTTGTGCCGGCAGAAATAAAGCAATGACGGAATTCAAGGAGTCAGGTTGAAGTAGAAGTGTTGTACCATACAGACAGGAAATGAAGTCAGAGATGCATTTAATGTGTGTATTCAGTTTATGAGGACTGATAACTTAGGGCCAGGTTTGTTTGGAAATCATTTTCCGCTTGATAAATGAAATGGATTCACATATTTTATAAAACAAAACATATATATATTTAGAAATACTTTAAAAAAGGTAGAATTTCTTTATTGTTGTTTATCAATTCTATAAGTTTCTTATCCTCTGTAGCTAATATGCATCTACTAATGATTTATAGCTGTGTAATGTTTCTCATGTTTGCTGCATGGAAGAACATAGGTGCATATTTGAGGAGCGAGAGAAGTGGAATAAAAAAAAGAAATCGCCACAAATAAAAACAAATTGCTCCTTTGCCATGAGGAGAGCAAGAGATAAAACATCCGTTACAGACGCAAGTAAGCAGAGAGCAATGAAACCCTAAGAGCTGAAATACAGTGAAGTGAAGAGGAGTGAAACTGATCCCAGTCTGATCAGAGGGACGGGAAGGAGACCAACACAGAGTGAATAAGGGAAAACCAATAGCTACGACTAAAAATAGTCAGATTAAAAACACAAACCTCAGTGAATCACCGGATCATGTCTTCCAGCCTTCAGTTTCTATACTGAAATCCTGATGTTCACGAAAAGTTGGATTGCTTTTAAAACTGCTTTCCAGCAGAATCCACTGACGGCACTAGTTTAAGTTGCATAAACTCACTAAAGGAAGCCAGAATGAAAAACTTTGAATTCTCTTTGCCTGACATTAAATCAGACTAAACGTCTTCTGCTTGAGAGAAATAACATTTTACAAATGGAATGATTTTCTTTACAATAAAATGCTTAGACTAGTTTGCTTTTAAATAACTTCGGAGAGCCCTGATGATGTCATGGCTTCGTAGGCTTTTGATAGGTTACCAAACCCCAGTGGAACAGTTTCTTAATGTGACAGTAACGCGTCACTGTGGGATAATATAAAGAACAGTTTTGTGAATAAGCCTAACTGATGAGTTTTCAGTTGCCGAGACATTAGTATGTTCAAACAATTATAAACACATTAAAATTTTGCATCAAAGTAGACAAGTTTTGAGTCGAATTGAAATGGGAAATGAGCCAAACGTACAGCCGATTAGATAAAAGTAGTATAAGGACAACAAAGTGCAATGTTTTGATTGGCTGACGCTTAAAACCTTTTAAGACGCCAGCTCGCTTATTGTCCAGATATTTAGAAAATAAAAATATGAGCTAAAACAGAAAATGTTCAGTCGGCTTTGAAGCCAGGCAGTGACACAATTGTTATGCAAATGTAAATATCTGTGTTAAACTGAAGGATGATTCTAACATTGTATTTAAGAACAATAAAGCATTTATTTACATACAAAATGACCAAAGTGTTTTCAGTGGCATTTTATGCTTTAATAAAAAGGTGAATAGTTTACACATATACACTGGAACATGACATCAAATAGTTTTTACACATCGTACAAGTATATAGCAGCAAATGTTTAATACTGTTGAGTCTGTATATGAAAAAAAATACAGCTTTAATTTACAGAACGGTTCTTGCTTTGCCTGTGCGGAGATGAGTGGATGGTTTTCATGTGTTATTTGTACAAGAGTTCCCTTCATAAGATGTTCCACGAGGAGCCGAGTGAAGGTTTCAGAAGTGGTAGTAAACCGACTTCCTCTTCCTGCAACGACAAACAACCAGGCGTTAAACCAGAACGATTAAATCCCTTTCATTTCTCTGTACGTTTTAGATTACTGAGGGTTATTGCTTGGCAGAAGTTACCGTAACTCTCCAATTTCTTTATCTTGTGTCCCCTGATGCTGGAGTTGTGAATGTATTTAAATGAGAAACCGAATTGAATGCATCATTTTACAGTTATGCACAACTTTGTTGCTTCATAACATGAAATGCGATAAACTCATACACAGTTCACCTGCACGTTTCTCTAATAATCTTAACAGTCAACGTCCCAGAGTTCCCAGTCCTCGGTGTCTAAAATACTTCCATTTTATTACAAGCGTTTCTGCGGCGTACAGGGTTTTAAAACGCCGTCTGGAGCCACGACTCCATGTGCAGATATGAAGGCACGGGAGAAAGGAGGGACACCATGAATGAAGGACTCAGAACAGAATGTCATGCCTTTCCAAATCGGGAAGATATAATACAAACAGAAAAATAATGTAAAATTAATTTTATGCATTTAACCAAAACAGGAAAGCGTTGGAAGTATATTATTTTTCCTAATTTTCTGCTGAGATCTTTTAACGCTCCAATGTTTCACAACGCTGGTTTCACAACGGATCCATTTTGTCCTTTTGCATTTGCGTTATTTTACCAAAACACCAAATACCCCCGTGTTAAACTACACTATCTTATGTGTAGTAATATGCCTCAAATTCAAACATCTTCATACTGACAGAACAAGACAAAAGAGAAGTTTTTCACTCAGAGAAATGCGTTTTGGTTTTGCGAGTCTTCAGTGTTTTGAACGTCGGCCGATCACCTGGAGCAGTTATGTCCGCTCCAACCAGGAGTGCAGCTACATCTGTTCGGCCTGATGCATCTTCCTCCGTTCAGACACGGCGACGAACACACAGCTGCGAGAAGCAGGGGAACAAACCCATCATGAAACAAACGGCGTCCACAAGTTACCCTTTAACGAAGTTGACTGAAACAAACGTTCCCTGAATAATTAGCTAACCCCGATGGAAAGCGCGAGCTCACCAGTGTGACATCGGGTGCCCGTCCACCCAGAGGGACACTCGCATTGGTACGGTGCCACGCAGTGCCCGCCATTCAGACACGGCAGGATGCAGATAGCTGCAATGAAAACAGGAAGTACGTCAACAAGTCTGGAAATCAAACAAAGCAAAACCACGAACTGAAAAGCAAAGATTCAGGTCTGTTATTAATTAGACTTTGAACTAAACCTGAACTCTTTTCAAGGTTCTTCATCCAGTGATATCCACCACTGCTGATCTACGTCTGGAGGTAGAGATGGGCGACGAAGGCAAAGTTTTGTGACAGTATTTTGTGGTGCGGTAAAAGTGCAGATAAGAACCGTTTACTATTAAAACCATGGCTGTGACCCATACCGTCATGGTTGTGACTGCATGATTGTGTCATGTAATCACAACCATGAGTCTTTTGATGAAACATTTGAAGCCCCACCAACACAGAAACTGCTCTTGAAAACCATTTCCGTTTGAAACGCAGTTCTTTAGGACACCAGTCACATTAGGAAATGTGACTTGGATTGTTTAAATGAACCCAACAGCTACGTTTAATCACATTGAACAAAGGGTGTAGAAAAACAGTGCAGATAATCTTGACGGCACAGACAGTTTTAGGGATGTTCAAATGCAATTAATTGGAATATATTATGACAATGGTAAATCAAAATCTTATCACAGTACAATAAATACTTCTTCACTTCTATATGGAGGTAGACGTAAACCTGATCTGAGAAATGAGTTGATCAGCAGAATCTGATGCCGATGGCAACATGGTGAGGATTTATACAATGAACTGAGGGCCTGCGTAGGTCATTGACCTTTTATAAAGGAGGGTGACTTTGCTGCTGGGTCGACTGGAACAGCACAAAGCTCTGCCAGCGCATGATTGTATATGCATGTGTGAAAAGACTTCATTTAAAAAGACACTATTATTTCCCCACTGAATACAATTTAGCCTTGATCAGAATAAAGGCTAAATTTATCTACGTTGTTCAATGCGAGATCGTTGGCTGGGTGACGGCGGCTCAGAAGGCAGGGAAGTTGTTGGTTTGAACCCCTGCTCCGTCTGTTTTCGTTGTGTCCTTGGGCAAGACATTTTCCTATTTTTTCTTGTACTTACGCTCCTCACAGAGTCGACCCATCCAGCCCTCTGGGCAGGCGCAGATGTTGGGCCGCTGGCACACGCCTCCGTTCTGACACTGCAGCCAACACCTCGCTGAGGGACGACACGCACAAACACACACCGACAAACGTCAGACTCAGTTTGGAGAGATTGCACAAGGAATTCCCCGCAAAAGAAAGAAAGGGACCTCTTTGTTTTTGGGAAGAGCGTGATGGAAGACTGAAATCTGAAACATCATGCACACAGGATCTAGAGGTCACATGCAACAGACTCGTTTCCTCGGTAAAGAGAGGACACACACGAAGGAATCTGCCTGGACTCGGCTTTTGTTTGCAAGACAGTTGGAGTGATAAATAGGTTTCGTGCTGCCTGAACGATTCTTTCTATTCTTCTATAAAATGAAATCAATTTCCCACTTAAATTTACAATTTTTTTTACTGTCTTTTTCTCTGTGCCCACATATACAGACACTACTAAATATGAGACTACAAAAAAAAATCTAAATTACAATTTATGGTTTCAAATTCACCTCCCTGAGGTTTAGGCCAGTTTCAGAACGGAGCAAATATTGTTCATCCTTTCCTCCACTTACACTGCAGAACTGATCAACTTTTTTTTTTTTTTTTAATAAAAGGATTCAAGGATTTTTATCGTCATTTCGCAAGTTTGCTTGCTTGTGGGATGAAGTTTGAACTCAGATCCCAGATGCAGAAGTTTAATAGATAAATAAAGGAATACTCAATGCTGTAAATATGTGTGTAAATAAATAGATAAAAAGTAAAAGAGTGATTTAGAAACTAAATTTCCAGTTTTTCATGCCATTAGAGAAATTAATATTTTTCTTTTGAATTCAAAAGGTCCTTTTCACTGTGAAAAATGCTTTATGTTAATCCTTAAATGCTAAGTAAATCAATCATAAAATAAACTAACACTCTAACAGCAGTAAAAATAAAGTTATAAAAAAATAAGTAACCTAAATCTTCCATGATGTTGTCCAGGAATAAACTGACGGGGTGTTTTGATCATAGCTGAAAGAGACAGTGACCTTTGTTTCTAGTTTTGAACCCTTTCCAGAAACCCCCGCCCTCGTTTACGTGCAGAGAGGAAAAATCAAAAAGACCTGCAGCAGACAAGCAGTGGTTTGGTTTGGTTTGGGTTGGTTAGGAAACAGCTGCAGTGAGTTACATGCCGTTCAGACGGGAAGCGAAACCCTCCACTCGTCTCTCTACCTCTGCATGTGGGAGGGGGCGTCCAGGTGCCGTTTTCCTGACACCTGCTCCTGTCAACGCCCTCCATGGTGTAGCCGCTGAAACACGAGTACACCGCCACGTCCCCGAACTGGAACACCGCCCCCCGCACCAACCCGTTGGCCACGTGGAGTGGGGGGCCACAGGACACCCCTGGACAACAGCCACCAGTTACTCACTAAGGTATTTTTATGCTCTCGGTTTTCAACACGCTGAGGAAGTTATGTTGCAAATATGAAATCCTGCAATACAACACAATGATCATGTTAAATATTTGCGTTATGTGCGATTACAGCTAATTGGCCCCCGCGTGATCACATGAAGCAAATTGTGCACGAAACAGAGAAAAAGATTTGTGACAGTTATGTTTTCGGAATCATTTGTGTTTTGATTTTCATGCAACACGTCTAAATGCTATGAACATTTGACGCGGCTCACTTCTTACAGCCGTCTCTGACTGTTCGGTTTGGACCAAAAGGACACTGACAGCGTCATGCATGCAGGAGAATAAAGGTCATGCAAATGCATGCAAGGATTCATAGCAACATCGACTGAGCTCCATATTCAGGCAGAGGTTGCCATAGAGGGGCCTGTGATCATTTCAGCCAGCAGAACAAAGAAACAGAGCTGGATGCAGCGTCATTTGTTTTGATTAAGAAAATGAAAAGAGAGAAATAAGAGGCAGCTTAACAAACCGGCGACATGAGAGACGAGAAGCAGCTGGTGCAAGAGGAGAGCATGCAGTGCTCAGAGGTATTTCTGCTGTTCACTTTATTATCATCTACAACATGTCCTGATATATTAATAAAGTCATATCTGATCAAACTCGAGTTGACACCAGGACCTGGTTTCCATGCTCATCGTAAAAAAGCAACATTTCTCCAATTTCAACCTGAAATATGAATTTCATTTCACATTTGCTTGTGCAGGTTAAATAGGGACCCGTTTTAGATAAGAATACAAAGGCCAGATAAAACGTGGGAGTGAATAGTAAACAAGAATAGAACAGATATGATTATTCCCAATTATTCAAATTGTAAGACAATCCAATAAATAGATGCAAAACAACTGACAAGGTGACAGTTTTGTTCACTGTGGATAATTTTCACTTCAACCAATTTCTCAGCTTGTAAAAGATGCATTCGATGTTAATACTAGTGTTGGATACAAAGGTCAGGCTGTTAACTCTGTTTATAAAATATATTCATAAGGTAAGAAGAAGAAGACACTATTCAATGTATTTCCTCGTTTTAACTTTGCCTCAATTTTAAAAATGATCATTTCTGCTGATTTTTGTCACGACTGAAATATTATGAAACTGTTACAGCAAAAGTAAAAGTGAAAACTAAATCAGTACAAGTCTAAATGCCATCCTGAATCTCTTGGGTGGAAAGGTGCAACCTACTTTCACAAACTGAACTGAGGGGGGTCCAGGTCTGGTCCGGCCTGCAGGTGATGGTGCCGCCGCCTTTGACCTGCTGCCCCTTGGGGCAGGAAGCACGGACTGACTGCCCGACGTGAAACTCTGGCTGGGATCCGTCGCTGTTGGTGTGTTTGATCCACCAAGGGGGAGGTGGGCAAGACTTCGCTGTGAGGGACAAACACCAAAAGATTTGTTATTTTTTTATATTTTGTCAAGAAAAAAACCAGCAAATTTTTAAAGATATTTGCCTCAAAAAACGAACAAACAGATATTTCTAGATTTTCGTTAAGCTGTCCACATTATATTTTACTTTTTGCTAAAAGCCAAAAGGAGGATGAATAGCAAACTTAAAATAACTGCTGCGAAGATAAATATCCACTTCAAATGCAAACGTAAACACACTCCTATCAAATCCAAGTTTATTTTTTACCAGTTCTCGCAAAACATCTTTATCTTTCAATCTGATACAATGTATCTGAAAAAATGCAGGTTATTGAGAAAAAATAACCTGCATGAGAAAAACAGTAAACTGAACTTCTATCTCTTTCTTGAAGTGTTATTTGATTTATTTGCATTCTGTCAGCAGGTCAAATCTTGAGCTGCTGTTATTTTGCTAAAGTTCTCCAAATCTTTCACATTGTGTGGAAATAACTCGCTCACAGATCTCTCCAGGTGATGCCTGTGACTCTGTTTCCAAAATTTGATCGAATGTTTTTGGTGAAATCATTATAATGGTGACGTGAAAGTATGCTGGAACTCGCCAAGATGCCGAGACACAAAATTCCTCTTCGTCTTCAACTTCGTAGCAGACACGTGGCAATTCTATCGACCAAGACAAAAAGTCTTTATTCCAGCTAAAGAAAATGACAAAACCATCCACACGTTTTATGTGTGGATGGTTTTCTGTGGCTCAGAAGTTTTAAGTTTTATCCCAATGAACCAGAACACGTCGCTTAAAATGTAATGAGACGTTTTCTTTGGAGGAATGTTTAATCTTCTGGATCTGAAGAGAACAGGTCGTCACCTACATTGTTTCACGGAGCGAACAAACTGTACATGTCAGAAATTCATGCAGCTTCTTTGGTGTTGCTATTTTAAACCGAAATATCCTGCCTGAGCAGTTTCTGTCTTCTTTTCATGAGGAGAGGAGAAACACGTTTTTTTCTATTCATCTGTTCACTCAATCAAGTTTGAAATCGGGAAACATGAAAGCAAATTTTATGTTTTTGGTTGAACAAAGCATTTGTGTAAGGGTGTCCGCACACGCATATGTACGTTTTTATATCATTAAAGGTTCAGATGATTAACCAGCTTGGTTTTTTGTTTGAGACCTCAAAACCCTGGCATTTTAAAAGTGGATCAGGACACTTTTTATTTCTAAAAAAGTAAGTGTCACAATTATGACTGACACTAGTAGCCAAGAAAACAATTTCGTAAAAAAACTTTGCTTTCTGTTTGTGTGCGTACGTGTTGAGAAAATCGTTTCCCACCTTGACAGATGGGGAAAGTTGAACTCCAGGTGTTTCCTCCCATGCACATCACCAGGCCGTCTCCCACCAGGCTGTAGCCGCGATCACACAGGAACTCCAAAGCGCGTCCAGAGCTCAGGTTGTGCTCCTGCACTCTACCATGAGGCACCTGTTTGGGACTGTCGCAACCTCTGACCTCTGGTTGACAGCGACAGGAAGTACAAGTATAATCGAAAAGAAAATGTTAGGACTTTGATGGTGAACCACATATTAAAACTCAAAGCTCGCCCTCCACACCTGCACACGTCGGTGGCGGCATGCTCCAGGTGCCATTAGCCAGACAGGTGAGCGTCTTTGGGCCGTCGAGCTGCTGCCCCTCGTTGCAAACGTAAGTGACGTTTTGCGGGTTTGCCCCTCCTGTTTGGATCTGAGCATTTTTCACAAAAGGTGGAGGCCCACAGGAACGTGCTGAGGCTGCAGACACGCAAGAGCAGATGTCACAGGTCTCGGTGGGGACTCGAAATTATTCACATATTTCATTATTGAGAGGCTGTTTTAAACATATCGCTGTAGCAAGAGAACAACGGGTTTTAGAGCACAGTGCAGCTTTCCTAAAAACACAAGTAATAAATTTATCTCTTTTTTTTCTCATTTATCTTTTGCGCAAAACTGTTGCAGTAATTGACATTTACCACAGTATTTAAGGATGAGTTGAGTAACGTATCGTCTCCATTATTCAAAATTTGCTCTTTTAAACGTCCTCCGTTTCATACCTGTGCGTTTCCATTTTGTCCCTTTGTATTTCTCAGCAACTAATTTTGTCCCCTGTCCTTAGATTTTTGCATATGAATTTGTTTTTCCTTGTCGTTTGTTACTTTTTTGAACTCGGGTGTAATTTAAGACAAGTGTTTATACTGTTCCCATTTTAACTCTGGTCACCGCTTAGACCAGTTGACGTAAAATATGACACAGTAACTAAATAAACTCTGGCTGATCATTTTTATTGGAGAAATGTAAAAACCTTTCCTTACAGGTGACCATGTACAGAGCACAAGAAAGTACTTACACCCTCTGTCGACGCTTTGAAACAAAAATATGAAATAGTGAAATGGTGACCTGCACTTTTCCAAATATTTGCACATAAACTCACCAACACACACTGGCTGCGTGCCGCTCCATGTTCCATCTCCTTGGCACGTCTGGACAGAGTCTCCCTGAGGTAAAATAGTGTAACAGAAAAACAGAGCAAGCTGATCTCCACGTTTCAAATCCACAATCACCTTTTAATACTATATAGAAACACTATTTTACTCTACAAATTGCTGCATAATATCGAAGAAATTTGCTTGCCCACTTGAAAGAATTGAAATATATATTTTTGCAACTAAACTGGTTCAAATGCCAACACCTGCTTAGCACTAGTTCTCTATAGCTCTATATATTTCTAGACTAACACCAAACCACTGTGTTTGTATCCTGAGACCCACCTTTCCTCCAGACCAGAAAAAATAACCAGGTTCACCAGGAAGTAAAAAGAAATTCATAAAACCAGCAACTAGTAAAAAGAGCTAGTTTTGCTTTAAGTCTGCTGAATGGGTAAGGTTATTAACCTTACCCGTTAATAACAGTAAGATTGGTTAGGAAATGCCACAAATGAATATCCCCAGGTGGTTTTAATAAACCCTGTTAAAAATTTTATGCAACTCTCATATATAACACCAATTAGAAGGATAAAGACAGTTTCTAAACTGTGACTGTTTAACAGTGTTTATGAAGCAAATACATGATTTCAAAACATTCGTGGGAATAATGAGACACATAATATCATAATTTTGAAATGCAGATACACATTGCAATGTCTACCTGAACTGTGGTTCTATAGGAAGTAATAATTTAACAGAAGGAAGCTCAAACATTTTCTAGCTGAAACATTTTTAGTTATGAAATGTGTTTGAAACAACAAATAAAGCAAAATCAGTAGATGAACCCTATTTTAGTACTAGAACATGTTTGAAGGAAAAACTGATCACAGTGCGTGCTCAGACTGACCTGCAGGAGTCGTCTGTGTCAGGAAAAAGAGTCAGCTCTTTCCGCACCACTAACAGTTGAGGGTAAATCATGTGACTTACTGTAATCTGATTCTTTCCCAATAGATCTGAGTGTGCAGATGGTTAATGGTCTGACACAGCACTTTAAAAGTAGCCCTGGACCGGTGTACACCAATGAAATCATTCAAATTCTATAGTTATTTGGATCAGACCTCAAATGTTAAAACAAAAAAGCACATGTTTTGTGTTTTTATTTATATTTCACAAACTATTCCTATTTTCATGGTAGCAGGAGCGTGGCAGGTCTTTTAGAAGAAATTTGTTTTTCTAAATTAGATACAAATTTCTGTCTCTCTTTTGATCTTTCCAGTTGTTGGGGCTTAACAGGTGAACTTTGGTTTGATGGTCACCTTCAGATCAAAGCCACGCAGACAGGAGTACAGCACAAAGTCTCCATAGGTGTAGCTGTCGCCCTCCATGACACCATGAAGAAGAGGAGACGGTTTCTCACACGTCACCACCTCACATGAAACCGAGATGATGCTCGGAGACCAGCTTCCTCCGATCTAACCACAAAACACAAACATAACTTTGTGTAAAACATAACATTAATTGTTAGAAAGAATGGTTACATAACCATAAAATCATCTCCAAAAACACACATATTTAAATGTATGCAAAAAATGGGGTATTTGAAGCTATAATTTGGTTTGTAACGAGGAAGAAAAGCCCATCAGTACCTGACACTCTGCTAGTGCTGACCCCTGCAGGTAGAAACCAGTAGGACATGAGAGGGTGATCGTGCCGCCAACAGGAGTGAGCTCTCTCCCATTGATTTGCAGGTGGGGGATGGAGACGTTGGCGGGTAACAGACAAGGGGCAGGAAGGCACTGAATGCTGTGTTTGGACCAGGTGCCGTCACTCTGACAGGAAAGAGAGGCTCTACTTGTTGCCAATTTGTATCCATCCTCACATCTGGAGAGCAGGAAATATGAAATAAGAAAGAATATGTCTGATGTCAATTAGAAAAACAGAGGTGAGACGGTTACCTCCTGGGAGTATAACAAAACATCCGGCTCATAAAACAAGACAATGTTGTTTTGATGAGCATGACAAAAGACTATAATACATATTGCAGAAGTAGGGAGAGTATTTACCTGTATGTGACCTGGTTGGGAAAGGTGAAGATGTCTCCCACCACTTGACCATGGGCTACTGCAGGTGGTTTTCCACAATTCACAGGCTCACAGCGGATTCTGGGTTCCCCCCATCTGCCATCTCTTCCACAGGAGAGGAGCGAGGATCCTTTCAGCAGGTAGCCGGGACGACACATGTACGTGACTGTTTCTGGAAAGGTAGTTGTGCCACCCTGTAGCACTGCATTGGGAACTACAGGCGGGGCAATGCTGCACCTCCCCCTACCACACACTGGCACCCCGGGGCTCCACACGCCTCCCTTCTCACACACTGCCTCAGAGGGTCCTAGCAGTTTGTAGCCCTGATCACAGCTGAACTGAACTCGGTCTCCGCAGACTTGGCCAGGGCCTATGACCGCTCCAAACCGAACCTCAGGTGGTGAACAGGCACAAGGTTGGCACTGAGGAACAGAGCCCACCCAGAGTCCATGAGCTGAGCACCGCAGGATGGGATCGCCAACTACCTCGTATCCTTCAAAACAGATGTACTCCACCATGTTGTTGTAGTTGAACCCTGAGCCGTTCACAAAGCCGTGACTGATGTCCTCAGGTGGGTCGCAGCTAATAATGTCACAACGCGGTGGGGCTTTGTCCCACAGTCCATCTGACTGACAAACAACTGTGGGATCTCCAGTAAGCTTGTATCCTTCATCACATTCATACTTCAGTTTGCTGTTGAAACCAGTTTCTGACCCTAGCACACGGCCATGGGGTATAGGTGATGGCCTCCCACAACGAGCTGGTACACAAGAAAGGTAGGCATGGCTCCAAGTACCATCAGCCTGGCAAACACTTTTAGATTTTCCTTTTAAGATAAAACCAGGCTGACAGCTCAGTTCAATTTCCTTATTATAGGTGTACTCTTTCCCTTGGACAGTGATGTCACTAGGTACTGTTGGGGGACCGCAGGACACGGGCTCACAGCGTGGCGTTTGACCGTTCCAGTTTCCATCTGCCTGGCAGGCGATGGTGTCCGTTCCCTTTAGGACAAATCCAGGATGACATTCGAAGTGCAGAACTTCAGGGTACACAAAATCCCTCCCATGAGTCAAACAGTTAGCAACAACACCAGGATCACCACAGGATACAGGTCGACATATTGGCTCGTCACCGGTCCAAAGTCGACCAGACACACACTGTCTTACAGGCTCTCCCACCAGCTCATAACCTTCCTCACAAGAATAGCTAACCACACTGCCAACAGGAGCATAAGTCACATTTATGGAGCCATGCTGTGGATTGGATGGTAATTCGCACTCAGTTGGGACACACGATGGGGCCGTTCCATTCCAGCCTCCATCTTCCTGACATACCAGCCTGGTGTGGCGGCTGATGTCGTAACCTTGATGACAGCGATACTCAATCAGTGTCCCATGAAGAAAGTTCAAGTCCAAAGGGGAAGCTGGAATGGTGTCTTTTGGAGTAGTGTCCGACTCTGTCACCCTGACATAGTCTCCAAAGTCAACATGAGGAGGGAGTCCACAGTCGGAGGGTACACACATAGGAACAGAACTAGACCAGCCTGTCTCCTCACAGGTTAGATGATCCTGGCCAACAAGCTGGAACCCTGGGAAACAGCTGTAGAAAATAGTTACGCCAAAACTGTGATCCTGACCCTCCACAAAACCATTTTCGATTGGTTGGGGAAGAGTGCAGGATATCTGTGTGCATACAGGGGGCTCTGAGTCCCAATCTCCATCAGCTAAGCACTTCAGAGTCTCTGGGCCGTGAAGCCGGAAACCACGGTGGCAGGAGTAGGTGGCGCTATGACCATACTGGAGCTTTGTGTAAACCACTTTCCCACTGGCTATCTGTTTAGGGATGGAGCATTCGACAGGGCGACACGATGGAACCCCACCAATCCATGCACCTCTATCTCCACAAAGGACAGTGGAGTCTCCTACTAAATTATATCCAGTCCTACAGCTATACAGAGCTTTACTGAGGTACATCAGACCCTGGACGTCAACAAATCCGTTGGAAATCTCCACAGGCTGAGGACATTCAACTGGGATGCATTCTGGATAAGGAGTACTCCACTGGGAGCTGGCTAGACAAGACACAGAGTCTTCTTTTCTGAAAGTAAAGCCTCCCATGCATGTGTAGGTGATCACAGTGCTGAAAGGGAAAGAATGAGAGGCATTGTTTTCAGCACCAAAAGTCACCTCAGGCGGAGGTCCACAGAATACCTCCTTGCACACCGGAAATGTATCGTTCCACTCCTGGGATGGAGTGCACCGAAGAACATTGGCGCCCTCCAGAATATAGCCATCCTCACAGGATAACTCCACAGTTCCAGACTCAGAGAACAGGCTCTTCAGGACCAGATGACTCTCCTCTAGAGGCGGTTCTGGACACTTGACAGGAGAGCAGCGCGGAGGATTGGGTTGATCCCACTTTCCGTTCTTGAGGCAGGTGGAGACAGGATTCCCTCCAAGCTCATAACCCTCATCACAGAAATATTCCACCTTGCTGCCCACACGGAAGTTGGAGCCCCTGTAGTGTCCATGGACCACAGCAGGAGGAGGGTCGCAGGTCAAAAGGACACAGGTGGGTGGGTCATTGTTGGACCACTGTCGGTTAGCCTGACAAACTCGCTCTGGCCCGCCCACCAGTTTGTAGCCGGCATTACAGGCGTAAGTCACCTTGTTATTGAAAGTGTATCGAGTTCTGACCTAAAAGAAAAGAAACACAAACGTCCATAAATATAGAAAAAGAGAACAAATTCAAAGGTGCATTCTGTATTTTTGTCTTTTGTACTAACGTAGATGTATCCATTTAGCAGTACAGGCGGGGAGGAACAGGACACAGGAACACAAGTGGGCAGATTCCCCCCCCACTCTCCGTTAGCCTTGCAGATCCTCCTCTTCTCCCCTCGAATCAGGTACCCGGTCTCACAGCTGTACGCCACCACGGCTCCGAAGCTGTAGTTGGTTCCTCTCACATACCCTCGATCGATGCTCTCCGGTTTGGAGCACCTCACTGGCACACAACCAATCTCAAACGGCGAAGGCTCCCACATCCCTCCTAACAAGCATCGGAGTGTGGCGGTGGTATTTAGCATGAAACCCTCTTCACATTTGTAGCTCACTTCAGTGTTGCTGGCATATTTGGGTTTGTTGACTGAATCTAAAATTGCGTGGGAAACCTCTGGGGGGTGCAGGCAAAAGTTTGCAATGCAGCGAGGGGCCTCCATGCCATCGGGGGGCACCCATACTCCCTGAGCGTTGCACACCATCTTGGAATTGTTACTGGCCGTGTATCCATCTGTGCAATAGTAGCTGGCTGTGTCTCCGAACAGCTTGTGAGTCTCGTGGGGCACAGCGTGGTCGACAGCAGGGGGTGGGCCACAAGAGCGAGGGACACACTGCAGAAAGCCTTCAGTCCATTGGCCAGTGGGTAGACATTCCCTGGTTTCTGGGCCAATCAGAGTGTACCTAGAGAGGAAGCATTAAGAAATGTATAGACTTTTATTTCTTTTTACAGTGTCTTGATATTCATATCTTTTGAAGATCTGACCATTTTGTCATGTTGCAAGTTCATGCTATTGGAATTATTTTTTTTGATCGACTAAATGTGAAGTAGAATATATATAGTTTTTTTTACAGTTAATAGTTTGCAGAACTAACTTTTGCTGGATTTACAGCTGCTGATATTTTGATAAATGTTTCTTTGAACTTAGAACATCAAATGTCTGCCATTTTTGTTCATTTTGATTTATGGAATAGCTTAGGCTATTTATTTATATGAATGAATATTTATTAGGCTTTCTGGAATGCATTCATTCTGACTGCATTCCAGTCAGAATGAATGGAAAGCATATGAAAAGATCCACGAGAATATTAAATGATTCTTTGTATTGTTGTTGAGACTTTGACTAGCCCATTCTAATGCAAGAATATGTGCTTTGTTTTGCTCTAAGGTGTAGATTAAAGGAAATGACACGGTGAAGAATCTATATCACTCCATTGTAGCTCTGGTTAATGTAAATTCAGTCATTCTTTTAGCTAATTAAGTTTTGATTTGATGTAGCAGATCCACATTTACCCTTCTTTGCAGACGTAGTGAACTTTATTTCCCACTTCATAGTTTTCTCCAACAATCACCGCATCTTTAAGTGCTGGCGGCTCGTTGCACAGGATGCTCACACAGCGAGGAATGGGCCGGCTCCACTCGCCTGTCGCTTCACAAACCACTTCCATGGAGCCCTGTGGTCTTTGCAATAACATAGTACTTAGTATAGACACTTGTTTATAGAGGTAATTTACTGCAGTAAAAGAGACACCATCATCTGTAATTCATCCATACCTGTATCCCTCAGCACAGGTGTATTTAACAGTAGAGAGGTAGGTGTTTGTGTCGAGGACATAGCTTGCATGCTCCACAGTTGGTGGCCCCCCGCAGGTCACCGGATAACAGATAGGTGGCGCCCCGCTCCACCTCAGAGTCGAGAGACAGTGGAACTCATAGGGCATCTGAGGCAGGAAGCCGTTTTTACAGCTGAGGGGCAGCAAACAACAAAACTATTTTTCGTTTCTGCAAAATCTAAGATCCTTTGTTGGATTAATGTTTGTCACAGTGACACGCAGTATGATGCACATGGTACCTGAAAGTCACCTTGCTTCCAAACGTAAAGTTGTTTCCTGTCATGACAGAGTTTTCAGGGACGCTTGGAGTCGGGCAGGAGAGAGCTGCAGAGGGAAGATGGGAAAGTTATTAATAACTGCTTGTTTTTGTGGTTTCAGATTGCAACTGCAACTTTTATGTTAAGACATCTGAACCTCGCGCAATAAATTTTTGATTAGATTAGTCTTCTCCAAGACGCCTTGCATCATTTATGCACCGCAACATTTTCCGTTCATTGTAAACATTTTAAAGAGACGAGCTGCTTCAATCCAGGGTGGAGCTCAAGGGCAAAACTAGCTCACTGTAACATTTGTTTCCTCTCATAAAGATGACTCTAACGTGTCTAGTCACAAATAGAAACATTGTTTGTTAATGTTATTATTCAAAGATTTAAAAAAAAAAAAAACAGCAGCAATTATAAAATTACTGCATTTTCCACATGATATAATTCCTGATGCTAATATAATGTGAAGCAGTCAAAACCATATGTTGTGTGTAATATGTGCCTTTAAAAGAAAAACCGTGGTCAGCATGACAGTAAAAAGACTGAATGGGCCGAATACGTCAGACTGGCACTTCCACTTCCTCTCTGAGTAACGCTGTGGCTCCGAGCCAAGATGGAGACACTGTAGTGGCCGGGGAAAAAGGACAAGAACAGAGCTGCTCATGTAATCCACCATTCATGCAACTCAAATAACAGACTGTGAATCTGTCACCGTGTATCTGTAATATTTGCCTCTTCATAATAAATCTAAAAATGTATGTTTCTATATCCTGAATGTGTCGCATCCAATTTCCACACAGTCACAGCTGCAAACTGTAGTCTTCAGGGTTAACAGAACTGTATAACTCAATACTATTATCACAATTTAAATACACATGGAAGCCTGCCTATACATGCATTAAACTATAAATGTACCTGTTTCATAACTGAGAAAGGCACTGAAACAGAACAACTGCGTTTAAATTTAAAATGTCAAAAATCAGCGTTAAAATGTGAAGTCAAATTTGAACCCACAATAAACCTGCTGCATGTGAATCAGTGCAGAAAATATAAAATAAAGGGAGATTATGTTTGGATTTTATTACTACTACTACTTACTTTGAGGCTTTGATCTAAAATCTGTGTCTTAGACTAGAAGACATAATTTTCAAGTAAAACCACATACTTGTACGCTAAAAATATTCAGTAATTTTGTGCAGTTCCCCATTGTTACGAGACATAATAAAAACTTATTGTTGTTCCCAGAGCAGATTTTCTGTAAAGACAATAGACGTGCCGCAGTGTGAGATCATAGTTAAGATTGAGAGCCTCGTTTTTTTATTCATCGTTGTCCTTGCAATGGCGAATATTCCTGCTTGAATCAGTTCATTGTTCTGTTTTTTCTTGAACCTGAGCTCTCACCTCTGCAGTAAGGGACAGGATGGTCCCAGGTTCCTGATTCTAGGCAGTGGAGTCGTGAAGAGCCGATCAGCTCATAGCCGCTATCGCAGCCAAACGCCACAGCGCTGCCCACCAGAAAGCTGCTGCCGTCTCTCTGACCAAACTCTGGAGACCCAGGGTTCTGGCACCTCACTGGCTCTGAAGTCATACAATCACAGGGTTTACTCATTTTTAAAGTTTATACAAGTTTTAAGCATGACTCAAGGTTCTCTCATGATCTGCTAGCATCATAACTCATCCACTAATATTAAGCACGGAAACCCCGGTGTCGTTGTACCTGTGCAGTTTTTGCCGTCTCCGGTGTACGGGTGAATGCAGGTGCAGGAGTACGAGCCCTCCGTGTTCTGGCAGCTGGCGTGATCGTCGCAGTCAGACCCCAGCGCACACTCGTCCACATCTGAACTCAAACAGTCACATGCATGTAGAGACAGGCAGAACGAGTCGGATATTTCGTTGTTTTGCAGTTTCGCGGCCAGCATCAGATGAGCTTTGCGTCCTTTTTACCCAGACAGGCAGGTGGATGTCCTCCCCACTGGCCGCTGTTGCTGCAGTGCACCTTGGCGTCTCCCAGCAGGTAAAAGCCGACGTTGCACTGGTAGACCACGGAGCTGCCTGCTTGGAAATCTGAACCCTGGTACAAACCGTTCTCCAGCGGGCGAGGAGGTCCACACGACACTCCTGCAACACAGGAGAAAGAAAAATACGGCGACCATGGGATTTCTGCTTCCAGCCAAGAATTTGCTACTAAACTGCAACAGCGAACATTAAAGTTATTACAGATGCATCTGGTTGAATAGTGGTTTTCCTGTAATCTAAATATAATGTTTGCTTGTCTTTCACATTTTAAAGAGTGGCTAAAGGAAATGAACCCGTCAGTCATGTCTTATTTTAGGAGGGACCAAAAGTTGGGAC
The DNA here is from genome assembly GCA_010277015.1 of Poeciliopsis turrubarensis. NCBI lineage: Eukaryota > Metazoa > Chordata > Actinopteri > Cyprinodontiformes > Poeciliidae > Poeciliopsis > Poeciliopsis turrubarensis. The sequence continues at coordinate 896,631 of VMRN01000112.1, forward strand.
ACAGGTGACTTGAAACAAGAAAATTTTTTTTTTATAACTATTTAATTTTTGACCCAGTGGATGTGGAGGGTCTGTACATACATTGCTTCATAGAAAAACTACTTCAGCATAAACTATTTACTCAGCTGGAAGTCAAAAATGATGAATTTTGTTTCTAATCTTACATTATACTGTTACTCAAGAGAAAGAAAGACAAAACAAAAAGCTTGGTAATCTGGTAACAGATGTGATAATCACCAAAACTGAGGAAGGGTGAATGATTTAATATTTTACTGGAATTTAGTAAGTCCTACAGAATCAAACCTAATTTTTTTGTAAGTGTTTTACTTATTTATTTTATGTTCTTTGCAATATAAAAATTATGAAACTTCAAAAAATGTCAGTATTTACTGATCTGGATTCAGTTTTCCCTTTAAAATGTCTACAGTTATCAAGTCGTTATACATAACATACCAGTTGTTCAAATAACAGTTTTGAGCTGTGAAGCATATTTTATTGTGTTGGAATAAAAGTGTTATTTGTTATCATGTTTTTCCACTTTTGTTATTACATATTTTTTTTAATGTATTTTACTTTTCATGAATAGCATTTTAACCAGTAGTACACTTTCACATGCTGTTCTGACTACTTATGAATACATATTCATTAAACCAGGCTTAATAGTTAAAGTGTGGTTTAAACCATTAAGTCATTAATGAATATGTATTCATTCACTGCATTTACGTATTTTTTCAGTAAAAGGCCCAGAGATTATCCAAGTTCTGAGCAAGACAACAACAATATAATTTTGGGATTATGTGAACAAATGAAAGAGTTCTAAAACTAACAAAGAGTGTAATCAAAGCATGAAACTAAAAATTAATGTGTTAATATATTTACTAGAATTTATGTCTCAAGCTTCTTCGTCCAGCTCCATTTATCATTTGTGCATTTTTCTAGCTTTTCCAGTCTTAAATGACCAACACAGAGAGCCATTTGCAATCAGAAGCAGAGGTTTTGGGCCTTACTTTCACAGCTTGGCAGCGGATGGCTCCACTCCCCTTTGTTCTGGCACTGCAGCACTGGCTCCCCCACCAGGTAAAAGCCAGGATCACAGGACAGGTGCACCTGAGCGCCAGGGCTCACCTCCACGCTGGAAGCATGCAGGTGGGACACGGCGCTTTCCAACTTAGGGCAGTCTGCAGAAACAGAAACCCGTTGTACCTCACCACCAGATTTAATGGAAAAGGTCCTGCAATGTTTGTAAGAACTTGATAAATCTCTCTTACCAGCGCAGAAAATACTGTTGAGGTTAACTTTGACTCGGCCTGCCACACCACTGAGGAAGTCGGGCCAAGCCAGCACGTTTCCTCTGTGGGTCACATGGGAAGCTGGACAGCTGCTGGCCAGAACCTTGATCTGTTTGTTCACAAAAAACAGATTTTATTTTTTTGTGAACAAAAAAAAAAAAAAAGAAAAAAAAAAAAAATCACTAAAAAATCTGTGAAACTTTTGCGTTTCAAAGTCAGAATCACAAAATGGCATCTTTTGCACTTTAATATATTTGTGTCACAAAGTCTGGCGTTTACCTGTTGAGGAGTGAGAACACGATCCCAGATGTTGAGCTGACTGATGGAGCCGACAAAAGATTCAACAGCGTTGAAGCCCTCGCCTCTCTCATCTTGGTCCTGACCCAAAACGAGAGCCCCGCCGCCTGCAGAACCCAAGCAGCACCGGGGTTAACGACTTTACAGAAAACCCACAAACATTTTCCCAGAAAATAAAGTGCGTTTGAGGAAAGCGTCCAGGCTGAGGATAGCACTACACCTGGGATAGGGGTGCCGACTGACAGGCCTTTGCCTCCGTCTGAGGGCTTCCCGTTGATGTAAATCCTCCAGTCGCCGTCCCAGCTCCTCCATGAAACGCCGATGTGGTACCACTGACCCGTGTTCACAGCAGGGCAGTCAGATATCCGCTGCTTACCATTCACATAGACCACCCACCTACCATCAAAATCAGCAGTTAAAGATGATTTAACAGGAGTTTAAATTGCTGGATTTTTTCCAGATGGTTCTGCATTTCTGACCCGTTGTAGTCGATCAGCAGGAAAGCGTTGTCGCTGCCTTCTACGGCGTAGGACACTGGGGTGCCATAGTTATTCATGTCTGTTGACTTCATCCAGAAGGAGCAGGTGATTTCTGTCAGCGTCGGCATTACTCCATCCATCATCACGTAACCATGGATACCAGACACCTCAAAGTCCAGGTTGAAGGCAGAGGACATCTCTGAGGACACACCAGAAAATAATAAGCAAACCGTTTTTGTATTAAATGTGGGTTTTTCACAGCAGAATCCCATTTGATAATAAAGAGAAATACATGATGAAATTAAGCTCTAAAACAGAAAAACTACAGCAAGCATAAATGACATTTAAGGCTAATAAATTATCAAATAAATCTCAATAAACTTTTCGATATTTCTTTGAATTAGATAAGTAGATAAATAAGACAAAATGTAATTTGTTCCAAAAATCAACTGAGCATTTTTTTTTTAACTTTCAACATATAAAAGAATAAAAACAGAATGAAATAAAAACCTAAACAGAACTGGAAAAAAAAAAGAGTAAATTTGATCAACTATGCCCTGTAAATGTGTCGTGTTGTGTTTCCCTCAGCTGCCATGGTGTTGTGGCATCTGTCCCATACAGTAGTACCTGTCTCACACCTGGATCCGTTGAACCCAGGGAGGCAGCGGCAGGTGTAGGAGCCCAGACCGTCAAAGCAGCTGGCTCCGTTCATGCAGGGGTTCGGGTTGCACTCGTCCACATCCACCTCACACAGCCTGCCTTGAAAGCCCTCCACACACACACACCTGGACGGGCGATAAGGATGTGCAACAGTTTTTAAAACTCAGGCTCTTCTCAGTTTTTGTGAGCATTTAGCTACTATCATGACCTGTTTTTCTTGTTGTTTATTTTTACCTGAAACTATTGACATCGTCTATACAGGAGCCTCCATTGAGACAAGGGGAGCTGTAGCATTCGTCAATGTTGACCTCACAGCGATCCCCAGAGAATCCCACGGCGCAGTTGCAGCTGTAGTCTCCTGTCAAGTCTTCACACACTCCGCCGTTCAAACACGGGCTGGACAGACACTCGTCGATTTCAAGCTCACAGAGAGAACCTGTGTTAGAAAGTTCCTCTACGTCAGGAGTGTCAAACTCGTTTTTATTTTGGGCCACATCGAGATCAAAATCTGATCAAATGCAGTGCACAAAGGGCGTGAAATAAACTCCCTGTCCTCAACGGCAGGTGTGGGGAGTCAATTCCTCATTAACTACAAATGTATACAAACAGCAGAAAACATGTTCATGATCACATGTGATCTGGTGAGTCCTCACTTTTTAATGCTGCTCATTAATCAAAAGCTGTCACTGACACCCAATACGAATTACCGTAGTTCAAACGCCTATCATTCTCTGATGAACAGCAACTTTGGTTTGTTAAAACCGAAAGAGATTTTCAGCAGACATATCAATGTTATTGTGAACTGGAAGTGAAGTCCAGCTGATTGCCATTAATGCCTGTTTAGGACTGACCTGTGAAGCCCTCAGCACAGCTGCAGGAGAACTTATTGACCTCGTCCACACACAGCCCTTCGTTTAGACACGGGGAGGAGAGGCACTCGTTCACCTCGCCCTCACACAGGGAGCCTAAATCAGATAAACAGAAAGCCTTTCATAACCTTCAAGGTATTAGTGAAGGCTTTCTGTATCGTTTTTTTTGACAGTGTCTGTACCTAAAAAGCCGGGTTTGCATTGACACTGGAAGTCCCCCATCCCGTCCTTACACAGGCCTCCATTCTGGCAGGGGGCAGAGTCACACTCGTTTATGTCGACCTCACACTTTGCCCCTGAGGGAGAAATGTCAGCGGCGTCATAGCAGCGGCGTCATAGCAGTGCCGTACAGCGGCGACGTCCGATATCCGACGAGTGGGATTTGTGTATTTACCTGTGAATCCAGGCATGCAGGTGCAGACGTATCCCGCTCCAACCTCCTCGCATGTCCCCTTATTCTGACAGGGATTCAGGAAGCACTCATGGAAAACCTGAAGAAATGATTCACTTGAAATTTAGTGGCAAAGTTTTTGACCACCTGAGGATAATTTGTACAGAACTGATCTAGAGCCAGAAGCAGCTCTTTGGGAGCTAGTAATCTGCAGATTATTTCATTTATCACTAATATAATCTTAAGGAGTTATCGACTTCAAACAGCCTCTTATAGCTTGCTGAAAAGTTACTTCTAAGTAATTGAGACTAAATTTAACGCGTTCCAAGAGGGATTTAAGACACGACAGAAATAGACGATAAACAAAATGTCCTCAATGTTTTCATTTCACAGTTTCAAGACAGGAGACAGAGTGAAAGCAGATTTTTATTTCGATCAATAATCACCTGACTGCTGACTTGGTAGTCCTCAATGACCTCCACTTCTGGAGCAGGAGTTACGCTCTCCTCCTTAGCGAGAAAGCTCGAGCTAAAACCTGACAATGACACCCAGAGAATGTAAAATGCAAGCAGAGGGAAGTCTGTAAAAAAAAAAAGCCTCAGTGGGAGGTTTCAGATCTTGGTGGAGGGCAATAAAACTAATTGAAGAGGGGCCAAAAGTCAATGCCCAATTTACTGCAAGTCGCCGCCGTATTTTCTGTCTGTGATCAACTCCTTCTCACTACATGCCGTCAAATTAATGCAGAAAACTACAAAACCATCGTTAAAAAAAACTTGCCATTAGCTAGCAGACTGGCAGACAAGCAGGAAAAAGGTCTGTGTTTAAATTCATAACTGGCGCTTTGCTGTAACCACTGTTCATTTTTGCACTTAGGCATGCAGTGCGGTTTATTTTCTATTGCTTCACAGCAATAAAAACCTTATTATTACCACGTCCCCTGATCCTGCTCAGTAATCCTGTTTCCAATTGGATTGAGCTGTCAAGAGACAGATCAGCCACCACACAAGTGGTGTTTTACATGGGAAAGCCTGACACAAAGCAGTTCCTTTACAGCAACGTTGACGTAACTTGGCTCTTTCTACAGAGAGTTAATATAACTCACATGTCAGCCTAACACTGCAGGCTGACATGGACACGGTCAACCCATGAAAATCACTTTAGTCTTCTGGATTTATCTCATCTGGTGCTTCTTTTCAAATTATGATCCATATACACACAAAGAATAATAGAATCTTAAACAATTTGGTAAAACCAAGATGATGACGTCACAACTTTGAAGGCTCCTGACAAGTCAAGACGACGTCAGAGTTTACCAGAGGCACACCTGTCCTTTTCAGACAAGATGGGGAAGCCAAAAGAAATCAGCCGAGCGATCAGGAAGAGAAAAGTGGAGGCGAACGAGTCTGGCTCACTTCCAGATGCCTGAAGGTGCCATCTGCTCAAACAATTTCTATCCAAAGACCAGCAGCATCAAGCCGTCGTCCTGTTCAGGAAGGAGACGGCTTCTGTGTCCCAGAAGTTTTTGTTTGAAATGTGAAAATCAACTCCAGAACAAAACCAAAAGACTTTTTTGAGGATGCTGTCTGAGGTTGGTGAGAGACTCTAGCTACTCTCCTATTTGTGCCCTTACTACAAAACTGAGATCATAAGTTGCAAAAGGTCTCAGGCACATCTTAAATTCTGGAGACATTTTAGTGTGCGTCACAAAATAGACTGAAGAATCTACACGAGACACGAGCCTGGGCATAGATGGGTCTTCCAAATAAACAATGATACTAACATTACTGCCAAAGTGGTCGCAGCGGCTTAAGGATCAATCAGGAAGCGCTGATTTCAGTCAAAATCAGCGCAAGATAAAGCATCTGGTTCATAGAAGGTCCTCAACCTCTACCAATAAAGATGGTAGAAAGGCTCCCTACATTATCTGAAAAGATCAAGTTCAGTCATTTGTTTACTAAAACCGTTATATGGCAGAAAGACTCACTGGAGCAGTGCTGTATGCTGGACGCCCCGGTTATCGTGGTGGTCCCATAGAAGGGGCAGGAGAGGCAGTACGAGCGTCCGTGATCGGGCTGGTAGTAATCCCTCGGACACGGGTAGCAGGGAACCAGACCGGTGCGGGAAAAATGACCTGCCATGCAGGGAACTGCAAGGAGGAAGAGGAAATCAAGAGCAAACAAAGCAATTAAGAATGATTAAAAAATGTCAAAGATGGTCAGACGGTAGCATTCAGTGAGGAAAATCCAAACTGAGGCCTAACGTTTATATAAAAAAAATATTTTGTGATTAAAAATGTGTTTTGTCAGGATAGGTTTATACAATTTGCTAAATTACCAGTAATCCATCCACATTTAAGGCAGAAATCAAGTCAAACTCTGAAGAATTAAAGATGATAAAGCTGCAAAGTGTGCCAGCATTATTAGACTGCATCACCTCCACACTCTGCCTCGTCCACTGCTCCTCTGGTGACTGTGGAGGTTCCACCAGGACAGACTAAACATTTCCTGGCACCATAACCAGGCTGGAAGTGACCCAGTGGGCAGGACTCGCAGATCTCCAGTCCATTCAGCGAGTGGCTGCCAGGTTTACATTGCCCTGCAGACACACACACATCACACCGTCAACAACCCAGGAAAAGATATACTTTTATTTGTGAGAAAAAAAAAAAAGCTGAAAACAAATCAGTTTACTCCTAATTGATGGCCAAAATGCTGATTGACAATGAAAAGCCTGACGTTTGTTCTCAAACACACCTTTGCACTCGGTGACGCTGCGGGAGTGCATATAGGCTGTAGATGTCCCCTCAGGGCAGGACTTGCACTCCAGTTGACCTTCCTGGTCTTGGTAGGACCCCAGCCAGCAGCTCTCACACTCGTTATGCTCCAGCGAAAAGTAAGTGCCCACTGGACATTGGACTGCAACAAGAAGGCTCACACTAAGCGATTTCCTGGAACATATAAATCTTGCACAGCCCTATTAGTCATGCTGTAAACGTAGTGTGCATAAAATTAAATGAATTTCAGTCAAAATATGTTTTCTTCAAGCTTACCACACATTCTGCCTTTGAGCACTGAGCCTGGCCTGCAGAACAACGAGGCCTTTTTGCTCTCCAGCGATTTGGGATCAGAAATGATCATCTCTGAGGAGACGTGGTAGCTGGACAGAGGCTGCTTCGCCAGCGTTCGTTTCAAGCGATTGGTGAGCTGCTCGAGCGTTCGCAGAAGCCTCTTCTGATTGGCCACTTCGACTGAGTCATTTCTCGACAGAGGCAAAGGGATGCTTGCTGGGAGAACGGCCAAAGATTAGTGCTTTGACAACAGAAATATTTTTCAATATCTTCATGAGTATTGCTTAGCAACCAGCATGTTTGCGTAATTTGGAGGCGTGTACGCTGCTGCTGTCCGACTCCGTGGTGCACAATGGTCTCCACCAAAATGATTAGCAATAAGATTTGTTCATGCCCAAAACCGTCACGCTCATGATGTCATAATCCTGTCTATCCTTGTGTTAGGGGACGTTACGCTTGCTTGTGCAGACAGATATTGCAGTCAAATTCAAAATCAGTTTCCTTAAACACACAGAATGTTGTTGTACCTGTGATGTTGAAGTAAATTTGGATCTTGTGGTCTCTGGTCGGACCTCTGATCTTCCGGTGCCTCTTGGAGCGTTGCCTCATGCTGCCATCTTGCTGCCGACTTGGGAGCTGTCGGGTGCCTGTGGCAAAGCCTGACTCAAAGTAGGCATAGTCCTGCGCACCCTGAGGGCCCCAGTTGCTGGCCCATCCTCCTGGTGCTGTTTGAAAGGCAAAAACAAACACCAATCGGCTGATAATGCTTCGCTTAAACCGGAGGTTAGACGTCTTGTTTAGAGTAAGAACAACTACAGACGCCTACCAATTGAAAATCCATTCTCATAGTCATAGTTGTACTCCAGGCAGTGACCCTGGGACATGACCTCCAGCTTGCAGGTGATTTCATCACTGCTGCAAATAGAGGGAAGCTACAGAGAAAAGGAAAACATGGTTAATCGTGCTCTGTGCATTTCTGAGTGTGTGTGAGTACTGGCCCTCACCATGCTTCCCAGTTTGGCATTAAAATGACCAGCAAACGACTTGACCAGGTCTGCATCGTCACATCGAGATGCTTTAAACAACATCTCAAAGGGCTTATACCCGTTGTTAGCCATGCGGTTCACTGAAACAGAGAAAAGAGGTAGTTAGTGGTATTTTACCCCATTGAGTGCAATTTGATCATAAACTAGAGCCACAGTGGCTCAGGTTGCCGGTACAAAACCCTACTCCATCCTTCTTGGAATTTGATAAAGTAAAGGCCATTTCATCATTTTACCATTCATCAAATGTTCCAGACGTCTCAGAAATATCTTAGAAAAGAAACTGGCAGTCTGTAAAACGTACAGACAGCTCAGCATGAGCTGCACTCACAGGAGCAGTCTGGCCTGTCTGAAGAGTACGCCGGCTCCCAAACACCATTGTAGGCACAGAAGTAGCTCTGCACTGCATCTTGAGCAAAGCTATAGCCTTCTTTACACTGAAGAGTACAATTAACCCCCTCCTCTTCTTCAGAGCAGATGAACTCTCCATTCACTGGGACATACGGCTGCTCACAAGTCGACCCTGGACAAGACAAAGAATGACATCAATCACTTAAATCAAAATAGAGATGAGATGCTGCCTCATTGGATTTGAGTTTTAAGAAATATTTATTTTCAGTAAATGTGGGTCGTTTTCCCAGAGGGCTAAACAGGATAAGTCGCCTCAAAGTCCATGGACACTTTCTAGCAGGAGTTTGTTACTTTATTAACTGTTTTTTATTGATCCCGTGTAATAAATTATCTAATTTTTGAGCTTTCAGCAGCTGTAAGCCATAAAATCTACTCCGTATATGTAATGAATACATATGTCGTCATATATCATATGTTCACTGGGATTCCTGAATAATTTTACATTTTATTGAGATGCACTTGTATACTTTCAACAGGTAGGCCTGGAAAACAGGAACACTTTAAATATACTCTTGTTTTGATTTATTTTTTTAGACTCATAAATGTTTGCTTTTCTGTTCATATTTAGATGTTACTTAAAAATACAACATCTGGTGCAACACTGTAATTTTAATTTAAAGAAATGTAATTGAAAAAAGACAACAAAAAAAATTGCCATAGAATAAAATAGAAATTTAATTCACACCTTGCACAGTTATTGTGAGGTTGCAGATGCGGCTGTTTCCTGCTGTATCTGTTGCAGTGTACTGGACCACAGTTTCTCCTACTGGGAACAGCGAGCCCGGTTTATGGCTACTGGTCACAGTGAGGCGACCACCTGTGGAGCAAAGAAACAGTGCAATAAACCTGAATCACTGTAATCGTAACATATTCAAATAAAAATCCACAATCATCCCAGCTGTTCAAACTGCACAACCAGAAGCTGCATTTTCTTTAAGTTACTCTGCATTAAAAGTGCTTTTCTTCATGTCCTGTAGGGGGCAGGCTTGGGATTAGATTAGAAGGTCGTGAGTCACTCTTGTAGGTAGACTATAGAGCTTTATACAAATGGATTGCATCTGTCTGAAGCTCTTAAAGAATGTAAATGCATAAAGGTTGTTAGAAAGTAGGAGCTGAAGCATAACGCAGTGTGTTGTGTGCTGGTGTGTGATGCTTCGAGGTTTGTCTGCAGGCCAGAAACAGGCTGTGGGAACAAAAAGAACAATGAGCACATCTGTAAGAGCGAGACACACAGAATGCATTGAGAAAAGTGAGGGATTTGCCTTTGACTCGACTCCCGTCCACTTCCTCCATTAACAGCGGCAAATATCGTTCCGGAGGGACTGGCACGCGTCTGGAGTCTCCCTTTACGTTTTATTTCAGTGCGTGTGTTTGTATGTCTAACGAATCTTGACTATAAATAGAGTTGGCATCAGGGTGTGGGCCTGGAAAAACAAAACACTGACGTCGAAACGGCGCTGCGCTGACGTCGTGTGGACCTGGACCGGCCGCAGCAGTGGCAGTCTGTTATTAAGAGTGCATGCGTGCGTGTCCGTGTGTGCGTGTGTGTGTTATTGAGGTCGTTTGATGGGGGCTGACCTCCGCAAACAGGTGGGAAGTGCTTACTTTGAGTTGTTTGTGAGTGGGATGTTAGGTTTGGAGCTCATTAACTCATGAGAGCACTTTGGTGTTAATAAAGTGCAGATAGAGAGTCGGAGCTAGTGAAGTCGAGCTGTTCTGGAACAGCTGCAGTGGCAAGAGGAAGCGTCCAATATTTAGTCTGTTTGCTAGACTGGCCTTCAAGCACTGCTCTGCTGGAAGATTAGTCTGAACAGATTGTTTATTAGATCATCATAACAATAGCAGGTGTCCAGCCCAGCACTCATCTTTTTAAGAGAACATCTGGGTCATTTATTTTAATGTGCTGCGTATGAAACCGATCGTTTTGTCACTCACTAACAGATTTTAGAAACACAGCTATGAAATGAAGTTAACAGGATCTCTGGTATGTTCAATATACTGACCTTGAGATGTCTAACTTTATACCGTCGTGTTCAAACATCAATAGCTGTCTTTACTTGTCTGCAGCTAATTTACTGGGGACTTCAGTTTCTCCAAACATTTCCAAATACATCCCTCTCCCATCGCTACTTTGGAAAACGTAGCGGCTTATAATGGTATGTTCACGCCGAACGCATTTTGAGCGTCTGGCGCGGCACAATTTGGACCGTTCTGAGTCTCCGACGCGTCGAGCGCGTTTGACACTCCACACAGACTTTGAATGTAAACCAGACAAGCCTGACGCTCAAAACGCTTTCGGTGTGAACTCAAGAGAAATAGTACATTCGTGCATTTGCCATAAGAAGCAAGTTCACTTTGGTACGCTGATCCTAGTATCGATGATCACTGATTAAAATTTATATACACCCCTACTGGACTGAGGTTGGAACCAAAATGGTTTCACTCTGGATGAAAAATTTTATATCAATTTCTAACATTTTGGGGTTTATTTTACACTCTTTTCCAAGTTTTACATTTAACTTTAAGGTCACTTTGGAGATGAATTCTTCAAATTGGTTGAAGGAGATCTGTCCATTGTAATGGGATCCAAATCAGCCCTCAAAGGGTCGCCGTTTTAGATTTCGCTCTCGTTCAAATCTAAAACAAATAAAATGATTATTACCAGGACTATGCAGAACCTGGGGACATGCTGAGAAAACATGCAGGACACCGGCCTGTGAGGAGTTATATGGACCGGGTCCATCGGGTCCACATGATTTATACAAATACGCAACAAAAAACAGCTTCTACATCATTGAAAAATTTTTAGAAGATCTCTGGTGCCAAGAAGACAATGAAAAGTTAAACACTAAGGCAAAATCACTTCAGAGATAAAAACAGGACACCAAAAATACAGTCTTTGAAACACAAAAAACTACTTTATCGTTAACTTTCTGCTCATACAGAACAACCTCTAGATCCACAATCACTCTGCGTGTTTTCACTCAGGCGACTCGATCCAGATCCTGTTACGTGTAAACTGGGCTTGTCTCCTAAAAGCTGCCAAAAATATTTCCTTCGCCTCAAAGCTCAAAGGTAATATTTTTCAAACCTTCACACGAAAGACAAGCTTTACAGTATTTTATTGTAGTAAAAATTATCTGCAGCTACACTTTCCCAGGTTAAAAGTCTTCTCTTAAAAGCCAACTTTGTGTTCCCAACGTAGCTCATCTCACAGTTTAGTCTGATATGATCATTTTTAGATGCATTTCTATAGTTTGAGTTGAGAAGGAAGGGCAACAAGAAGGTGCCTTTAAACACAAGCAAATTTCAATGCAATCTCTCTAAAATATGTACTGCATGTTTACATAAAAATCCAATGATAAAGGTATAAAAAATACAGGCTCTGTTAAGGCCTTTGTTTTCCTCCATGTTTTATTTCCACATAAGCATATCAGGCTTGACTGACCTATGAAATATGTGCACACATGGTCCGAGCTACAGTCATGGGAAAAAGGAAACATTTTTATGACTGTCAGTGCAGTCATGGAAATAACCAAGTCCACCTTTAATGCTTCGATAATATTTAAGAGGGAAAGAGGCAATCATGTTCTACTAACGACCTGCAAAGCAGAACCTGATCATCAGCGACTGTAACTACTGCTTCTTTGTAGTTTGCTAGTTTGCAGAATGAAAAGATGTTTTCCTAACACAATGTAAAGACGGAAAGACTTTGGCAGTGACCTTGGAGAATCATTTGTTGCTGCTCAGCAGTGTGAAGTCACATAAGGCCATTTCCAAACAATTTCAAAGGCAATGAGAACGATGTTTGCGAGTTGAAGCCTTTTAGAACAGCTGCTGGTCCTCCCAGGAGCAGAAAAAACCCAAAATCCTTTCCTAGTTTGCAGTGAAAGTTCTGAAACGACATCTATTACACTGAGGAGACCAATCTGGAAAAAATGCCTCATAAAAACAATGAAACATTGTGACATGGGAGAGATGAATCTTATTTGCTGCTTCCGAACCTGGGAAACCATCAGTCACTGATTCCAACGTGAACTTATTATTCTAGAGTCAAATTCTGGGTCATGAAAGAGAGACATTATCTAAACCACAGAACAGAATCGCTGAAAAAGAAAAGACGTCGCAATGGTTTGATCAAAATCCAGACATCAATGCAAGCACAGATGTCCAAAAATTTTGATAATCTTTTGAAACATTGAAGAAGATTTGACTGAAATTCCAACATAATGATGAGAGAGAAAACAAGTTCTGACAGTGATCCAAATGATCCCTTCCAGAACGAAAGGGGTGCCTGACGATCCAGTCGAATTTACAGTACCGTGTTTCTGCCACACTTTGCACTATCTGAAAGGGGAGACGTTGTGCTTTCCAGTCAATCTCAGGTTATTACGGTAATTTCAGTCCCACTGTAGCAAGGAGAGAAATTAATCTGAGGGGCGCTCTTTGGTAAATTACAAAAATGACTTGCTAGATATTAAAAGTTCCAGTTATGGATAGATGGGCAAATACATTCACTCTCAGCACATTTAAAGAACTGCGTACAATTAAGATAAGCAAAAATATCCGGGCGAAGATTTGAAACTTAGATCACAAAGAGTTACGATCTAACTCTTTAACGACCAGAGAACATTGTGAACATCTTTTCCCATAACAGTATGGACTGTAATGTAAACATTAAGTTTCCATGACTGTATATGTTAGAGACTGGTGAGCTGTGTGTGTGTGCGTGTGTGTGCGTGCGTGTGCGTGTGTGTGTGTGTGTCCTGCCTCTCGCTCAGTGAGTGTTGGAAACAGGCAGCCAGCCCCAACACTGCATGGTCAGTGGATAAGGACAATGGATGGATCCTGCAGCACTGTCCTCCTAATTAAATACCTGCAGGAAATCAACTTCTGCAATCACTGATTATGCTTCTGAGTCCTAATCATGGCATCAGTGAGTCTGCTACAAAAACACAACATGTGTTTGTTTTAGTAATTTCACTACTCTTCTCAATTTCCTTCTCTTGAATTTACATGTTTTTAATTGGTATTTTTAATTTGTCATGACTAACAAAATACACTTTGATACCAATTCAAATAGTTAAAAATAAGTAGCTGCACTTGAAAAGATTTTATTTTAGAAGTATTTTTGCAACAATGTACTTTTGACTTTTACTTGAGTAATTTTGTAATTTCTGAAACTTTTTGTATTGAAGTAAGAGTATTGATACTCGAGTAAGACTTTACCCACTGCGACTAACTTCACTAAATGAAGAACAAGCTCGTTTTAACCACACATGCGTCAAACACACCTGCAGTTTTTGTTAAAGTTTCAGAAGTTTTATACTGAAATAAACTGATTTGAAAAATATAAATTGCTTCATTTTGTTTGTGTAGTTATGATTTTCATTTTCAACTTTAAAATTCAAGACCATGGCTTCGGATTCAGAGGCACTGATCCTGATCCCGGCCGCTTCACACTCGGCTGTGAACCCCTTCAGCAAGAGCTGCAGATCACGACCCGATGAGACCGACAGGACCACATCACCCGCAGAAAGCAGAGCTGCCATCCTGAGGCCACCAAAATGGATCCACTCAACGCCTAGAAATTTTGCCCTTGTTGAAGTAATGCTACTTTTGTTTCAACTGGAAACTCCATCCACCTCTGCTAAACGCTAAGCTTTGCCTCAGAGGATTATTTACAATCTCATTGTGTAACAAAGTTGCAACGATGTAAAAATAAACGTTAAAATTGAGAATAGAATAGGAAGGCAGCACAGCACTGGGTGTGTTCGCTTAATTATACAAATGACTGTGTGAAAAATGGATGGAATGAGGACACACTCCCTCTGAATAACGTTTTTCATTGCAAAAACACCTGTGTCTCTCCACTGTCTCCGTCTGTTTCAGCATTAACGACATTAGCAGGCACTACGACCACTTCATCAATTCCCTCCGTCCCATTCTCTTCCTTTCTCCTAAACACAGACAGAAATGTCCACTGTCTCCACTCGTTATTCACAGACGCAGCTTTTTCCTGATTCACTTTTTCCAATCGCTCTTTGGAAAAGATCCTGCTCAACCATAATCAGACGGAGATGGTCGGCGGAGCAGAGTGGAGCAGAGGAGAGCACAAATAGACGAGCTGAGCAGACGTACCTGAGTTATCTGAAAACTGCGGGACTTCCCAGACGACGGCTGCTTCTGTGTTAGTGGCCTGGACTGCCGGGGGCGACCTACACCTGTCAATGAACGGCGGCTCAGTATCTGGAAATACAGAGACAAAATCACTCACCAGGAGCCACAATGACATCAGAACCTTTAGTTATGAAGGCGAGAAAAAAAAACAAATCTATTTGAACACCAAAACTAGAGCAGATTTAGACGATATTGAGGAATTGACATTTGATAACGGAGTGCTGCGCCGCAATCCGACTTTTTGAAAGTCAGAGGGCACAAGTTGAACACATGTCTCCAATAAAAACCCGCTACGTTCCACAGCCATAACAACACATGGAAATGTTCACAGCTACCATGCTTGAGGTTTCTCCCCCTGTCTGCAGTGATTACTGAGAGGCTGACCTGCGTTTTTCGTCCTTTACAGAAACAATGTCTGGCACCTGTTGGGCCACATAAACTCCCTTCCTGGACAACATCTCAATGATTTCCTTTTTTTTTTTTTAAACCTTGAAATAAAGAGGAAAGACTGCGTTTCAAAGAAAACAAGTTAGTCTGCAACGAGTTGAACATGTTGGGAGTGTGTATGAGAAACCGATCAATCTTTTTAAAGGGGAATTTTTATGCTTTACAGCCATAAATGGGTCATTCTTGAACATACGGAGCATAAACAGTCATTCTATTGTTTTAAAAAGCATGTACGTGGCAGAAAAAAAAAAAAAATCTTTTGGGGACACTCCTCTCTAAAATAGAACGGCATCGTCATCCTCAGGAAACAACCCAGTTCATGCTATGACTGTAACAGATTAGCCAGACCATCAAGGAAACTGTGGATGTTTGTGAGAAAAGACAAAGTTTCCCCACCGCCTTGCTTTGTTTTTTATATATATATATTTAAGTGGCCTCTGTTAGTAAAATCCACAGATTGCTTTATTAAATTAAATTACCAACTTCAATGTTCCTCCTCCATGTTGACTGACGACAATTAGCCAAAAAAATAATGAGACAAAGAAAATTGTTCTAATAAAATACAGACTTAAGGAGGGGCTGATGGAAGAACTGCTACTATAGAATAAACCCTGGCAAAGGTCAAAGGGCAACAAGCAGAGCCTGGATGGACTTGAAAAGGTTGAGTGCAGTCAAGCTTTCAGTGTAAAGAGAAGCGAGACTTTCAGCCGGTGACTTGAAGCATCCTGGTGACCCAGTTGTTGGAAGAAAAGGGAGGCTTGGTTTCCTCCCGCCTGCTGGGTTAGAGTAACAATGCTGGAGAGACCAGGAGCAGAAATTACAGCATATGACTGAATTTTAAAATTACAGTTTTTCTGACAAGTCGTCATTTACCACTGTGGTGAATTACAGTCAGACTGGGCTCACCGCAGAGCCCGGGGCGAGTGCTGGTTTGCTCGGCCTCCAAACTGCTGCTCTCGTACAACGTCCTCGCTCAGAAAAATCCCAACAACTCACCCTGCTAAGTCCACAATTATGTATTACTCTGGCACGTACAGGTTTGAAAATATGTAATAACATTATTCGAATGCAGAGAATCTGTGAGGAGAGCTAAAGATTAGGGTAATGACATAGAGACCTTTCTAGACACAAATACCTTGAATTCATTGGAAAACGTGAATCATTGTTGTGCATAGTTTCCAATCAATATCTAAATCTGCCAGACGTATCGATAATTTTGGGTTTAACTATAATCTGGGTTTTCACTCGTGTAGTGATGCCTGAGTTTCGTCTTCCTTCTTCAGCTTCATCCCTCGTTTGCAACTTTTGACTGGATTCTGGATGAATTTCTGTCTCACACATTTTTTAAACATTGTAAAACTTTGGACATAGAAATTAATTTAACTATTGAGGAGGCTGAACAAAACTAGAAGGGAGAAGTTTCAAAAATCTCATTGTCCTTTAATCTTATTAAAGTGAAAAGTTATTACAAAATGTCTTTGTTTTGGCATCCAATTAAAATCTAAAAGATTTTTGAAATTGGAAGCATTTACAAGAAAATCCCTGAACAGCATATTTACAAAAATCCAGTATTTTTGGAATTTTGAATCAATGAAAGAACGTGATTCATTTTATTCCAGGTGGCGTTAAAAACCAAGCGAATGTCCAACGGAAGAGCCTTCTCCCGTGTTGTAATTAAACGCACCAGTGACGTTACACCGGGGCCACACACACAGAACCGACTGTTTGCTTTGACACAGCTTTCGGGATGAGCTCACCGATCACAGAGACTGTGAGGGAGCAGTTGGCCTGGTTCCCGGTGCGGTCAGTTGCAATGTAGGTGATCGTTTCCTTTCCGATGGGCAACAGCTGAGGGGGATTGTAGACTGGTTTCACCTGCACCGCCACCTGCAGAAGGAAGACAAAGTTAAAGCAGAGGGGAAACATTTTAAGCTTGCTCCAGTCTGGGGTTACATTTTCGTGTTTTTAACCTCTTCGTTGGAGTTGTCGACGGCGGTAGGGACGTTCCAGCTGACGTTGGCCGTCCCACGCCGTTCGTCCGTCTCTGCAACAATGTCTGCAGGACACTGGAGCTGCGGCGGCTCAGTATCTGAAGAGACAGAAAGAAAAAAAATATTAGACACTCCAGCAGATTAACTCTTGGCTTTATATTAGAGCCAAATGTTAAAGAGTTTTATGCAATAACATCGAGCCCTGAGAGTGACCTTACTCTGCTCTGTTATCACAGAGGGAGTAGCAGCATGAAGTCATCGGACCTCTTATGTCTTTAATCCCAGCACATCATACAGTCACTATTGATCATCAGCCAAGGGAGCATCACCGTTCCAACCAGACTTCAAGTCCAAATAATATGCCTGCGTCTTAAATCTTTGAGGAATTAAAAATTCATTGTCTTAATCCCTGCAGGCCACTAAATCAGTGGCTCTGGTCGTGGTGAAGGATATTAAATAAGAAAAAACACAATGTCACTGATGTGGATCAGAGATCAATGGACAGTGGTTACAACCTGTTTTAAAGATTTCTGATCATCTGAAAGAGTTCAAGATAACCGTAACACCGTGGTGCTTTTTGATTGAGTGATAAGGAAAAAAAACGTCAAACGGTGGCATGAACAGAAACGTGGAATCAGTCCTAACCGAGATTTTAAATATTTGCATGCACAGTGAATCATAGCCTGGCTATTGTCTTCCTACACATACCACTACATTCTCATTTCCCTTCAGTGAGTTTGATTTCTCTGGATGCATTTCACCTCAGCCAGTCAGCAAACAGAAGGAGAAGTTGTGAATGATGATGTTGGCTTTCTGCGCTGCATCAGAACTGAAGTTTGGCAGAGGAGGAAGAGAACAACGCCATTCAGTCCGCGTTGGCCACGCTTCCAAATATCGAGTTTACATTTAAACGCTTACATTTACAGCCGCCTCATTCGTGCCGGCACTTCTTCCTTTGCAGTGGAGGATGGTTGTTTGCGTTGCGGGCAACTTCTGGTAAGCTTCAGGAACTGGTGTCACGGCCAAACGTTAGTGATTGGATAAAATCAGATCCAATAAAGTTTAGAACTTCAACAGACTCCACGTCTCCAGCTCCTCGATAATCGCGGGTCCAGACCCTCTCGACCAAGCAAAGCGTAGGACAAGCGGCTGTTTTTCATCAGACAAAGTCGACGGGCCAACTTGATTTCTTCTGGGTTGCTGGTTGTTCACACCTTTTGAAAAGGAAGGTGTGGCTGTATTTTACTTATAAAGTCTGGGACAAAGCTCAAACTTAGAGAGGTGCACAATCAGCTGCCAGGGTTGATTCAAGCATGGATTTGTTTCAGCAGAGAATCTGGCCATGCAGAGGAGAATATATGAGGATGAATGTAAGCTCTCGTATTGTTCTGTGGAGCAGACGTAAGGATGCTTCCGCCTCCTGACCTCTGCGTAATCAGAAACAAGCCCAGTTCAGCTCAGTTCAAGCCTGCAGAAAGCTGTTAGGCTTCAAAAAGTTCAGTCTCCCATCTGAAAGTGGTCATGCTTCTTGGACTGTGTAAGAGAACTGTTCTCATCTGGTACTGATGATCCATTCACTTTGGCATTTCTCTCTGCCGAACACTAACACACTCAGATCCAATCTGTTTTATTTATCTTAACAACAAGGGAAGCATCTCTTAGATGTCTCTGGTAGGATGGAGAAAGCATAAAAGGACAGAAATTTCCTAGAAATTCTTGTTTTCTGTGGATCCTCGTGATAAAAAGGTGCAATTTGGAGCCAGCTTTGAAGGTTTTAGTTTTATGTTTGATTTTGTAGTGCTGCCCACTTGAGGCTCAAAGGATATAAAACAGAGACAAAAAAAAACCCTGCAAAACCTTTCCAAAACCCCTTGGAGTGACTCATCCATGCTTTCCCCTTCCCTGTCACCATTACCTTTCCATTTGTTTTAATCTTTACGACACTTCTTTTCCCTTTAATAGCAGCTGCTCCTCCATTAGCCAAGTGGCAAAAGTGGATTGAGGACATTCAGCGAAACAGTAAAAGCTGCTCTGCACCACCTGTTACACCTGCAAGGCATCTGGAGTGCTACAGTGCATTATAATAAACTCCAGAGACCAGTT
The DNA here is from genome assembly GCA_010277015.1 of Poeciliopsis turrubarensis. Taxonomy (NCBI): domain Eukaryota; kingdom Metazoa; phylum Chordata; class Actinopteri; order Cyprinodontiformes; family Poeciliidae; genus Poeciliopsis; species Poeciliopsis turrubarensis. The sequence continues at coordinate 915,858 of VMRN01000112.1, forward strand.
TGGAGCAGGAAAGAGGAACATGACATCTCGGACACGGTATGGTTCGAGTTAAAGACATGCAGGATTGCTTAAAAAGAGGTAGCGTCATTCACGAGCACTGAGAAATGCAGAAAACAAGAATGGAAAGTGGGAAGACTCTCCAATTCCCCTGTTGTTCCTGTTTTACAGCTTCTACTTTGTCAGCCTATTCTCTTTATTTCTCTTTCAAAAGTTCTCATTAACCATTTTGGACAGCAAAATGAAGGAGGTTTATTTTACCCGTTAGGCTTTTATGCAAAGCTAATAACCTTCTCCTTTGCCTTCATTATCAGAGATTTCCTCAGCTGTTAAGTCTTGTTTTTCCCAGATGAGACTCGGGATCCAGATCCACCTCGCCCACCAAGATTTACAGAAGGTGAGCCCAGTCTGTGAGCTTGATTACTATATATCCAGTGAAAGCCCTGCAGCGAGTCCTGAATGCAATGGCTGCACTTGTGTGATAAAAAAAAAACATCCAGGGCTTTTTCCTACACTTCCTCTGCTGGAGTCTTATTAAAGGCAGGATTGATTTCAAAGTTTTACTACTGACTATTAAATCTATGAATACACTGAAACCACCTCACCAAGACAAACTCAAAGCTGCAGTCATATTTCCCTGGATGTGCCTAAAACTAAGCCCTAAAACAAGACACGGATGAACTGCCTCCAATCTACTGAACGCTTCACCACTCTCAAACATCCTAAAACTCCTGGAACATTTTGTCAATTGTTTTTGGCCTTCGCTTTTTGCTGAGAGTATCAGCAGTTTAACGGGTTTTACCGTTTCCTTTATTGCTTCATAATATTGCTGATGTTGATTTATTTGTATTTGCATGGCACTTTGCGATGCTGGCTGCATAAATGAGAATAAAAACCAAATTGATGTGGTTGCATTTAGACACAGTGTATCATGTTCAATATGTTTGAAAAGAAAATTATGACTTTTAAAGTGTCCAGCCACATCACTATATCTCAATAAGTTAGATGACTTCTAGAAAGATGATTTATTTCAGTAATTAATTTCATAATGTGAAACTCGCAGATTAATTACGCACAAGCTGATGTTTTAGAGTCTTTATTTCTGTAAATTGTTTTGATTTTCTGCTTAGATTAGATTTGTACATCAGGAAGGAGAAAAAAACAATATTTAATAGAAATGTGGGCTAATAATAAGTATGTTTAATGCTGCTTGAAGGTTATTTTAATCTGACAGATTAGCCTCATCTGAACACATAATTTCATTTACTGAGAGGTAAATCAATAAATAACTAAGCAAATGAGTGAACTCCTACAAGAATACCATCAGTATTACTGTTGTCTAGGGTCTGTTTAGTGCTCGACCTGCCATGACCTCTAATCTGACCCTGGCTTCAGAGAAAAGGGCGTTTTCCTCACCTTTACAGGTAGCTTTATGGACATTAGCAGTCCAGTTCCCAGAGCCCAGGCACGTCGCCCTCCGGTTTCCCTGGAGACTGTAACCCTGGCGACAGGTGAGCTGACAGATGAAGCCTGGAGACACGGCTCTTTTCCCGCAGGGAGGAGGCGACAGCAAGACGTTGTTCTTTGGGTTCACGATGGGATGACAACGAACCTCTGGGGAGGTAAAATAAGAAAAGCTGAAATTATTTTAATGTACGACGTAGCTCATAATTTTGATTGTACATTTTGCACGTAGAAGATGTTTAAGATCTTGTACGTCTCTCTTTGTTTCTTCAAAAGGCGCAAGGAGAAAAAGGTACAACAGTAAAAAAAAATGAAAGGAAAAAGGATCAGAGGCTCTATTCAGCCTTTCTGGGAAAACGTACTCTATGGTGATAGAAAGAGGCCACAACCCATTGTGAGTTTTTGGATTTGGGATGAGAGGTGTGGATTTTGTTCACAGTGAAGCAATGGATTCGTCTGGGAAATTGAAGGTCAAGTCAAGGCCTAACCATGACATTGGTTGAGGAATCACACACTGGCTCCACTGGCTTGCTTTCTTCCCATATAGTTATGGGAAGAAACATGCCAATTGTTTCCAATGTAAGCATCTATTCCCAGCCATGTACACGATTCATGTCCATTCACAGTTCGGCGGACAAACCTTTCCCGCCCCAAATCCCTTGGACAACTCTTGATAGATCCTGACCATCCAGCAAGAGTAACAAACTGAGATCATCTGACCCAGTTAATCTCAGTTTAACCTTTGTTAAATTCTCCATCCATGCCCATCCATTTTTCCTGATGCTAATCCATTGACTTTGAGTACAAAATTGGCAAATATATAAGGTACGGTCAGTGGTCATAATGTTATGCCGAACCAGTGCATTTCCCCTTTGCATTGGGAACGTTGGAGAACGAGCTCCAGAGTCTTTTGGGGAGAGGGATTTCTGGGTTTTGCTTCTGTTCAAGAGACTAAATCAGGCCTAAAAAAAAAAAAAAAAGAATCCAGCCTGAAGGCTCGATTCGACCCAAGTATTTAACTTTAATTAGAGGCCCGAGCCCGGAGCAAACCCAACATATTGTTTTAATTAAGATTTTGCTGCTTTTGTTTTCAGACCACCGTTAGAGTAAGCAGTGTAAGTCCTCTCATTTTTAGGTTGAACGTCTTCCAGCTCCATTTTGTTGATTGTTGTGGCCACAGGGTGAGTTAAGGTCAAATCATCTGGGATGTGTGATTGATAGGATCCTATCTGCAAGACCGCTGGAGCGGAGCCGGGCGTAGTACTGTTATCGTTACAGTCTGATCAACTTCTGCTCTGGATTTACTTTCTTTATTTCCTCAACAGGTTAAACTATATTCTCCTCTATTTGGACTACAATACGTAGATTGACATAACTTCACATCGTGCATTCTCGTTCGGCATTCTCGGTGCTGGATGTATTGCTTGTTAAATGCTCCACAGAAGCCTGAACCCAACTCGACAATCAAGGGAATAAGTTCGGGTCTATTCTGGACCCGGATCTCTTCGTGAACCGGTCTCAGATCTCGGTGGCTTTCCAATGATAATAGGTTACTCTTCCTATCTGTACTTGTATTTCCTTCGCTATAGCTGAAGGCTTAAAAGAGAAAACTCTCTTCGGGTTATTCATAAAGTCAGATTTTAAACAGACTAAAATATCTCTGTTTCCTCCACTGCCAGATGAGTAGTCTCTCTTTCACCACAGGACAAACAAACAGTAAAACAATCCAGCCAGCTGCATCGAGGGCCCACAGAGGCTCCTCGTCTGTGTTAAAAAAGTGTTGACAGTTTGTTGGGCCAGATGATCAAATAAACAAGCTCCCTCTCAGCAGCAGAGATGGGATATATTGATAAGCGGACGCAGTTGGCTCGGGGTTTTTTTTTTTTTAAATAGCTCACCAAGCTGGCAGGCTGGCTGCAGTGCGTCAGCGCGAGCCGGGGCAGTGAGGTTGGAGGTTTGCGGCTAAACACTCTCACACTGTCCCTTTTTTGTGTGCTTGTGTGCCTGACCTGGGAGCTCTTTGTGGTGGGCACGAGTGTGTGCAACTATTTTAACTTAACTATCAGTTTCAAAGTGTGCGAGCAATTTTAAATGCACACGATTCTGCTGGGAGAAAGCAGATGTATCTTTCACCAAATATAGGTCCAAATATACACCATGTGTTTAGCCACCGTGCACGTGTGTTTACATACGTGTGTAAAACCGCATGATTACGGCAGAAACACACAGATCATGTGTTATTTCAGGCTCCTGCGTTTGATAAATTCTCTCTGGGTTTAGTGAAGCAGACACGTTTCAATGAGCTGAAGCAAAACAAATCTCTCGAGCTTATAGTTACTTGTCAGGTTACAAGAACGATGTGCTGCTTCAAGTCTGTTATGAGTCCTGGGAGCTCAGGACTGCAAATATTCAACAGTGCAAATTCAACAAAGGCACCTAATCTGATTAAACTCGAGGCAGAAAGCCTAAAGAAGAGTACAGTGTTAAAAATTTGTTTTCACGACGCTTTAGCTCTAAATACGTTTGCTCAGGTGTTCCTGCTGTCCCACAAAAAATAAGAGCAGCTAACAAAATAAACACCCGATAAATATGAGACGGCAAAGTAAATAGCAATGTGCCATTACAAAAGACTCTAAGGATGGGTTAAAATCTTTGGCAACGTTCCTGGGCTTCATTCATAGCTTGAAAAAACAAACAGAGTTACAGTCCTGAGGTTGAGAGAAATTACTGATATATATATACACATGTATAATATGCTGCCCAATGATTTTAGGATTTTGAGAAATATCAACTTGTTAATTTAGAATCTAGAATCCACAGGAGTGGAGTTTTAGAGTAGCTTTATTAGAAATTAAGGCTAAAATATCTAGAAAGCTGTTACTACATGAAAAAACAAATGTTCCTTCTAGCTCAGCACATCTTTTCTTTTCCATCCAAACCTGGTTCTGACATTTCTTCCTTCAATTCAGATACAAGTTGAAATGAGAGCCTTAACTTTATCTTAAAGTCAACAGTAAGATATTATTAGTCAGATATTAATCACCTGCCAGGCTCACCTGAATTTGATGTTTTGGTTGAGTTGTGTAGGACTTACGAGATGCAACAAGTAGAGAAAAATAAATAAAGTGTCAGCGCACGGACACTGAAGATACTGACCAGCAGCAGTAAAGCCTAAACGCCTGCTGGCAGCAGCTCTGCACAGTTTCAGGGTGCAACCAGTCCAGGATATAAAAAATATACATTACCTGACAATATGACGGGTCTCCACAGAGTGTAAAATGGTCTCCAAAAATAAAAAAAGCTAAATACACATCAAGCTTCACAGAAAACTCCTGTCAACATCCTGATCTGTCTAATCCTGCTTTCTGGAAAAAGCTTCAGTTTTGAGGACAATTGTAGCATTGAGTTCATTAACCTTTTAATCATCAGATGGATGTTTTAACATTTTAAACGACCAAGAACCAGTCCAATTTTACAACTTTAACAAAGCTTTTTTTGAGAACTTTTCTTCTGGTAGCCATCCAGGCAATAACCTTTCTGCTTGGGGCGGTCGACGTCACGCCAGTGGGTGGTCTTTCAGTGCGTCTCTGCACGGGATATTACTGAACTTTGCTAATTTGAAAAGCGTCCAAGACAACCTTCACAGGTAGTTCCTCCCTCAGGGGGGAACTATCCCTGAAAAGTTTGGAGTTCATTCAGACTTGCACTTGGATTTTACAGTGAGGATTTTGATGGGACCTTTAAGAGGTCAGATCTCCACTTTGTTTAACAATGTTTAACAAAGCTGGTCATGTTTTCTATTCTGATACATGACAAACTAGAAACAACATATGTTCTACGCTAAAAACACTGAAGTTTTTTATAAAAAAAAATGTTTTTTTTTATATTTGTTAAAATTGTCACCATGCTGAGACAGTTTGAGACAGATAATCTACAAAAAAATGATCTTCTCCCTGAGTTAATATCACCGTCTGAAGAAATGTACCAATCCCGACCAAAAACAACCAATCGGAGCCAGAAGGAGAATCTTAGCTTAAGATTCTCCTGACGGAGGACAAACCTCTTACCTTTACAGTTAAACCATCATTAGTGGTCATGCTAACTAGCTTGAGCATTCATGAAAGACTCTTTCCATCAGAGGGGTGATTGACAGCGCTTAGACCCGCCTACTGGCTCTGACTGGCTGTTTCTGGGTAGCACTGGGAGAAGGCAGAGGAGCTCAATTTTTTCACAGATCGTCAGCCTCATGCTAATGACATGGCGGCAGTTTCAACAATAATATTTTGAATAAATGTTACATCCTGCAGCTTTCAGAACATTTATTTGAGACGATGGCGAAGAGTGACGTGAAGGCTTACCCACACACCGAGGTAGGGGTCCACTCCACTGGGAGTTAGCCTGACAGGTGAGTGTGGAGTCTCCCTCTAATCTATAGCCTCGCTCACAGCCAACCTGACACTGCGTCCTGTAGGACACCCCGCCGTCGCTGCACCGCAGGAAGCCGTGCTGCGGCCGGGAGAGGACCGGGCAGGAGCGCACTGAAAGAAGCAGAATAAGACAATAAACACGAGGATCCAAACCAGGGAAAGTGAAGCTGCTCTATTTGTTGCTGGATCTATCGTTCCTGAATTATTTATTCATCTAGCGTTAGTTTGACACTTGAAACCTGTACCCTGTTATCCCAAGCACTGGAAACAAAATGTAATCTTAAACTCCTCAATGAAATCTTATGATAAGCCCAACATGTTATCTTCTCCAAGGCAACTCTAGTTTATTCTTCAAACAGATCATAATTCGCCGTCACTAAATATGAGATGTCGCAGATAAACTCGGATGCTGTAACTCATAAATCACAAGAGGAGTGGAAGACATGAATGAATCATCTTTGGCTGTAACTTGGGGCCTATCATTTAACCAAAACTGCGAAAGTCCCTATAAAATAAAGGGGAGGGGAGACAAAAAACCCCCAAAAACTCAAGAGTGTGTGTGTCTGTTCTGAGTTATGCTGAGGTCTGGTAACAGGGTGTGCGGTGTGCTATTTCTCATCGCCACCCATAGACAGACAGGCAGTTCAGATGAGACCCCTCTCCCTCAGGGTCTAACTAGCAGGGAGGTCCTACAGTATGCGGCGAAGACGAGACGAACACATACAAGCAGACGTATGCACACACACTTAGAAAATATATACTCAAAGCCACATACTATAAATCTGTACCACACACCCTTACATATTCAGTGTCTTGGTATTTCTGTGAGTCACTGTGCTGCTGCCTTTCTGCTAAAACGAGCATTTTCCTCATTAATCTCTTGACCTCTGGAGCTCCCCCTTCTTTTCCCTCAGCTTACTGAAACTCCCCCACTCTGCTCCTGCTTGCTTCAACTTTATCTGCGCCTCCTGTTGGTCACTCCGTCTCTGTTCGACTGAATCCTCCCTCCTTTTTCTTCCTCGTGCCGACTGGCAGGGCAAAACGAGGTGGAGTCCCCAGGAAATGTTAACTTGTCACCCGCTCTGAAAACACATGTAGGGAGCTGAGACTATGCTGTTTGAGGATAACTCCCACATGAATCATTGGAGACTCTTGAAAAAAGAAACTCAGCCAACAAATCAGCTTATAGCCTTTATTTTGACAATTTAAGTCAGAGCTGCAAACATAGGAAAGTGCTGCAATGCCTCAAGGTATCTGGGCTGAGTGAGTATAAGCCTTACACTGAAAGGTAATCCCATCTGAGTACTGAGAGGAAGAAAAATATTAAGTTGGTGAGGATTGTAGGTTTTTCTCATTCATCCACTTTTTACTCCTGTTTATTCCTCGTAGAGTTGTTGAATAAAACAGAATAGAAATATCCTTTATTGTCTGGGGATGGGAAAATATATGTGCAATGGCAGCAAAGTGGCAGGCAATAACATCAACAAGACTCACAAAGACAGAATACGGCAAATATTTAATAACAGATTGAAGAATAAAAATATTCAACCATAAATACTGTGTAGTTATAAACAAAACTAAAGTTCAGAAGAATGTGAACCGAGTTGGTTAGATTAAAAATGCTGACAGATTGATAGCTTTTGCTCTAAGGTTGTGTTCACACTGCAGTCCGAAGTGGACAATATTTTGTCCAGTCAGATGTTTTTGCCGTGGCTGTGACCAGTGTGTGTTCTCCAGTGTGAACTGCAAATGACCTGCAGGTGTCCTGCAGTAGAGGGTGCAATAACGTCACACATAGAGAGCCTACTGCCAGCCACCATGAAGAAGAAGAAGTGCTCTGTGTTTGCGGAAGTAAACATGGATGCTAACGGAGGAGCATAGCTGTCCACCCGGAGCCAGAATATTAAATTAATCCTCATCATAGTCCACTGTTGGTTGTTGTTTTTCTTGCGCATATCAAGATGCAGAATAGTGACAGTTGTCGAGTATTCGGATGAATGTGACCCAGGAGTTCAGGTCACTTTGAATCGGATACTCGATTGGCCTGGGTCGCATTCGAACACCGACCTGTGTTGTTCAGACTGTGGTGAAAAGATCAAATGAAGGTCACATTACGGCAAAAAAAAAAAATTGGAATTGGGTCACTTCAGGCTGTGAACGCAGCCTAAGAGTTGACTTGAATATGGAGTTTTTGTGCTTGTTGAAAAGCAATGAATGGATGTGAACACGCTATCCAGAAAACCACGGCAGGGATGCAAACCTACAACGTTTGAAGCCACTGACAAAGAAGTCTGACTAACCTGGGGCACAAGATGTTTACTGGCTGCTTCAAACAGCCTGCAAAGTGACTGACTGGTGCAAAGTAGTGACTCTAAAACTACATACAATGGGACAGCAACTTTTATAAATCAAACAGCTACTTTTGTCCATAAATCTACAAAGAATACATATATATATATATATATATATATGTATGTGGTTTTACAAATATACATTATTTCGTTTTTTTGTTGTGATCTGAAAGAACAATTGATGTTTTTTAGGTTTCAGAACCAAAAAACTCATCAAACCTTTACAAGGGAAAGCACAACACTTTATTGGGTAAAACGGCGCCATTGAAGTTCTTTACATTTTAATAAAACGGCAAGCAACTTTAAAGAACAAAGCAAAGCCTAACGACTTATAAATGGGACAAAAAAGAAAAAGTGCTCTGCGTAAAATCAGGTTCCTCAAAATGTGACGAGTCAGATGGCAGAACTGCTGACACCAGCGATTTCCTATTGTTGCTCCTTAAAATTGTCAGTTATCTGGAAGCCTGTAGATCTAGTGAGTTTATATTTGAAAACTATTTATACCTCTGTAAATAATGAACAGAAAAGTGGTATTGCAGCAATCACATGTTTCTTATGATCTCTTCCCATTTATTTTTGGTGATGAACTCTAAGTGTTTTAGGTTGGAAGACCTTAAATTTTCTGTCAGATTCAGGTTGGGATGTTGCAAAATATAGCATTACTTCACAAGAAAACTATTTGAAAAATTCAAATGATTACTTAAATTTAAAGCTACTAAAGGTGTGAATTATGTCCAACTATACGAGGCACGTCTTGAAGAGCCATTTTCACAAAGAAGAAACTGGTTGTCAGTGTAAAATGTGACCATTGGCCCGGTTTTCTTTTTAAAAGCAGATTGTGTTGCTTACCTGTGCAGCTAGCAGGTGTCCCTGACCAGGTGCCGTCGGCCTGACACAGTCTGATGCCGGTTCCTTGAAGCTCGAAACCCGGCTGGCACCGAACTCCACAGGCAGCCTCAAAGTGGTTTTTGCACACATCCTGGACAAAAAAGCCGTTTTCTGGAGGGGTCAGTGCTGGGCAGTGAATCACTGAAAGAGAAGATTGGAGAAGATTTAAAAAGTCAATACAATGGGGACAATTCACTACGCCATGAAAAACTGTGCACTGGATAAAACTAAGATAGTCAACACTGCATGGAAAAGACTATGAATACATAAATATTACCAGAGAAAGACTAACAGAACGTTATCTGTCGAGATCCACCGTCTTATCTACGCAGAGGGAGGAAGAGAAACCATAATGTCGTGTGTGAAGCTGGTGATAAATAGACCTTTGCTTTCAAATGAAAAATCAAGTGGAAAGTTTCTGGCTTGTTCTTCAAACGACAGGGAAGTTCACGGCTGGATGCAAATTCAGAGATATGGCTCGCTCTAATCTTACGCTTCTGTGGAAAAGTGTTAAGTGTTTCTATTGAAGTTACTATCTGTATGCGTTTGTTCCCATCAACCGAGGATTGTGGCTTATAATAACTCGTCTGCACTGCTTTATTGCAGGTCCAAATAAGGTGATATAATGACCAACTGAAGAGCAGAAGCATTTGTCTGGTTTTACTGAGAATAAAGCAAAATCAAGAGCAAAGGATTCATGAACAAAAGGCCGTTTTTTTATGTTATTCTGTGTTTTCTTTCCCTCTGAATACGGACAGTTAGTTATTGCTCCTTTGCACCAAAAAAATCCAAAGGGTCCCAGCTTAAGTGAATTATGCTTCAGTTCTCTTCACACCAGAGGAAAAGCATCCTCCAAACTCCAGGAACTCCAAGAATGTTTGATGACCGCAGATAATTTAGAACATTTTCTTTAAGCATGAAGGAACCCTCCAAGCCGTTCCTGGATCGTTCTCTGATGTCCCGTCTCACAGTCACAATATCAGATCCGTTTCCTCTCCATCTACGGGACTTTCCAAATGAATCTCCACGAGAGGTTTCTGTTCCTCCATCATCAGTTTCAGCCTGATTGGTATTTTGATCAGCATATAAATCAACTTCTTGGTTTACGGTGCCATTAAGAATTATGGCAACAAGATCCACAATCTGTATGTTTTGTTTTTTAACTTATTAATATGAACGCACTCTGACGCTCAGAGTCCTAATGTTGCATTTTTTTTGATGAGTCCCAATGCAACGATTACAAAATAACATTATGACAAAGACTTGCTGAATATGATTCTAGGGCTTTTCCTTGGTAGCATTTGTATTTACACAGCCGTCAAGCAATATTGGAATTTCTCTGTGTGTCTCAGCTTCCAGCTTATATGCACAATTTAGAGATGTGTGCAATTCTTCCCAAACAAAACATACATATTTCTATTTGCAAGTAGCCTGTTTGTGTTTTCTTCGTTTTGCATGGATTGTTCCTCTGAGCTGTGGGAAGAGATTCTTTCCAAGTTAACATTTGAGAAGTCAGAATTTCAACATGACAGACATTTTTGAACAGCTCTTACCGAACATCAATTAATCAATTAATTTCCACAAGCAAACACCACTTTTAATTTGTTCAGCTTTGAATCGCATGCACTACAAGCAACGTTGATTTTAGACGCACTTTTAAAATATTACTGCTGATGCAAGAAAAGGCCGTAATAAAAGTAAAACTTGTTCTTACAAGTCGAAACTGTGGGTAGACGAAATAGCCCCAAGTTTCCAGTGGGAAGTCTGACTTCGGAGGGCGTACCAGTTGATTTTTCCAACTGGGATGTGGGAATTTCCCAATTCCGAGTTCGACTGGAAAGCAACATCAAATATTCTGCTACCACAATAACGAGCCGCCAAATTCTCATCACAGACATTTGGTGCATCCACAAAATAATATGGAAACCGCTGGTGCTCCTGGGTCACGATACTCTTGATCGCTCCAAGGCTCTCCGGACAAAACTCACTTTTTGTTAGTCATTTAATGCTGAGCTGTGCTTTCAGTTCAGTGTGAAACTTTATTTTTTGTACTTTTACATTTTGTTTGCAGAGAGGCTTCTTTTTGGCAACACATCCAACTAAGACACCATGTCCAAAAAAAGACAATATGGTTCTATCTTTGTGTTTACCGTGAGTGAAACATTTAAGATCTACTGAGTTTAAATACTGCTGACTGGAAGCCAGAAAAGAAAAACAAAAAAAAAGTATTTGCGCTCAGCTTTTTCCTGGAAAAATCATGCCAGAGTCTAAATATTTACAGTAGCCACACATAAAGTGCCGCTGGACAGCGTCAAAATATTTCAGATGTATGTCAAAAAAGGTTCGCTCCCAGAGAGCAGCTTTGTCTCACCCTGACAGGTCATCCCTATTGGCTGGTAGCCCGGCTTGCAGACGCAGTCATGGAGGGCGGTGCTGCCAGGCTGGGACGTGTGCTGAGCGTCGGGGCAAGACAGGCAGGTGGTCAGTCCTCCAGGCGTCCCCTCCGGTTTGTAGGTTCCAGGTGGACAAGCTGTGAAGATAAGAGAACCGGGGAGACGCTGCTGTTTAGAAACCAAACCCACATGGCTTTAATATGAAACACGAAACACATGAGAGAAGTCACAAAGTGGCGGCTCGTTAAAGGAGAGAATAATGGAGATCTAAGACATGAAAAACTGTCTTAAATACATTTGACTCAAAGTTAACTATTTGGATGTGTTTAAACAGAAGTGAGAGAAGTCTATCGAAAAGGAACTGTATTTTCTCTGCATGTTTGAAGTTTATTTTGGCTTCAGGAAATTTAAAGAGATCACGACTTTCAGCAAGAAGGGAGAGATGAAAACAGCAGAGATGATTCGTCTTATTCTTTCAAGATTTTAACCTGTCTGTGAAGGAATGTGTAAGACTTGAAAATGTTGTCGAATTTTAAAATATATACAATAACATTTAAGTTGAAAAGATCCATAATCTCTAAAAAAAAAACTGGGAGAAACTTGAATTTATGCAATTACTGACATGTAGGGCTGCAATCATTTGTCTTGAAACCGTGAAACATTTACACAGCGACTCCTTTCACACGGCATGTTGCTGCCTGTGCTTCTTATGAAAACAATTAATCAGCACTCATAGCAGGACAACTAGAAATCAGTATTTTAATCTTCTTATACTATGTTTACATGGGATAAAGTCAGTATGTGCAGGTCAAAACTGTACAAACACAGAAAGTTTTTCAACTAAAACGCCTCCATCTTTGACTGAATTCAGACAAACTGAGCCATTAATCCCAAAAAGTTAGCTTGCAAACACACAGCAAACACGTTTCTCCCAAAGTTTGTTCAGGCAAATCCAAAAATTGTTTGCAACAATTAATAAATCAGATCCCTCATCCTGACTACATCCTTGTCCAAATCCAACTGTCCTCAGATGAATGGGTGTTTCAAGCAGCTTTAATATGGCAGCATGTGCTCAAAAACAAGAAAACCATAAATCTCCGCACAAGGCTGGAACAACTTTGAGAAATTCAAAAACATGGAAAGTCTCATGGGAATCGAGGCTGTTTGAGTCGAACGGAAAGACCGAAGTAATTCCAAGCTTTATGACTGTAGAAGGAATAAAAATTACATGACAGCAACTTTCAGACGCATTCAGTGAGCAGCTTTAATTATGTCGGCGGCAACAGAGAATCCACAGTCCTAATGCTCTTCACAACTCGTTTACTTTTCTTGAGGCCTGAGGCTAGGTGTGAATTTCCACTGCAGAGCCGCTGCCAGGTTGGCCTCTATCCTCCCTCCTCCTCAGCTGCAGCAGGTCAGACAGGAGAAGTTAACCAACTGTAAAGCACACAGCAGCTGCTGGCAGTGAAATGCACCCAGTAACCCACATCAAATGCAAACGCAGAGAGAGAACCATGAAGGAATACCTCATCTGGTGCAGACAACTTGCGTCTCGGTCTGCCCTTTTCATTTGATAACAAAAGCATGTGACGGTCCGGCATATTTCTGCGGCTTTCAAACTCAGAGGAGACACCTTACATAAGACCGAGTGAGAGCAGAAAGTCCATGAGAATCTGTTTTATAGCTTCATTTAAGGTTTACAGGAACCCTGTTTAATTTGAACCTGAATAATAAGTCACCTCCAGCTCAACAGTGGAAATACTGTATCTGAAAAATATAACATTTCAGTTTCTGGCAGGCTGCATGTGTTGACAGGTAGTAAGTACACAGTGGTATGATCACACATACGCAAACAGACGCACAGGTCCACAGCATAAAAAGACCAGACCTGGCTTCTGGAGAGAGGAACTGGAACGAAGGGAGGTGCAGCTACAAGGGATAAAATGACGGAAGGACAAGCAGACATGGATCTAAAATAAAGGAGGGAATGGAGGAAATTATTGGAACATTCAGGCACCGAGATGAAGCTGGTCTGAAGTATTCAGCAGCCAAACATCTCTGTTTGGGTCGAACTTACTGCAACTCTGCCGCATCGGGGCGTTCATTTAGACAGGAAGTGACCAAAAACCAGAAGATCTGCTCCGTCTGGACTGTGTACAAACATATAACGCCTTTATGGTATCATAAAGCAACTATGTGGTAAAACTAAGCAGACTCATTAGTGATAAATGTTACATTTGTAGTATTAATGCATGTTTTGATGATGAAACGGGAATATGGCAGACAAATATATGGTAATGGCCAATTAGTTACAGTAATTGCACCGCTATTTGAAGTGACTGTCTCTACTTTTCCACATTATAATTTCACATTTACCAAAATTAGAACACCTAAACCTTTCCAGGAAGTATTTGTCGTATAATAACCATGAATCAGTGCTGTGAAGTGACGTTGTGTGCTCAGCAATTAAAGAAACACTTTCCAGTACGTTTTTCAACCTGATGCCACCAAGTAACTGACTGATAAACTCTTGCAACTGCACTATGTCATCCTACTACTTTATTTTTTTTTATCACTCAGTAGTTTCAACGTGGTGTCCCTCAGGGCTCTGCTCTGTAGCCACACTTTCCTTTCTATGACTTTTCTTTTTATTGCTTTGCAGATGACGATTAAATGAAACTCTCTTTTTCAAAACAGTGAGCTTCATTGCCATGCAGAACTGCCATCAGGACGTTGAATCATGCAGCAAAAAAGTATTTTAAACTTCAGTAAAAAATAAAAATGAGTTAACTTAAAAATCTTTTTCCATTTTCTGCTCCTTGTTACTGAATAATCATAACAACAGGACTCAGATCTGGGAAAATATTGAAATTAAATCTCATTTCTGACACTCTTTTCAATCTTTGCTAGTATCGTCACAAAAAAAAATCTGTAAAAAGAGAAGAAAAATATGTTATTCTGACTAACCGGTAGACGAGACATAAAAAAAATATTTTTACTAATGCTAAATTTAATTACACTTCATCTCTGAAAACAAATCTAATCTAATCTGAGTCTCAACTAAACAGTGACAAATTGAAAAAACTTAAGTCCATTCAGGTTAAAGAAAAAGCTGAAAAAAAAAAAAAAAAAAGTAGGCGGAAAAACACAAGACCGGACAAGTTCATCTGCTAAAGTCTTTGTTGTAGCACAAAGTAAGTCAAACTAAACTGGCAGATACGTCGAGTCCCAGAGCCAAAGTTACTATCACACGAGAATCTCCTGGATCTCCTGGGAGGGGAGAGTGTGTTCGATTAGCCAGACCTAAAAACAGACCCAGACGGAAACTGAGAGGAGGTCCAGGGGGGGCAGAACATCTGCCTTCCCAGCCACAACGACAAACAGGGTCCAACTAAATCCACAAACATGTGCTTTCAAACACACGCACTGCGTTCGTGCATTTACATCTCCCCACATGTAAATGTGACCATAAATCTGGGATATTTTATAACTAAGAGAATGAAGTCGAACAAAGACATTACTATTGCAGTGCAGAATGTAAAACCCTGAAGCTCAACTTGTGCATTTTTGAAGTACAAAAAAAAAAAATATGTTGCTGACTGAAATGTACTGGCACAACTGAGGACTTTCAGAAATGATTTACTTGTTTTTATAACTCTACTTAAGGCACAGCTTTAATAATAGGTTACTGCATATTGGGTTTTCGTCAAGTCTTCCTACTCCCTCCTAATCTCCAAAGAAATGCATGCTAAGTTGGTTGTTTATTCAAACTTTGCAAGTAGGCAAGGCAGAAAAGCTGGCTCATTTCGATGGCAAAACACTCAAATATGAGCTGAGTCACTTAAAAACCATAAACTGGACTCCAGTGACTAAAATTACTCTCAGTTGTAAGTACTGGCAATTTTAAATCACCCGTCAGTCACGTTTAACTGAAACCTGCGTTGTGAAGGTTTTGAACAAACTTTTTTTAATGATTATTATTATTGATTACAATATTTGAGCACTTGAATATTTTTGGATTTCGGAAATAGACAAGCGACCAACGTTTTGGTCTTTCTGAGAAAAACAGGTGGCTAAAATAGTAAATGCTGTGATCCTTTAAAACGTGTGGTCATCCAAATCCGTCTGTCCAAATCTTCAAAGCCTGGGTATGAAGGAAACCCTAAAATCCTGCAAAAGGACCAACGTAAGCAGAGGCTTGCTGGTCATTTGCGGTCAAAGGCCTTCTCACACAAGAAACCTTGTTAAGTTGGATCTTAAATTCCAGGGCTTTCCCCTGGACTATTTAAAAAAACAATGGTAGCATGCAAAGACTCAAAACTTTCACTACAACTGCACAAACAGACGAATTCATGAGAAACTGCGAAGTCTATTCCACTAAAACACACCGTCACAATAAACATTGCATCAATTAATCGCATGATAAACTAAAACAAACTCAATCGTTTTCATTGTCTTGATTTATTGGGGTTTTTTTTGTCTCTTTCTACCAAAACTGATCTTCGGTCTCAACAATTTTGTCCACAGAAACTTCAGACTTAATTGTATTTGTTGGGTCTTTTGTTTTGTTTATTTATTTTGGACATCTAAAATGTTTAAATGTTCATCATAAATTTAAAGTTTATTCATCTTTGAGAAAGTGTTCTTCCATTATGATCATCTTACTTGAAAATGGTCTCAAAACAACAATATTATTGTGTATCGCAATAAGTTCTGGGACAATTTATCGTCTAGGCCTGATCATAACTTCTATTTTAGAATAAATCTGGTTTAAGCAAAAGTCCCTTTTTAGTGTAATTACTTTGCTACAGCATAACTCCTGCTCTCGCATAAATCCTCTTGTACCATAAGTTATTTTGCTGACCCTTCTGGGCCACTGCACTAGGGCATTTAGCGTTTTTCAAGCCACCAAACATTCACTTACATTTAAATTATTGTTCTTATGGCTTCCTCAGGACGAGAAAGCATCAATTTTCAACGGCAGCGTCAGTCTTATGTGCTCTTCACACGTTTCTCAATCTAACCATATCATTAGTGTTGCAGCGTAAGCCATCAATCTGAAGTCTTTGAAGGTACCGCGATCTGTCATACCTGGAAAAACAGCCACTGCATATAGGAGCCAAGACACAAACTAGATATCAGGTACGTCCACATCCTTACAAACGTTCTCATCTGGAGTTAGAAATATTTTGTGATCTTCCGCTTGTTATACATCAGGAAGACCTAAATCAAATCCCAGGAATCCCAGTGATTCTTTCACTGGACTGCAGGGTAAAAATAGAGGTCTGGCTGCTGCACATCTGTTATCACACAACGCCTGCATCTGGGAGGAACAGGGACCTCCACAAGGCCCCTGACGAAGACAATGAAAAAAAAAAAAAAAGATGTCGAGATTTGATGCAAGCAACTCTACTGGGAGGAAACGGCAAAGGAGTAGTAGTGTCTATGCTGTCCCGCTTATTATTCAGTTCTCTTCCTGAAAGGTTTCGCCACAATTGCTAGATGCATCTGAGAGCAGCAAGACGTCCCTGCTCGCTTATTAAAGGCTCCGGGGACGCTGAAAACCCCTGGAAGATCGAGGCAGACCGCTAAACAACTGTACAAACACAGAACGGTCTCCAAGCTGGTGTGCCTGATTACAGATGTCAGTGTGCTGAGAAACGCTGTGATAGAGGGGACACGGTATGATCCACACAGCACAACACCCGAAAGGTTAACACCAACATGCTCAAACAAGACGAGCCGCTTTCACTTCCTTTTAAATCGACGTGCCACCATTTCTCCAAATTCCTCAAACACTTACTGCTTCGACTGAAGTTACTCAGCCTGTTTATAGACAAACAACATATAGGTGAGAAAAAGAACACCTCGATTAAACTTAATGAAGAGGGTAAATCTCAGGAGCTGCAAGAGAAAGCTCACTTTTTATTGCTTCCATAGGAATTACTGACTGCTGTTTATAAAATGTACCCAATTAACTGACCATGAGCAAGTCTGACATTTCATTATATGATGACTAACACTTTGATCCTTGTTTTTTTCTGGTTTCCCATTTCCAGCCTCTCTGACTTTGTTTTCTGATCTATTTCTTGAGATCTGAAAGCTCCGAAGTTGAGTTGCAGTCTATGAAGCGGGCGTTTTATTCACCCATTTAATGATGTTCTCACTCAAATTTCAAAAATATGCCTGAATTTTCCTCACCATTGGTGACAAAAGCAGTTAGTAGAGGGGAGGAAAATTGTTTTGTTTGGTTTGTTATTTAACTGCAACAAAACAAACTACTTTTCTACAGGTTGTGTGTGAATATTTCTTTTAAAAAGTAATAAGCAAGGTACCTAAAGATGTGATCTGAACAAAAAGCTGTTCTGTGGATCTACATTTGAAACAAAACAAATATTTCTCTTCCAATAAAAAAAAAAAGACATCTGCTGACTTTCCGCATCAATAACCTCTGACCCGTAATGGGAATCTGTGCTTCTCTTCATCACCTCCTGTTAGTAAATATACTTCAGCCAAAAGGCCACACAAAAACATCCAAACATGAGCTGAAAAAGCAGAGTTCTTTAAATGCCCCGTGTGTGAATATATCTGATCATTTATCCAGAACAACTGGAACTTTCAATATCTAGGAAGTTATTTTTCGCAATTTACCGTCAATTAAAAGATTGGTCCTCAGATTAATTGGCTGGAAAGCGCAACGTTTCCCCTTTCAGAAACCGTTGGAATTTTTCAGATGGCGCCAACGTGTGGAGGAATTACGGTACTGCAAATTTGGCTGGATCGTCGTCGACGGGTTCGGTCTGGAAGGGTCAACATAAAATATCCCCAAAATAGATGTTTCTACTTGAATTCTGGTAAATTTGGGAAAATGAAAATGATATGAATCGATGGGGAAGAAAAATTCAAATCTGGAACAAACTTCCAGAAAACTGAAAAACAACCGAAACTCTCATTCCCTTCAAACGAGTTCCATTTAGAGTTTGATTCATAAAAACTGGAACATTGATCAACATATCTGACGTGCATTTGGATGGTGATTTTGATGATGGAATTTGAAAAATTTATTATTTATCGCTTATTTCATAATTGTAACGCGTTTGTGGTGTAAATCCTTTGAACTGCCTTGTCGCCGAAATGTGCTGCACAAATAAACTTGACTGCTTTCACAGTGCACTACTGTCACAGAACCAAAACAAAGAGCCGCAGCGGCAGGTTCATCCAAAAAAACAACTAATTCAGTCACAAATTCTCCGATTTTGCAAATGCGACAAGCTCAATTATTTACCATAAAACTTCCCTCTGTCCTGAGAGAGTTCTAGGAGGAAGACATTTTTCTTCTTTCTTGTCCCTACAAAGAGCTACAGTCACAACATTCAGCTACCAAACGCTTTCCATCCATAGATGCATGTCTCTGTTTGAAAGACCTGCCCTTCCTCTCTCTTTTTTCCACTTGGTTTGCACTAAAGGAAAACACCAACCTAAACCTGCCTCCGGTCACTTATAGCAATTAATGGGGAGTGTAAGCATATAAACCCTCCTCGGCTTGTTGTCAGGAAATCCCAGGCGTTTGACCCCGAGACCAAAATGAGCAGGAATTCATGTTGAGCAACTTGGGCTTTAAATCCTCACCACAAAAACATAGAGGAGTAAGAAACTGGACAGGAGCTGACAGACTGCTGTAGCTATTGACGCTGGAAGGAATCACTTTTTTTGCACGAAAAGTAAATAGAGACTTTACAAGAGAGTTTATATAACTTTTTCTAAACCAAGCTTACTTTTTCTGATGTAAATTTAGTTTGAAAAATACTCGAGAACAAGCAACTGAGCAAAGAAAAGTCTAGTTTAAATCTTGGGGGAGGCTGAAGCCAACAATAATCAGACATGCCAAACTTTGGTTAACAGTCTTTTTATTTGACATTTATGATTCATCTGGCTCACCTTCAGCTTCCAAATGTTACAAAAATAGGGATTAGATTTGTATTTAGAACAATGTCTAATGTATTAGGACTAGAAAACCAGTTTAGGGAGCGAGGAAAGGAGCCAAGTCCAAGCAGAACGATCCCGGCCAACAGTCCTGCCTCGCCAGTGGACCAGCGGCCTCCAAAACCGGAGGACGTTCCTGGATGCAACAGGCTGAAATCAGCATCCCATATGCAGAGCTGGACTCCACCGTGACCGGGAGAGGGAAGAGAAGTTGTCTTCCAAAAGGAAAGTTTTGGGTTCAATTCCAGGTGCTTCCTGCCACATGTCGGCACTTAACCGAGTGCTTTGAGTGGTCAAAATGACTGATATCTACACTCAACCCATTTACCATTTATTACCATATGAGGTAGTTTTGGCTGGGAAGCTACCGTATTTCACCCCTTTGTGCTCCCGTATCAGGATTTTTCAGTAAGTTTCCTGTATTAGAGTAAATACGTCGCAATCCAAACCCCCCGCCTCCTTGTTAAAATGTCATAACGTGTTTTTCCGAGCTGCCTTTGAATGCAACATGAGCGCTGGTTTTACACCTGTACGACGGAGAACTGCAGCTCCTGTGCAGGCGTGTGTTAGAACCATGGCAGCAAACCAGCAACAGGCAATAAAACTCTGCAGTTTTTCCCCTCAAGATAACTGAATGAGTTGATTAATGCAGCTGGATGCAGACAGTGATGGCTAAATGATGCCTAGCTAATGCCAATATGTCACATTGAGCTTGTTAACAACAATAGGTTGTTAATTTTGTTATCTATGTTGAAAAGTGGGTAGAACTGGTTACAATTTTGGGGAAAATGCACTGAGTAGTTTTACTACACTGTAATATTGTCATTGCTATTCTAACGTGAGTCGATTGAGTCTGCCTTTAAAGAAATAGACGTCAGACACAGACTTATATTTCTGCAATGTACGAGTTAATATTAATGCGAAGTTGAGCATGATGACTCGTTCCCACGAAATGATCTCAGATAAGTGCAAGACGTTGGACGGACGGTGAAAAATGTTGCCTTTTACTTGCACAGGCAGTTTAATCAGCATTTCATCTAAACTCTCTCAAAAGAGCATAAAACAAACAGGACTCAGGTTCGTGTCATCTTACTTCATGAGCAGTTTATATAGGATTGCAGCCCGGAAAGTGAAACGCTGTCAAACAGCCGAGACGCGGAGGAATTCAACGAGTTTCAATGCCAGCTGTCAGGAGGTTGACTCGGTCCAGCATTGTAGGAATATTACCAATAAAATGGTATTTTATTGTCTCCAAATGTTTTCAGTGATGCATTTGGAGATGTATCATATTTTTTCACTTCATTTATAACAAATTTTGTATTTTTCCCAACTTGGTACTGGGTTCTCTCTTATGTTAATTTTGAGTTATTTTCAAAACCTTCTCTGAAAAACGAAATCACGTTTCAGAGGATCACCGGTGTGGCGTTATCTGATCTACACCGACTCTGTGCCTTTATCTGGAATCTATCAGATGGATCCTTCAAAGTGGAATATTAAAATATGAGCAAGCACATTTGAAATCTGAGGCGGCACTTATCAGCTGAGGCTGCATCTGCGTAGCATACAACCATGTGAGCAAGCATTAGTGTGACAGTACAAAGCGACGTGAGCTGCAAAGCGTCCAGAGCTGTGATAACTTGTGACATGTGGAGATTGGCCACATTCCTTTACAAAAACAACCTCTCTGCTTTGTGGCTTTCTGTGTTTTTGTTTTGACTACGCACCGAATCTTGCAGCCAAGTATCAGGATAAAAAGACTGGAAGCAGATATATAGTGATTACATTCACTGATTTTCATCGCTTTTTAAACCTTCTGTTCTGGAAATCTGTTAATTGGCATCACAAATCTCCACAGCGACGATTTATGGAGCGCGTCCCGCCCTTGACGAGAGACAGTCGAGTCCGTCCAGTCGGGCGGATGTTGTTCTGTGCAGGGTCGAGTCAAAGCTCAACGCTGCCACGTGTCTCCACAAGGGATTAAGAGGGTTTCATTATCTTGATATCATTTTTGCTGCAAACATGAGCTTGGCTGCAACAACACTCCAGTCAGAAGTCAACATCTTGGAAAAGGATAAATAATCTAAGCATCTTAATTTCCAGGTCACACACACGTCCAGCAGCGATTCAGGGAAACACCAGTGAACTCAAACCCTCAGAAATGTTTGTAAATGCAACTGTTTATTCAGCGTCATCCTGTTGATTTCAGCAAAATTTATGCCAAATCGTATTTTATAATTAGTTTTAATAAAAATTGAATGTTGATGGCAGATTTACCTTTGACCATACTTAAAAAATGTCTTCTAAAATATACCGTGCAAAAATTTTAAATCTCTTTTTCTGTTTTTTTTTACATTTTACTCCTGTTAAGCAAGACATTTTATTACTTTTAAAGTGGTCAAGATAAATGTTCTCAGGTCTTTTAGACTCTCATGGTTTTTTGGCTGCTTCTCATTGGCTTCATGGCCAAAGAACTGGACCTGTACAAGAAAAACAAACAAGTGGAGGACAAAAGAAGACATGCAAATCAGAAACCTTTTGGTCTTAAAGTCAGGAATTTAAAAGGACAGAAGAAACTCCAGAGAAAACTTGACACAGACCCACGAGACAATACATCCATAAAATGATTTGTTTACCTATTTTCCAGCTAAGAGATCTTTGAGAATTTGTTGAAGCTAAAATAATATTTATCTTCTTGTTCCCCTTAGAGATTAAACCAAATGAAGGAGATGAAATCATGTCTATGTGCTTAAGACAAAGTGCACAATGTTCTACCTCACATGTGGTCCAAAGCACCAGAAGAAAGACTCGAGACTTTTGCACAGTTCTATGGGTTTCCAAAAGTCCAAAAGAACAGTTTTCTCATAAGATTTTATTTTCTGACCCTAATCCTCTGGGCATACCGACCCGCATGATTTAAACGTTTTCTGCTTCAACACACCTGGTTTAATTTCATAAATCTTTATCAGCTTGTGTTTGCAACATGATAAAATGCTCTAAAGATAATTCACGCTTTTAAATTAGTTGTGAAGCAGCACGAACCCACCTAAATCATAAAAGACGGCACAATCCATGGACCTGGATTAGGAAAGCATTCGTATACGGACCAGTAAGCTTCAAGAAAAAAAACTTGACTTTATTAAAGGCCAGAAGGTCAACATCACCTAAGAAAGCAATAAAAATCAGCTGATGTTCATTTTGTTCTGTTAAATACAGACAAGCCCATTTTAAAGTGAGGTGTGTAACATCGGGATACAACAGAAAAAACACACACCGTAAGCCGAGAGGTCAGCCTGGGTCAGCTGGGACATACGAACGTATGTCTTCCATTCCTCCCCTTTCATTCTCTGTTCGTCTCGAGGAGAACAAGCCTTTGCTGGACCATGCTAACACAGACCAGAGCTGCTGTCATGCTCTGCAGCTACAGAAGAGGCTGATAAGTCAGAAAGTGTGACAGGAGGAAAACATGTTGCCCTTCTGCAGCCCTCTTACTCCGTTCACCCACTTCCCCATTCCTCCGCCGATCCCGTGCGATACAGACGTCGAGGGCTTGTGTTTGGTATTCAAAGGGGGAACAACAACGTCCGATCCGGCCCGTTAGCGCCAAACTATGCAGGAACCGGGGTCATCGCTCGTTTCTATCTGCCGGGATTCCAGTCGTGTTTTGTGGAAGAGGCTGTTTCCCTTGGCTGACGACAGATTCATAAACAGCACCGCTGTGCGGCGTAGGGATTTAGATAGTGTTCCCAGCTGAGCCCTTCTGCCAGCGATAATAACGATCCACTGACAGCCTCATGGTTTGGGCCAATTATTTTCAGATGTGTCAGGCTGAAATACGTTAAATCAAAACTCTTAAATTGAAACGGCCGCTTAAAAATAAAAGCACCAACAACTGTAAAAGCTTATGATGCCACAGTGGCCGTCCAGCGTAAATGAAAGATTTTATTGCAACATTTACACTTTTGTCTAATTTTGCAACTATTAGGGCTAAACTGTGGGAACAGCGTTAATTAGTTCGACAATTATTGCTTCCCCAATCATATAAACAACATAAAAAAAGATGCAGGAGTCTGCTAAGTGATTTTACATCTTTCTTAATTATGTCCTCCTCTAACTCTAATTGGTTTTGGAGCCACTTTTATGTCTAAGACAGCCTTATAACTTGTGTTAGAGTTCATAAAGTCTGTCTTTGCCACATATACGAGGGTGATTCAGATGAGTTAATGAAAACAAAGCTTGCAGTTTGAAGTGTTTTGGCTTGCCAATGTTTCCAAGCAGTTTCTATAGAGACACATACATCAACACTGGCTGAGGTTAAGGGTGTATTTCACTTCTGTAACATGAAAGGAGCTGCAGACAATCAAGCAACAAGATCACCCCCTCCCCTCCCACGAGATCCGTCATATGTCTGATTGTGAGGGAGCCAGAGGAAGTATCCCCGAGTTGTGGTTAAAGTGCAGCGCTGCATCCTTCCTCTCTCCATGCGAGCCAGCGCCAAAGCCTGACATTAATTAAACCATTAAAACAGATTAACAAGCGGCGGACGCTCCGGATGAGATGAGAAACATGGAAATGTGCGTTTTGCCTCCATGACCCAGATGCCCTTTCATTTGCATTTCATCTTCTTGTGAAGCTCTTACTTCTTATGCTGAGTTTCTTTCATTTTTTTTATTTTATTTTTTATTTTTATGAAATGTTTTGCGTCTAACTTTAAAGTCGAAAGCAACTGAGCTAAAAAGAGAAATCCAGAATGCAAACCCAGAATGTTTTAGATCGCACTTCTGCGTCGGAGTCCTCTCGGGAGGGGAGACGGGAGAGGAGATAATTGCAAGTCGTTAACCTCTCCACATGTCTATTTTGCAAGACGGAGTAACTGTCTAAATGACTGAGGCCTAATGCAGCAATTAGCTTCTATAAACACAGACACCGAGAGCAGCCAGTGCATCTGCTGGCTCTTCTGTTCTCCAACACTCACAGACGACTCTAATCCTTGGTGTATTCGCTGATTGCACATTCAGTAAAAATAACACATTAACCCCCAACATTAAAATCACAAGACGGAGTCAGATTGCAGCAGGAAAGGTGGAGCTTATCAAACCAAAACTGAACGGAATGTAAATTGTGTGAACACTTCACATAGTAAAAAAAAAAAAAAAGTTCAACTTTATTCATTTGCAGCTATTTTAAGTTATTTTTTTTAGCAAAAATGTCTTTTTAGGCTGCAGTAGTCGTCCCAACAACTGAAAGTATTTGACTTGTTCTTTGATTTTCACCCTTAAAATGTTAATTAAAGTGAATTATTATTCAAATGTTCTGGACAGAAACAACCTTGAAAATATAGGATCATTGATCTGTGAGAATTATAGAAGATATTCAAACAAGATGGTGGATTTAGACTTAACATTTCTTCTGTGTTAATTGAACTTGTACTTTACTCTGTAAAAATAAAAATATTTTCTGCTTTCTACATCATTAACCTAACAAAATCAGTTTGATTTCTTTTATAGGGCAAATTAACAAATGTCATCTCGGGGTACTTCATAAAAAACATAAAAGATAAAATATTGCTAAAGTGGTGTTGCTACCTTTGCAACAGTCCCAGCAATTTGGCTTCAAACATCCATGAAGCCAAATTAATCCAACACCTTACACTTCATCGAAATATACTGCAACAGACAAAAGATTTTTAGTTCTTTAACGTCTTAAGTTCAAAAACCTGAGACGTTCACACGTATCGGCTGTCATGATCACACACATGCAGCCGCTAGTCTCTCCTGCAGCCATGCAGCCTTTCATCTCAAATAAAGTCGTTAAGTACGATGCCGCTGCACGTTGGCAGCATAAATAAGCAGTAGGAGGGAAAACAGCCCTAAAAGCCAGGGCTCTTTGGCAACACATGAAACTGAAACACATGAAACAGATACTAAATATCTGTTTCATGTGTTTCAGCGAAGCAATAAGAAGTTGTAAAATGACAGCCGCCTTTTTCTGGTGCCTTTATGAACCGAAGGCATTATTGTCTAAGCTGTGATTTAAAGGAGGAGAGCAGATTATGATGATGAGGTCTGCTGGGAATCAGAGTCAAAGGACAGCAGAGGCAAACGCTGCTAAAACATCAAAAAACACAAAACAATAGAACATTGTTTCTCCTGCCCTTTCAACATATTACTGGATTTGTAAAACATAATTTGTTCTCTGAACACCCAAGCAGACATTTCACTCGAACGCTCAAAAAACTGAGCAGCCTTTCGGCTTGATCAGTACACTCGCTTGGTCTTGCAGTGATCCTAGCAAAGCCTTCTTTTTGCAACCAAAAATGGGTAAAAGAAGAATTTGAAGACTGTGAGGCGGTTTGAGAACAATAAACTTGTTGGTATGAATGACAGACTGGCAGAATTACCCACCTGCACATTCGTGCTTCAGACCCTTGCCGTAGTATCCCTTCTCACAGATGCAGTCGTACTGTCCTGTGTGCATACCGCACTTACAGCTGGCCATCACGTCACAGCAGTCCTTGCCCTCATCACACAGGGAGGAGCAGCGGGAAAGGTCCTCCTGGATGTAGCTCCCCGTTGGGAGGTCTGGAGGTGAAAACAAGTGCAAATTTATAGCAAAGAGTTATTAAGTTTCATGATGAGTTTATCATAACATCCTTCCAGAAGAAAGACAAAACTAAACAACAACTCATTGAGAATAAAAGGAAATTTGCCTGCAAAAATAAAGAGAAATTGGCAATAATTACAATGTTTCCATCACGCTAAAATGCAACTTTCTGAGGGGAAATGATCCACTCTGAAGTCTCAGCGCATAAAAAGCTTGGCCATTTACTGGGAGTTGTCAAAACTGTCATGACGAAAGAAAAAAGAATTAAACATACTGATACAAATAAATCCAAGTTTTCTTATTTGTTGGAGAAACTGCCGAAATGATAAGTCAGTGACAGCTTCTCTAATAATCTATTTATAATGTCTGCTTTGAATGATGGCGTACGTCAAACTTTAATTTCCCCCCCCCAACCTTCACTCGTTCTGCCAACCTTTCCTGACGCGCTTACATCTGGAATTTGACTGTATGTAGAAACACACTCGCCTCGTCTACCTGCACGCACATGCACATGATTTACAGCTCCCTCCAAACTTAGCATGCCCTCGGCTGGGATGTTTTATGGAGCTAGCATGGCCTTTAAAGCCATGAACAAACCCATTTTTAACCACATTGCAGGAAGTTCTTTCCTACTGTGAGAAAATGGATTTGCTGTTTGATGTATGGAAGTGAGCTCTGATGGTTATAGGCGAAACAAAACAGTATCTGCCCTGCATATGTTGTCAGATTGTGGATGAAATATTACTCCATTCCTTTTAAATGAGGACTGGATGTTATCCGGTTTTTTTTTTTTAAAAAAAAGAGATGCAATAAAAAAAAGAGATTGCTTTAGGTCAAATGGTGATGGGAAAATTAAAGCTTCAAAGAAGGAGATGATATTAGCTTGGCTTCTGTTTGCCAAAACCTTAAGCTACCTTTTAACCTAAAGTTTCAGATTTTTTCAAAGTCTCATATTTTCTAGTTGCCTACATAAAGTTCTCTATAAAATAGACAAAAGAGACCAATAAATGTTAAAAATGAGCCCAAATTGCTGCTGCCTACGTTACACAGAGGGAAGTCAGAATATGTCCCAGCAGCCATATTTATTTGCACAGAATCCTGTTAAAACTGAATATTTCTGCAGATTACCTAAACAAAATCATTTTTCCAACACTTAGAGTGAAAAGTCAAATCTTGATCTGATTGAATTTGTTTCAGCCATTGAAGGGTGTCCTTACTTATTCCTCAAAACATCTATTTAAGACATTGAAACATAAAAATGAAACATTTTTTTAAAGAAATAACTCGATATAAAACCCTAAGCATCCAACACGGGCTGCAGATGATCCAGCCTAATTTCCTGTACTGTAATTCCGCCACACGTTGCATCATCTGAAAAACTCCCAACAGTTTCTGAAAGACGTTGCGCTTACCAGCCAATCTCGGGTTATTACGGTAATTTCACCACTGTAGTAGCAGGGAGTGAAATTAATCTGAGGACCTTTAATAGATGGTAAATTTTGAAAATAACTTCTAGAGATTGAAAGTCCCAGTTGTTATGGGCAAATGGGCAAATATATTTACTCACAAGACATTTAATGAACTACGCAAGATTGAAATAAGCAAAAAATATCTAGGCGGAAAGTTTAGATTTAGGACATAAAAAAAGGTGCCCTGATTTTATTAATAAGACATTATCTCAAGAGGACCAAGTACTCAAGGAGGTCATTATGAGGCAACATTGGTTAGACCAAGAAGTGTCTGGTCTTTGGAAAAAACATGTTGCAGTGAAAAAGGAAATGTAAGATCTGATTATACATGTTTGAAATTTTATTTCTTTAAGGCCAGAAATGTAAGCTAGAAGGTTTTGTCTTTACAACTGGGAACTCCCAGGATTCTGCATCACTCCTCCGTACCTTCATGCAGAGCGCGGCGAGCAAGCGCCTCAAACTCGGCGAAGTTGTGCACCAGGTAGCAGTGCTGGTCCTTGGGTGGGGAGGCCATGTCGTGCAGCTCCCTGATGTTTCCCTGCCAGATGCCCAGAGTGAAGATCTCAACGCCTCGCTCTCTGAGAGCCGCCGCCACCGGTCGAGGGTCGCCGCCATTAGAGTAGCCGTCAGTGATGAGGAAGATGGCCTTGGTAGCGTTCCCGCGGGAGTTACGAAGAATTTGCTGTTGGAGAAGAAGATATCTGGTTATTATGCATCCAACTTTTTAATAGCACAACAAGTTTCTTGCAAGCTTCATTTCGCTCTTGTACGCTTTCGGTTATGCTGTACGCCAGAATGCAACATACCCCTTTCAGATCTCCTTCAAATGCTTCAAAAATGTACGCAACATTGCACTTGCGCCGGAGATACTGTCAAAATGATGTTTACGTTGATATAGTCTTTGCTGTCACTGCATATGTCATAGGTCTGACTGTTCAGACACACATCCCACACACTGCTGCCGACATCGCCCCGACTTTAGTGACCTGACTAAATCGGATACAAAAGAACGTCACACAAGACCACTAACAACAGCCCATATTTCTATGGTTCCAAAAAACCCTACATCAGCATCGCAGCCAGAAAGGGAAGGATGGGAAGAGGGAGCAGAAAACGGGAGCAAGCTCTACCATTGTAATTATTTCTCCAACAGACTGTGCAGCTGCTCGCCAGTGGTCTGAAACCACTGGCGAACACCGAGTTTTCAGGCCGGGCTCTTGCGCACGCCCCAGACACCAGCTACAGTTCTCAAACTAACTTTAGCCAGCGTTTACGATCCACCACATACAATTAGAAAAAAAACAGTCACAGCAACATATCTTTCTCTGCAGAATAAAGAAACAACACAACCTTCTGCCAGCATTACTCGAGAGTGAGCGAGCAATGGGGGTTTTGGACTGCTCCCTCCGCGTGTTTGTAAGATGTGTAGAGAAAACTCTGGGAATAACGGACGACAAAATATGAAAAGCAAAAGCAGCCAAGGCGAAGCCAGAACGACAGCGATCCACCTACGGACTCACTTAAGCATAATCAAACACGAAGGACCTTTTATTCTCCATCCAAGAAGGGGACAATAGCTCTAGATGATGGAGCATTACAGCTGGAGAGAGCAAAGACATGCAAGGGTGTGACCACAGAGAGAACGAAACGGGAGACAAGGCAGAGAAAGGCTCTGGACTTTATTGTCTAACTGGCTGCACTTGCAGCAGCTTTGGCAGGAGTACTATAATTAAAGAGCTTGTGAAAAAAAAAAAAAAAAAAAAAAGGGGGGGGAAAGAAAACAGAAAAAAACGGGGAAAGCTCCAGGTCGTCTGCTGTTCTGGTTGTCAGTCTGCAGATGCTGACTACACCCAACCCCACCACGAAAAGCTTCAACTGTCTTTGCTCCATTCTGACTAATAGCATCTGTTGTAATTTTTTCGGTGCAAGCAGCGGCAGACCATGAATGAACGGCGCTTTAAGTGAGCCTCTTCTTTCACCTTCCAACCATTCAAAATGGAGGAAGTCAACCGAGACCCAACAAAGAGTGGCACCTGGTCTTTCTGCTCTCTGCAGCAGACTTGAGTCGCCAACTCAAACCCAGAGCCTGCAACCTTAACGCCAGAGAGAACTTGTTATTTGTGCCTCCCTTTTTAATACCGCCGCAAAAAAACAATAAAACTGTTTTGAATTTGTAAACATGTTTGGCTGTTATTTTATTGTTTACCATCTCTTTTCCTAAGAAGTGGCACTGGGTCACAGTGGTTTGTGAGTTAGCCTTGAGTCAGTGGCTGCTGTGAGAGGCCGTGGAGACGATACCAAGCGGAGCGTGCCCACTAATAATAGCCTCCCGAACAGCCGTGGCATATTTCGGGTCAGAGTATTAACATAAAGGTGGCCACAGATGCCAGTGTGTGGGAACGCACTGCACTTCTCAGAAACACTCAGGGCGCACCTTATCATTCGCGGCACAAAAAGACAGAGCGGAAAAACACATATGCTGCAAACGGCGGCGGCTGATAAGAGAAACACATTTTGCAAGTATTGTGGCACACCAGGTCCTTTAACAGAGAGAAAGAAAAGTCTTGATTGAAAGATCTGTTTGCTGAGCAGTGAATTAACTGTAAATACAAGCCTCAAGGTTTTGGCCATCAAAGTGTCAAGTTAAGGCAGAAAGGGATCCATCGAAAAGTTTATTTTTAACCCATTTAATTTAAAATAAAAAAAATGATACAGTGCCTGGATTTTCCACATTTCGTCACATTACAACTACTTCGGCGTATTTTATTGGGATTTTGGTTGATATGTCAACACTATATTGTGTCTGCTTGAACCAGTTCACTTTAAATATCATCAGGATAGTAAATAGAGTCCAGAACTTTAATCTCAGTGTGAATCCAGCTGTTCTCTGGAGGCCTCAGAGGTTAGCATTAGCTTAAACCAAAGAAATATCGGAAAATCAGAAATATCTGAAAATGAGGTAAGAGAAAACCCTACAATAACATGACCGTCCATTTAAGCAGAGGTCTTTAGTAACTCTTGAGGAGATGCAGAGACCAAAGGCTCAGGTGGGAGAACCTGCTCACAGGACAACCGTCACCTACGAGCTCTACAAAACCGTGGTTTCTATGTCAGAGTAGTGAGAAAGTGACTGCATCCAGTTTGCCATGTTGGGAACACAGCACGATTTGATGTGATTGGTTGAGTCCAAAACTGAAATTTAAAACTCCTAATCTATCCTTAAGTCCAACCTGTGATAAGACTTTAAGAGCAGGTGACTTATCGTGACCTCTTTAAAAAATAATCTTAAAGAAATGCACAAAGTTGAAAGACCAAACAAAAGTCTTGCTGCAGAACCTTTTATTATGCATTTGTGTTACCCTGCCACATGCAATTTTACAACGGCTACCAAAAACTATGGAGGATGCAAAGTGACAGAATGTGAAAAAGTAGACGTGGGGGGAATACATCTGAAAGACACTGGAATATCTCTCAAGCACTTTTAAAGTCTGGACAACATGAATGTTATACAGGTTAAACAAAGTGACTTATCTTGAATTCTGCGGGATTTTGACATTTCCGGAAAGGCTTTGCGTCGACAATCCGGGTTTTAAGATGACATAATCAATGACGGGACGGTTCAGGTCTAAGTGGCCTGCGTCCAGCGACATCCATCAAGGACGTAATGACAGCGCAGGGACCGGCCGGCCAGGAGGAAACACTGGTAACCGGATTCTCCTCTTTTCCAAAACGCCCTCACACTCTGGCAGGAAGTAACCGAGAGATGAGCCGACCATATGTCGAGGCAGGGATTTCTCCATTATGCTGCACGGGAAAACTTACGCCGTCTGCATTGAGCACGGAAATACATTCAAACTCATTCAGTGAGCGGTGAAAATACCTGCTGCGAATATCATCTGCCTTTGGTGGAGGTTTCCTTGCTTTATCAGAAATCTTTTTTTTTTCCCCTTCCAGATGTTTGTACAGACTGCAAAGTGGCAGTTTTATCTTTTGGTGTCATCAGCCGTAAAAGCCACTCTGCTCACACCTAAACTAACAAAACCAAAAGCGCAACACCCAAACCAGCCCAGAATCAAAAACAAAATGCAAGATGATAAAACAAACAAAAAACGACAACACAGGACCGATGGCGCCTAATCAGAAGCAGAATTTAGCCAGGATCAGGATTGACTCTAATGACACTCATGTGGATATCTGGGATCTCTTCAGCCTCTGCTGGTATGCAGCTTGTTTTCTTCTTGGCTGTGCGTCAGAATAATTATTGTGTCGTGGTCTAAAAAGTCCCTCTGTTCAGCAACCGCAGAAAGAAAATGGAGATTCCATTTGAATGGGAGTTTCCGTAATATTTTTCACAAGATATAAATTAAAGATGTGAATAACAGGTCCAAATATCATTCAGCGGCGTCGCCACTGGCCAAATCCATCACGACGATATTCACATGTATGAGGAAATAAAGGAAAGCCATGATATGGAAAAAATATAGAGTTTGTGGAGAAGCCAGACAGACAACAGATCAGTTAAATTCTTACTGGCTTTATTACCCGGTTTCTTCAAAGAGCTGGTCCAAACTTTGTCGTCCCCCACAGGGAAGCAGGTTCATAGAGGCCTGACCTGCAGAAGATCTGGATAAATATTGGCCCCGAACATTAAATTATTGATTTAATGTGTTGTGAGGACGATGCTCGGCTTTGTCCATAAAGCTTTTCATTTTTATGAAGTATTGGTCTTTCCACAATGAGCTCAAGAAATTCCTCAGCAGTCCCCAGACTGCAGCCAGCCGTCCAGATTCAGTTATTTCATAACGCAAAAATCACAGTGAAAACACATTTTAGATGGAGAAACAAAGAAGAAAACAACCAGAAAATCTGACTGGCGCACGCCGCTATTAACTTTCATTACCATTAGACTATTACTGATTATTGCAAGATGGAGAACTTTCTCTGGCAATATCCACCTTGAACTTTAAATAAATTGAAGAACTGATAATCAATTGCAGAGCAGATGTTTGATTAGAAGCCGGCATCTGATTCGACAGAAGAAACGATAAAAGTTTTGACACCTTGAGGAGCCGCTGATGGAGACTCGGAGCTAATCAAAGGCTTCTGCATGCAGAGAGCCGTCCTGGATCCAGACCCGACATCGGCACCACGCTGAGGTCCTCCCATCAGCTGCTCCTCTGGCTTTGATCACGGCTCATTGACTATTCATTTATTATAACACACCAGAAAACCAGAATCCAAAAATCGAACAGCTACATCCAGCCAGTGATGGGAAATAAAAACTGATTTATTTAGGTGAAAAAGTAAAACAAAATCACAATCAAGTGCTTTTCTTGTGTTCTTTTCTGATTTCAATTGAGAAAAGGTACAATTCATAACTACAGGGACTCCATGGAGCAGAAAAAAGCAAAAGAGGGTTAATCCGTTTGGAAAGTTTTCTTCCTGTCAGACGGAAGTTCGACGGCTTGTTTGGACAGACTATCTGCTCTTGGCTTGGGTGGCAAGAATAACAAAACTCCTGCTGGGGCCCAACAGAACAACATACAGACACAACACCAGACATTATTCAGCAACAATTTAGGATAATTCAAGATAGTCAAGGCCATTCTCAATTAATTTAGATTTTTCCCCAACTACCCCCATATGTTGCACACCACTGGCAGCTAATTCTTTACGTTAAGTGCCGTAAAGTCTGAGATATTTTGAATTTTGCATCTTTTTTCTAGATCAGCTGCCGTAAGTTTCCCTTTAAGCTTTCGTTTCATTTGTTCCATGCAACACCATCTCGGTTTCACCCCGTTAGGTTCAGAAAACTTTCCATGCTTAAGTTTTCCTCAATATGGAGCCATGACACCGACGCTTTCAGGGTTTCCACTCTCGGCGGGCCACCCAGATGGGGATAGTTGATGCCTATAAAATAAACCTGCAAATTAGAACTGACTGATTTTTTAACTTCTTAACATGTTGAGCAGTAAGGTAGAAAAAATACTACGCAACAGTTTTAATACATGCAGCTTTCTGCATTATTAAAGGCTGTCAGTTTGTAAATCGTAAGTCATTGCTCTAAACTCCACTCTGACATATGTTTTGTTCTTTAAATTGGTGCGATATGTTTGGAGGGTGGCTCGCAGCAACGCATGCAGAGTTTGACATTAGCAAAAAATAAAATTGGCTCTTCTGTGATTTATTTGTACGCAGCGGAAATAAAGCCAAGTCAGCCGTTGGCCTGTTCCTGAGTAGCTGTGAAGATAAACAAAGTGAGAGTCATTTACCTAATGACTTCTGTTTAATTATAGAGAAACTCAACTACACTGTCTGTGCTCTCCATCTGTCTCACTACAGATCGTTCTGCTCTTACTGCTTTTTTATTTTTTGAAGATGCCAATAAAAATATAAAGTTTAGAAATAGCTGACTCACTCAGACAGTGAACAGCTATGGGAGGGAAAGATAACATGAACTGAATCTCAGTCAGCTTTTTAAGTGTTGTGACAACAAAACAGAAAACTTTAACGCTTTGCAGGTGTCGGCTGCTTCTCTCTTTTCTTTCTAATTCTCAAAAAGAATCAAGAGGTTTGAACTTCAGATGCTCAGTATTTCTGTATTTTGAACAGTTTTTCTGCCAGAAGCAGTCGTTTGCCAGCAGATGGCGTCGTGCGTTTAAATCTCTGGGTAGGGGGCTGGTAGGTTAGGTCTCCAAGCCATCGCCAAGCCACTGCTCTCATTTCTTTCCACGTTGTTTGAATCACTATACAATTCTTCCCCTTACAACTCACATCCAGACAGGAGACATTAGTAATTAACAGCTTCCTCTTGCGCGATAAAATGAATCCCAGTATTGATATTTAATCATCCTTCACCAGCTATTCTGTATATCAGCTGCCCTGTTTTTTCTTTAATGCCTTTTTCTTTTATTTCAAAAGAAAATGAACAGAGTGATAAGCCTGAATAAAATTGAATAGAAAAAGTTGGAAACATTATAAAAAGAAATGAAGAGTGGAAAAGCCCCATGGCGAAACCTC
The DNA here is from genome assembly GCA_010277015.1 of Poeciliopsis turrubarensis. NCBI lineage: Eukaryota > Metazoa > Chordata > Actinopteri > Cyprinodontiformes > Poeciliidae > Poeciliopsis > Poeciliopsis turrubarensis. Next base: position 950,450 of record VMRN01000112.1, read on the forward strand.
TATTAATGATGATCAAAGTTTATTTCTTTCATTGTCAGCCTTTAAAACTTTGGGACGTCAAACCATCTCAACTCAGTTGCTATGGTAACAACCATCGATTCTGGTCTGGCTTGTCCTATTCCTCTGGACCACAGACGGGACTCCAGTCCAACAGTCAAAGCACATTTAGCAGTGAAAATATTCTCACAGTCAAGATTTTACAATTATTTTCCAAATGTTTATTGTTTTGTTTATGTTTGCCATTATAAGACTATTTAAATCTTTCTTTGTATCAGAAGATGGCTTTATTTCTGATACCAATGTAGCCTAATAGCTCCAAGTTTTGTTCTGTTTTCTCCAGACAAATCAGTGGAGACAACAGCATCCATTTTGCTCCATAATACCTAAATACTGTGACATTCTGTGTCTGACTGACAGCTAATAAGTTCTGCAGACTCGATCTTTACAACATCTGAGCTTTGAGACACTGAACAGACCTGAAATGTTGAGGGCACACACTCACGATCATATAAATATGCACACTTGTATTTCTCCTTTTGCGCATCAATCAAAACACTTATGGTTACTTATTGCAAAACCACAAAACATTTTCGACATTACATAAGCAACACAACTTAGATAATTGTCAACCTGTCTCGGGTGTGTTTGCACAAAACGTTAGGAAGGGGAAATTGTTCCTGGAAAAAGTAAGACTTTAAAGGAAATTGCCCCAAATTTGGCAACCGCTGAGTTGCCTCATGTTACCCAATAATTTAAAGGTTTTCATTTAGGTTCGCTTGTTCATGACAAATTTGTGAAGAAGAGAGGAAAAAAAAAAAAGAGACACACAAATGACAAGTGTGACAAAGTAGAGTTGAGTTAGAGAGTGTGGACAATCGGTCAATTACCAGACAAAATGGCTGGAAAACCGTGTACGTTACCTTGACAGGTTCTGCCACAACACCATTTATCAAACTCAACTCAACAAGAAGCGGCAAGAGAGAAAGAAAGATGCCAAGAGAAGGAGGGCAGCTCATTTTCCCATGACGCCAAAAGCAAAGGCTATCTTAGCTGGCTCATTTTATAATTCTCAGGTTTTGCAGCCACAGTCTGGTGTGAAAGGAGAAAGAAAGATGAGAAAAAACATTTTCAGCAGTGAAGCGCACACCATTTAAAAGAGATTGGGCACATTTATTTGGTCAGAAAGACTTGCTGGTCTGTCTCATGTTTCTTTGGTTTAACATGCTTCATTTATTGCCTGTGCTTGATAGATTTAATATTATTATCAGAGGCAGGCATTGAGCAAATATGGAAGTATTTACTACCAGGCTGCACATCTGTTTGTGTTTTTTTATGAGATTTGACATGGATCCCGATCCATCAAAAGCCTGCAAAAGGAGTTTAGGAGAAGCTTCATCACATAAAGTCAATCTCCTTGGTGACCACTTGTATAGCAAGACCCACCAGGCAAAAGGAAAGACTTGGTCTGCAGCATTAGCTAACACACCTAAATTACAAAATTACAGTTCAGGCCTTTTACAGCTCCTCTGATAAGGTAATGAGCTCAAACCAAAGCTACAAGTTTGATTTACTGACTGAGACATGCTCCGCAACCAGAACAATGGAGGCATTTTCAGCACAAATACTGGGCCTTTGGCTCACAGGTCTCTCTACGTGGTTAAGAGGTACATTTTAGTATTAGTTCTGCCCTTCGGCGCTACAATCCGGCGATTCTTGTCCAGCTCACAGTCGTTCTCAGAGTCTGGACTTTATGGTCCACCTTTTTAAATAAATATTTATTATTTATGTACAAATGACAAGTTTACAATCACTTAAAATACAAAAGGACCAACTTTTCTTTGCTTCTCAATGTTTTTGCTGATCATAGGGTAACATCAGACTTTAGAGGCTCCATATTTTCCACCATTCAGGATGAATGCATTCAGTAGACTTTCTTATGAAGTTGGTGGTTTTAGGTTGTTCTCTTCATGTTGCTGGTCATGGACTTGCTGTTTAGAGGTGATATTCACGGTTTTATGTTCCAGATTGCGATGGGTTATGTAATATTTGCAACAAAGCATTCATTACCTCACTGCTCAAGCACACAGCAGCCGCAGCACCATCTCCAAGGCTCAATCCAGAGTTTGAAGTAAACAATGGCAACAGTGTGATGAAGCATGATCCCTCTCCAGACTTCAGTGCTGAAAATGCTTATGAAAATGAGTGATTGGCTACTCCACTTGGCATGAAACGTCCATGAAAATTTCACTGCAGACGTGCATCAACAGGAAAATACTCTGATTGTTGCTCGGGCTGCATCCTCGTCTTTCCTACATTTTCCTTCTCTCCTGTCGGGTTTGTTGGTCTTGGCATAGCTGCAGGTAAAACTTTCTTCCCAACAGAAAAAATAAGACATTAGCGATTGTAGCACGCATTCAAAAAAAGGCTCAACTCATCGACTCTCTTGTTACCATGTTAGTAGACCAATTACACTAAACTTCACAACATTACCACTGAGCACAACCTAATGAGGTCCGGTGAGGGGGCAAAACTAATTTTAGTGACCTCAACTCAAAACAAAAAGCAACAAAAAAGAAGATAAATTAAATTATATACATAGATGGCTGCCCGTGAAACATTGCATTTAGTGGTTAGTGAACGGAGACTGATTAAAGTATGCCAAATGCTGCAGGATAAGTATTTTATTGCCTCCTCACAGTGTTTCAAAATGAGCCAACTTAAGCCAAGGCTAAAGCATACTTTGTCTCTGCATTTGGAAAACTATCTGGAACAAGACGCTACATTTGGAAACACAATTACTGGTCTCTGAACTTGAAATCTTACACAATCAGACGTGAGGAATGCTAAAAACTTCACATAAAAAGGCTTAAAATTAACAAAGCGGGACACAAACATGCCCGGGTTGAGTCCGCCTGGTTCGTACGGGCGCAGCGCTAATCGTTTGCACAAACTGCGACAGACAAACAAGAACACACACTCACTCACCAAAGAAAACAACCCAGTGGAATCTGGCACTCTCAATCTCCAACCTCAACATAGCAAGTGGTTTACTAATAGACCTGCACGCCTTAGCTCATAAAAACGTGTTATTTAGTTTGCCACTGCTGGCACTTTGAAATACTTTTGGTTTCTTCACATGCCAATCTCTGACACTTTTGGTAAATTTCAATTTCAAGCTGCCAAGATAAATCCACGTGTTTAAAGGATTTGTGAGATTTGTGTCTTTAATCTGAATGCTGTTAACGCAGGGAGGCATAACGTCTTCAAAAGGTCGACAGCGGCAACAGCATGAAAGGAACGAAATACAATAAACAGGTATTGCCACCCGTCCTCATTAAGATTTTATAAGAAGTACTTTCACACTGGAAACTGTGAAATGATGTGTCATTATTATCATTATCCTTTCATAAAATAAAATAGTAAACCTCTGCTTGTTCTCAGTATTCAGGGATTCATTTATTCGCAGACTCCATATTGTTTGGAGAAATTTTGACTATTTGTATAGTACGTCAAAAATAGTCAAGAGAAAATATTTTGGAAGTTGAAATATTGAGGTTTGATGCTACTTGACATGCAGATTATGTTTGAAAGTCAATCTAGGAGAGACAATTTTCTTACCTCTGACTGGCTGTACCTGCAAGAGCGGTAAATATTAGCGACTTTGAAAATCCTAAGACGGTTTCCACTGTGTGCATTAATGAATATAAACGTATATTTGGTGTTTGAATTAATAATAAGCAGAGGATCTGATTTTGAGGAAGTCAGCCATCCATGGGGGGAGGTGATCCCTGTGAAACCGGGGCTCCACTGATCTCTGTCACTCCATCAGAACGGTACCGAGACGGGTCGACTTCAACCCACTCAGTCCACATCGACATTATGTTCGAGTCTTCTACTAACTTGGTTCTTCTTGTAATCTCACCTATTACTGGATAACAGCGAGACAAACGTACCACAGAGACGACACCAAACGCTCAAATATCATCTCTGCTATTTTTTAATTCGCTCCAATCCTGACTTGCTTAGGGATTTTGAAAAGTTGGTGCATCTGTTTGCTTGTTTGGTACCAATAAGAAGGACAAAATTAAAGGAAGTTGCTTTTTAATGTGGTGTGTTTATGTAATTTATGCTCATACAACAGATGACTTAAGAGCTGGCACAGCCTCTCTTGAAGGTCGGATTTTATTTACTCTCTCTATTCATTCAGATTTATTTTCACGACGAACAAAATAAAGAAGGTGCAATGATATATTCATAATACTTTTGTGGAAATGTTTATTTATATTTCCATCTGTTTTATAACAGAGCCAGAAAAAACACATTTATGTCTTTACTGGAGAAGAAAATATAATTTTGCATAATTTACTTGATCAGAGATATACATAAATACCCCTCGACTTTATTCACCTTATTATCGTTCACTCCAGTCGCTGGATTTGGCCGGGGCAAACTCCAGCTTCTGACCACAGAAGTCTTTGCCCCGAGGCCAAGCGGGATACTGCAGCATCCAAAACCACCACATGCTACATACACTGACGTCTGCTGAAAAAATGCTGGGGCATAACTTTGAGGAAGGAAAATTAACCGTGACACTAGAGAAAGGAAAGAAATACTAAAAGAGAAATGAAATATGCAGGGGGATTTAGTTTTTAGAGCACTTGAAGTTTTCCACATTTTGTTATCTTTAAGAGCAATTGTAAAGTGGATTCAAATGTTTCCTTCCAGTCATTAGACGACATTATAGTCTTCCACTGGTGTAAAGTAAACCAGTCTCCAAGAATAAAATTAACAAGAAAATGATTTCCTATTTACAAACTCATTTGTGATCTTTATTATAAGTCTAGCACTTCATCTCCAAGTCTTCAAAGCCATGCATCATAAAGTCCAACTGCATCTATTTTGAGTTAATTGGACATAATTAGGAGGGCACAGAGCTGTAGGCATTTGCCATATATTTAAAGTCCAGAATAACTCCCTGCAGCTCTAAAAGATAGAGATAATGTAAAGGCAAAGAAAAATAAACTCACAATAACGCTTCAAGGAGGCCAAAATAACTCCGGCCTTCGTCATTCTAACGTACCGGAGGATAAGATTCATCGTCAGATCTGCTGATTTAGCTGCCAAACTAAGTAACCAGAAATGTAGAGCTTTAGATGCAGAACATCCTGTGCTGTTAACCTTCTTCATCGTGTTGAGAATCTCAACCTGTGTGCATCCCGCTACATGTTTTACAGCGACCCAGCCAGAACCTGGAACAGAGAGCAAACGGCTGCGCACAGCTACTCGTCTTCCAACCTGGACAAACTTCATCATTTCTGCCTGAAGCAATAAGGCTGATCCAAACACAAGGTGTGCTGAGCTTGTAGAGCAATTTCAGAGAGAAAGCTGGTGCTGCCAACGGTGTTTAAATTAATTGTTGGGGTGAATAAGCAAAATAAATCTCTTTACTTTGGCTTTGCTTTATTATTGCACAGAGGCACAATAAATAAGAGAGATGGTTTGAAAACTGTAGAATCTCTCATTTAAAAAGGTCTTTGTGAGGATCTAGAGATCCTCAAATGTTCTAAGAACTACATCCTCCTCCAGAGCAAAGATCTCTGCGACACGCTCAGTCCTTCATGAGCCTGTCTGCACTTCAGCAAGATAAATCCACCGTTTGTCCGCAGATCAAATCACTGCTCTACCTGAACATCTCTCAGCCCTTTTTCCACAGATAAATGAGGAACAACAAAGATTATTTTACCAGCTACCAGAAAAAATATTAGTAAAGTTATAATAAAGTACAATAAAGTTATACAACAAGAAGGTACATAAGCAATAAAAGATAGCTAAGCTTTGTGATAATTGTTGGAATTTGGTTTGAGTTTTATCGTTTGTCTCCAAGGTTGCATCAAATTCAGATTCTCATTCAGAAATCACATCAAATATGCACTAAAGAATGAAGTTACACTGCACTGGTCCACATTAAAAGACAGAAAACTATAGCAAATTATTTAGAATAACTATTACTACCTGATAAAATGCTAATCAGGAACAATAAAACTGGCGTTACCACACAGCTGATTCACTAAAAGGTTAAAGGAAATCTGAAAATGGCCATTCCTTATAAACCAATTATAAACTCAGTGAAAAACATATTTGTGGTTGAGGATCTCAGATCAGAGTGATTCAGTACGAAGAAGCCAAGTCGAGCAAAACCTGAGACTGATGTATTTCTTCCTTCAGAGCCCAAAACATACAATCTCACACAGAGCACACGTTCATGTTGAGTCTACAGTGTCGATTACCATGACAGAGCCTGAGCAACCTGCCAAATTCAACCTCAGGACAAATAACGGGTATGCCCTCAGTGTTTACGTGGGTCTGTGATGGTTTTGAAACGCAAATAGTGACATAAATACAGACAAAATACCAAATGTTGCAGGAAAATTAAATTGCATCCAAAAAAAAAAAAAAACATAATCCTTTAGCTTTAAAATACTCAAATATCTTCTTTGTAAAGATAAAATTGTCGAAGCTCTTCTCTTTTGGTCTTTTGCTTAGTTTCTAGTATCTGCTTTCTTGCTATTACGTGAACTCCCAACTATTTCGAGATGGATCTCGGGGAGGAGCCTCTGTAGTCCACTTGAAAGGATCATCCAGACTGAGCAATGACTTTCATCAACATCCAAACTAATCAGCAATGCATATCCATCTGCATGTTGCATGCCATACTGAAGACGAGGAGGGAAAAGACGGGGAGGAGGAGGCAGAGTCAGGGAGAGGATGTGATCCAGAGTCAGATGTCGGGAAGCGTTTCTCCAGACAGGAAACGGTGTTAATCACTCTGTCACTGTCTGGCCACAAGGACGAGAACAAAGATGCACCTTGCTTTTACGTGCTGCAGAGGAAACTTTGTTTTCCACTTGCTCCGTCATTAACTTTGCTCCTCTTCTCCTCAGATGGAAGAATTTAGATCCACAAATAAATTTGTGGATCAGCTGCAGACATTGTGATACACGACAGCAAGAATTAAACAAAAAGTAAAAGCTCTCAAAAGTATCAAATGTGAGGGGGATCCTCAGAGGCGGGCAGAGGACCCAAACATTTTACTCAGAGTAGCAATACTTCATAATGGAATTACTCAAGTAAAAGGAAAAAGTACAGCATAGTAAAAATACTCCTGTATATATATGTATATATATATATATATATTTTTTTTTTTTTTTAAAGTTACTCAATGAAATGTAACTAGTTACTCTAGTGATCCTTTTCCACTGGACGTATGCAAGAAACCTTCACAGGCCTCAGTTAACCTGAGAGACAATATTTTGAAAATTGAAACTTCATGATTTGAGTGATGAAAGTCAAAGCTGACGGAAAGGACGCTCCACTTCCTGAAAGGGAGGGGAGTAGGTGACAAGAAGGAGTCAAAGGAGGAGAAATGAGGTCAATTCACTGGGAGAGGATGTGGGTTTCATGACCCACTCATCAGTATTTATTTAATCCTGGTTGCAGAAATAAATAGCTAATAGATTTGGCAAGAACCTCAATGAAAACATGACTGATAACTGACCCCCACGCTGAAACGTCACATAGATGTTTTACATGCTAGGAAACCAAAGCTTCGTTCACTAGCAGAAAACGAGCCACATATGTCACTGCTTAACTCATAGAAACTGATTTTAGTCGATAATATGCCAACATAATATGATCACAATGTTAGTATTAAATTATTAAACCCAATTTCTTCACTCTTCTCTATTTCAGATGTGTGTAACAGTGTTGCCCTTCAGCCTATTGGTCACTGTGGTCTGAAAGGTGAAGCATTTACTGCAGTGAGACGCCAATGGGCTGAATATCTTATTAACATGCCAAACGTGAGGTTCTAATACTTTGAAAATAATAAACAATTAATGCATTCCAGTTTAATTTTTAGAAAACTATTGTGCTCAAGCATCTACTGTGTCCTGCCAGAGCATTTATATATATATATATATATTTCGTTTTCAGAAACAAACATTAGTGCATAGATAGTGTATTAAAAGCCAAGCAACACATCAGGCGGGGCAGGAATAAAGTTATGGAAGGGTTTGGTTATAAAACAAGCTTTCAACATTTAATGTTCTACAGTCAGAAAATGAAAGAATATGGCAAAACCGCAAACCTACCAAGACATTAACATCCAACAAATTGACAAACGAGGCAGGAAAAGTATCCAAAGGCCTCATAGTGACCCTAATGACCCCAAACGCCAGTGGGATTATCTAAAGACAGGATAACTATTGGTTGTGCTCTCCACTAACATGGCCGTTACAGAAGAAGGGAAACCTATTACTCTAAGAAAACCATAAGCACAGCAAACGCTGTTTGGCCGACATAGAACAGCTACAAGGGAAGGATTAAGATCAAAGCATATTAATGCCTCCAAATGGTCTAGTCAAAGTCCTGATCCAAAACCAACTGAGAATTTTATCGGAGTTGCATTGATATCCAGACATTTTCAATTCAATCTGATTGATGTTGAGCAGAGATCGCTCTGAATGGCCCAACACTTCCTGTCTAGATGCACAAACTGGAGAGAAACACAAAGACTTACAGCTGCAAGCTTAGCAAAAGATGGTCCCGCAAGTATTGGGTGTTAAATTTTCAGACTTTTGCTTACACACCTTGGCTTTGATCACGTAGAAGCCTAATAAAACGTCAGATATTTGTGCTTTTAATGTAAAACATGTGAAAGAGGCTCAGGGCACTGAAACAGTCCATGACATGACCTTTCTGGCTTTACTGCAGCTGCTGCATGAACTTTGTGTGTGAACGTTTGTAGAAATAAAGAGCATGAACACACATCTTTGAAAGATTAAGGGGAGAATAGCCACTTGCAGAACAAACTTCTACTAATTTATTTCCTAAAAGTACTCTGGTTGTCCTAACAGGAAGTTTCTTTGATCCAGTGACTGTAAATGTATTCGAGGGACAACCAGCGTCCGCTTCAAGCTGGAGTCAAGCAGCCGTAAAGCTTACCACTCTGAAAACAAGACTGGGAGCAATCATCTTCAACCGCTTCCCCCTCATTTTCCAGTCTATCTTTCATCTTTGCTTTTCACGCCCTGCCGTCTTATGAAACTGTGAAGACAGATTGACATCGAGTCACGGCTGGTTTAGCCAACTGTTTTCCATTGCCAAAGCCAGGTTTGACTGAAGAAAGCAAGTAGGGGTTCACTTGGCAGCTCATGATGGCGGAGATTTCTGACAAGCAAGAAGAGATGAGATAAAACTTTCTGTCCTATTTTATAGTAAACAAAAAAAAGTTCTAAAATTAATGTTTTATAAAACACAACAGTTGTGATCAGTGGATATATAAGATTGTTGGCTACCATTTGAAAAACATGGAAAATTATGAGCATTTTTGCATTACAAATAGACAATATACTATATTACTGAGAAACCCCTTCAAATGGTTAAATTCAGGTGTCTAAACTGGATTTGGAGAGGATCTCAGTAACTTCCAGTGTCGTTTTGTGATTAAAAAACACAATTAGAGGCGTCAGTACAAGGTGAAATCTACTACAAATATTAGGAACTGTTCCAAGAAGTGGTGGATCACATAAAATCACAGTGTGGAAAGAACATGCTGAAAGGCCCCCAGTGTTCAGAAATCAAACTTCACAGACAGTGGAGTGTGATTCACTGTCTGTGAATCACACTTCTCCATTGGGTGGGAATCCCATGAATGGGTTTGTGGTCTCCAATGAATGGTACTTGTGGTGATACAATTAGACCAACATAAAGTTTGGTGGAGGGATGGTTGCTGTGTGGGCTTGTTTTACAGGTTTTGGGCTCGGACCCTTAATTCCATTGAAGGAAACTCCAGAGCGACGGTCCACTCCAATGTTTTCTAAACAGCATACATAAGAATGAAAAGCACTGAGTGGTTGGTTGAGCAGAAACGTGACTGGCCTGCACAGAGTCTTGACCTCAACTGGGAATGATTAGAGCAAAATCTGAAAGTCAGACCAACCCATGCAACAGCAGCTCCTGACCTCATCAATATGGAAGAATTGTTAAATACTCCAAAAAACACTCTTGACGTTTGCAGAAAACCATTCCAGAAGAGTTGAAACTGCTATAGAGGCAAAAGGTTGGGTTGTTGGGGTAGAGAAGGTGCCCCGTTGATCATTTGTCTTCCAACCAGCAGACCAGAGCTTCAACTCGAGGTCAGGTCAGGTAAGGTAATTTTATTTATATAGCACATTTTCAGTAACAAGGCAAGTCAAAGTGCTTTACATGCATTAGAAGGAAATGCACCAAAACAGCAAACCAAAGGAAAGAGCAAAAAAGAAAACCCATTTCGGCTGCTTGTATCCGCGACCTTGTTCTTTCGGTCATGACCCAAAGCTCGTGACTGTAGATGAGGGTGGGAACGTAGATCGACTGGTAAATCAAGAGCTTCACTTTTTCACTCAGCTCTCTCTTCACCACCACGGACCGTACAGCGCCCGCTTCACTGCAGGCGCTGCACCAATCCACCTGTCGATCTACCGCTACTTTCCTTCCTCATTCGAGAACAGGATCCTGAGATACTTGAACTCCTTCACTTGAGGCAGGGCATTCTCCACAACCCGGAAAGGCGCTCTACCCTTTTCCGGCTCAAGACCACGGCCTCGGATTTGGAGGCAGATCACATCCTGATGGAGCCAACGATCCTAAGGCCACCGAAACGGATCCACTCAACACCGTGGCTGCGCCTCAAACCTCTACCTCACTTGTATATTTTTTGTTAATTTTCAATCCAAGTAAAGACCAGCTTGTGAAACAAGTTCAAGCAGCTCAATAAATCTATCAAAAATGGTGAAAATACTGGAACTTGAGTACATTGAGAACATGAGGGACTCTTTGGGGTAAATATGTGAATCCTAGTAAACAAGAAGTAGACATAAATAAAAGGCCTGCTGTTGGTCTCATGTATTTGTAAATGATTAACTTGTGAGAAGAAAGATAAAGTGACTGAAGTTGGTGATTATTTTAGCAACAGTATTGTGAATGACATTTTGAGAGACTGGATCTTTGTGCAAAACGTTAAGTTACTAGCCAGATGTCCAGAAATGTGAAAGAGGAAACTATCGAACTATTCAGTCTTTCCACTTTAACCTTTCAGGAGTGCAAACAGATACAGAATAAGACTGACCACTATTCACCTAAAAATATGAACTAAAGGTTGTTGAAGTCAGAACTCCTCTTAATTCAACTTGTTTTTGGCTCAGAAAACAATAAAACATCCCATCATGAGCGTCTTTAAACAGGGAAAATATCTGCAGCAACGAACAATCACAGTGTCCTGAACCTCACCAGAAGATTAATTAATTAACACACCATGACAATAAGTGAAGCAAGCTGCCAAAATCCCACAAGACATTTTAAAGAAGAAAACGTAAAATGCAGGTCTGAGCCAAGAACGTTGCCTCATCTGACTCCAACAAAGCACCTCTGGGGTGTATTAGAGAAAGAAAGCACAGTAACGCTACACATCAGGCAGACAGAGCTGGTGAAAAAAACCACTTCTGTGAAGGAAGGCCAAGATATTAGCCTTAAGATATTTGTGCAACGTTGGTATTCCCCAAGCTCTGCAGGACTGGGGCTGTTAGAACAAAACACTCTGTGGACGGTTTTAAAAAATCTATTTCAGATTTTAACTCTGCTGTTCATGCATCACATCCTCTCCAGCACAAAACTGGTGAGGATTTAGTCATGTTAACTTTTGCAGAGATAGAACTACTGTTCACAATTTGTATTCTTTATGGGATATAGTTTTTATTATTATTAATCAAGGTAAAACAATAAAATGTGGATTCCAGGACAAACACATAAAAACTGCTGCTTTACTATTACTAATCAATGACAGAATGATAAAATAACTATGAATTTCACCACTCGTGTTTGCATTGATAAAGATGTTGCTTGTTAGGAAAATGGGTTTGGTTGATGCAGCTACTGTGAAAACGTTTTAAAGACAATTTAATCTGAAATGTTACTTTTAGATCTTACTGTATTTTCCAGACTATAAATCGCAGTTTTTTTTCAGAGTTTGGCCGGGGGTGCGATTTATACTCCAGAGCAACTTATGTGTGGAAATTAACACATTATGATGTCATATCATGTTATTTTCACACTAAACCGCCAGAGGGCGCTCTAGGCCTGTGTTATTCTACCTTCGGAGTTAGCGGAGTTGTTTAAAAGCGACACAGAGGAGGAAGAGTTCATTGCGTTTAGTGATTTAGATCTGGTAAACTTGTTAGCATGTTATTTTTTGCCATAGTTTAATGAATAACTCTTAATATGTTATGCTAACACACCAGGCACGTTCTCAGTTCGTTGTTTGTCATGTAACGTTAGCATACCGTACAATTATTCAGCCTGTTGTTGCTTCTATTCTATGTTTATTGCCTTTCAAGATGACATGTCTGTTCTTGGTGTTGGATTTTATCAAATAAATTTACCTCAAAAAATGCGACTTATAGTCCGGAAAATACGGTATTAGTTTTGTGGGTATTGTCTTTATTTTCAGAGCTGGGCGTTGATTATTACCAGAATAAAAACATGAATGGAACTTTTTTCTGGATTAAAGTCTGCACAGTTTTACAGCTTTGGCACAACGCACACATCAGACACATATTTCACCAAAATACCTGACTGACAGTCCTGCTATGTTACAGCAACGGACATTATTTTCCTCTATTGATGAGAGTTTTAGGTTTTTCCAGGATAACATGCATTAGCCATTTGTATGTAACTTTGTACAAGATCTGCCCCTGGCAAATTTAAGTTCTGTTTTTATGAAATTAAGTTTGTTTCTGAGATCAAATGGGAGCCATTTATCAAAAGATTATTTGGTTTATGAAAATGATTTCTACAAATAAGTCATGCTTTTATTTTTAAGACATAAATTTAAAAATTTGGCATGTTTAAAATAATACACTTGGAGTTAAAATGGAAAACTCTTTATTGCCATCATTGCAGCGTTTTGCATATTTCCTCTGGTATTTTGATGATTAATATTTGGTGATGAGCTCCAAGCCTCTGAGGTTGGACGGACTCTTCACCATCACTATAATATTCTGTTTTCTCCAGAGATTCTCTTTTAGATCCACATACTTGACTCTCAATGGACCAAACTAAAATGTTGGTACTCCTTCCAGCCAGAAGAAACAAACTAAAATATTACATTAAACCTAAACCTGACAGGGTTATGGATAATTTGGCCTTAAAAGTTTATTATTAACATTGGTGCTGTTCTTTTCACAATTTCACATTTTACATTTTTACAGTATTTGGTTATTTTTACTCTCTTTGAGGATGTGTTTGCCCCACTCTGATTATGATCAGGGGTCAGAATCAGGTCAAATGTCCCAAAGACGGGCAATAACTACACCTGATGTAACTGAAACTTTCATTAAAAAAATTAAAATGCAGACTATGAGGGTGTAAAACAGTTAAAATTGAAAGTAGCAAGGGACAAAATGCTACCTTTTGGGTATGAAATGGATGGTAAGAAGAGTCAAAAATATTATAGTCAAGGTTTCGGACAACTTAAAGGTTAAATTCAAGTTAATAAATCAAGCCCACTATGTCCTAAAAAGCTTGTTTAAGTCAAAAATCCCAGTGGAACCTCTATATGTTGAGGCTTTAATCCCACTGAGTGATGAATCTGGTGAGACGAGGCGCAGCCCGTCAGACAGACAGACAGACAGACAGAAATAAAGAGAGCTGGAGGAGAGCCCTGTCTCTACATGCACGGCTGGTGGAAAAATGTCTCCCTTAATGGATCCCAGCTCTCTGCAGCCCTCAGAACAGCCAAGGGAATAAAATACGGTATAACATTATGATTACACTGCAATTATCAATTATGCTTTCTCTTTCATACTTGGACCATTTCTCTTTGCACAGATGCACAAACTCACACTTCTCAGACATTTGCATGTATGTTGGCACTTCTACTTTTTTCTTAAAAAGGACAAACAAATGTAAAATCTCCATTTTAATGGCAGCGTAATGCTGCAGCAGTGCAGTTTAGTTGGTTAAAGGTGAGAGCAGCCTCCCCTTGTCAGAGCTAGATGACCTACCTTCTCTGTGACTAATGGAAAAGAAAAACACTTTTCCGCGCTTTTTTTATTCCCATCCAGACAGGCAATTAAGTATTCCTCAGATTAGATAATAAATCAAAGAGAGCCGAGGGTTTTTTTTAGTTTATTGACCATATAAAGAGACGTAGCAAAACACCAGGCTGAATATATTAGGTGGAAAGGTGCTCCTGGTGCCCAATTAACATTACGCATCTAGGTCTGAATCTGCCAGGCTCATTTATCTTCATTTAAAAAAAAAACTGTGTCAGCTCTGCTGCTAGTCAGCCTGAGCCTTTTGTAGCACTGAATGTGCTACAAAAGAAATAAAGGACTCAAATGTTTTGATTTCAAAGATGCAAAGAAAAGTGCACCATCACTTTTTTTTTTTTTATTATCTTGTTAGACTTGAATCTACACAGCTAAAGAGCCCGAGAGCATATCGGTTTATAAATAACCTAAAACAATAAGGCGTTTCCAATAAATTACAAGAAACACGAGCTTCACCAAAAAGGGTTTTTTCCCCATTGAGGTTGAGATGCTGGGACACATCCAGCTGTCTGCTTCTCAGCACCTGAGTAAGGATGTCAACCTGCCCCGAGGGCCGAGCTTTCAGTACTTAACTGGAAGATTTAATCCAGTGGTATTAGTTGGAACAAGTACTTGCTGAAAGAAAGCTTACACACACTAAAAGTTAAACCTTTCAGACAGTCTGGACTCCCTGATGTGTCACTGATTTTCCCTTCACCCAGCTATTAGTCAGAAAACTGTTCACTTCTTCCAAAAGCTGAATTTTTGGGGACTTTGCAGATCAGAAGCGTGAACTGAGTGGTGTTTATAGAGGAGTAGCCACCATGCAACACCAGGGCGGCTTTTACAGCAGAGAGTGTTTGGACTGGACAGATGAGTTGTGCCATATGTCCAGTTTGGATGCCCAGAGTTGGAGACTGCTCATGACCAAATACAACAGACCAACACTGTCACCACACAATATAACAAAAAACACCCTCATTTTATTTTCACTTTGAAAAAAGAAATAAAAAAACTTTCCATTTCTAAGGTGACAATCCTCGACTTCCACTGCCTTACAGAAGTATTCACACTTCTTCAGCATTTAGCCAAATTACAACCAGAAACCTGAGAGCATTTCATTTAGTTTTGCTTTGATTGGTCAACACAAAGTGGTGCACAATTAAAATATGACTAAACATATATACCGACAGATCTTGGTTCAGGTTGAAAGAATCTGGTAGAACTGCAAACAAACCAAGACCTGGTCGTTAAACCGAAAGGCAGGAAAAGCAGAGCAGGGCATCAGAGAAGCAGCTATGGTAACTCTGGAGGAGCTGCAGAGAGCCACAGTTCAGGAGGGAGTATATTTATTTCCAGTTAGCCCACGGCAGGAAAACTAATATCACTGATGCAATACTTTCAAGACATAGGGAATGCTTTGTCTTGAAAGTATTCTTGAAGGTGCAAGGCACAGTAGACCATCTCTAGTCATTTATTCTCCTACATTCAGTGCATTTCTTTTAGCTTTTGTCATCTTGCTCTTTCAGGTATTTTCATCTCTGGAAATCCCTGAACAATTACCCAGCAAGCAGCTTCCCCTCACCGTCTGCTGCTGTGTAATTTAGAGGAAGCTGCAACGGCAAAACCATGCAGGGCCTCATTAACATCAACCTTTCTAGACCACAATCATTCCTTACACGAGGAGACGTACACATACACACATCAGGCTGCAGACTGACACACACACACACACAGACGGCACAAAAGGCGAATACATTCAGGCTCTCCAAATGAGAGCAACTCAGGTGTCTGGATTTTCTCCTGAAGATCGGACTTACCGCTGCCCTCTGGAAGGCTCCTTTGGTGTAGGTGCCTCCTCCTCTGTAGTTGATGGCGGGGATCTCCTGGTTGAACAGGGAGCACTTGTTTTGGTGGGACTTGGGCGCCGAGATGTGGTCCACCCTCGTAACCACGTGGGTCTTGGACGAGAAGGTCACCAGCGCCACTCGTGTGTTCTCCGGCGCCACGGGGAAGTCGGACAGCATCTTGCGGATGAACCTGAGCTCGCTCTGGAAGTTGTTGGACCCTACGCTCGAGGACTCGTCCACCAGGAAGACCAGGTCCAAACAGGCGCTTTTCTCCCGCAGCTCGCGGACGTTTTGCTTGAACGCCTGTCCGAGACGCTCCACCTTGCTCTCGGCGCTTTCCGACAGGTTGCCGGACGGGGCAGACATCTGTCTGGACCGTCGAGACTTCTGCTGCCGCTGGGACTGCTGGACGGCCGGCCCGGCTGAAGTCCACACATCCAAGATGCACAAGACAAGAAGACAAGCAGTCGATGGTGCCGTTAAAGAGCGAAACATAGTGTCGATCAGCACAGCACCTCGGCTGAAGCCCTTTTGAATGAAGGAGGTAAAACGCAGATTGTCTTTTCTGGAGCAATCAGTGGCCGTAAACGTATCCTGTCACGTCAGCAGTCCGCAGGATAACTCAGTTCAGAGTTCCTCAAAAGCATCGCAAGAAGAGGATGAAGATTCTCTCATTCAAAATGCGGTTCTTTCATCTGCTTCTCTCATGAAAGAACGAAAGAAAACACGTTTCTCCTGCAGTCCGATAAATAAATATATCTTTGCCCTTGCTCTTTGTACAGCCTCTACGTTGAAACGTGCTATTTTTGTTTTTCCAGGGAGTCAATACTCCTTTATCTGTCCTCTTGCGTGGCTGTCAATCACCTATCTGCTCTGTGTGTAGGATCCAGAACCCCCCTGAATGCCTCTCCGGTCCCAGTCTGCAGCCCCTCAGGCTCCTGTTCGTCTGTGTGACGCTCCTGCCTGCACCGTCGGCCGAGCTCAGAGTGCTTGTCCCCCTCTTCTCCCCAAATCATTTAAAACACACACAAACAGAGGAGGAGGAGGGCGAAGGGAAGGAGGGAGGAAAAAAGTTAAGAGAGGTTGAGAGGAAAAAAGGGGGCAGTCCAGCCGTGGCGTAAAGTCATTTTTTCCCTTCATCTCTCCTCCTCTTTTCCTCCCACCTCCCCCTCTTTCCCTATCTCTTTCCGTCTCTCCTGTCCCCCTCCTCCTACTTGTCTCTCTGCCGGTATTTGTCAATCTCTCTCATCCAGACGGTGGACGGAGGCTTCATGTCAGCGCGGCACATCGCCTGTCAAGCAGTCAGCATTCCAGAGGAAACTCATCAGCAACAGGCGCTGTGATCATCTCCATATGTCCACACTTTCACACATCAGACCGGTGGCATCCGACGAAGATCAAGCACACGGAGGAGGGAAAGTGGAGAAGCGGTCTGATTAAACACGTCTAGGGAAACGACCAGACACGTCTGAGGTTTAGTACTCGTGAAGAAAGAATTTGGATCTCTGTCCGGCCGTATCTCGGCTCGTATCTTGTTCAACACATCAAGCCAGACGACAGACTGTCCTCTCTGTACTCTGGATTTGTCTGGTTTTTCACACACAGACACTCAGTCTCCCAAGTTCGCTTTTCCTCTCTAGTTCTGTTTTTCCTGGGTGATTTTTATCTGTAACCAAAACAAAGGCAGACGGCATTACACTATGCCTATTAAAGCAAAAACTTGGGTTTTAAAGTAAAAACCTCTTTTGTCATAAAGCTGTGGGGAGCTGTAAAGTGGAAAGAGACAAATTTATCAGCTTTCCACATCTAGAGCCTGAAATATGTCCTAATTCCTCTTTATAAAGTCACTCAAACTCAGTCAAATTGAATGTGGAGGGATGTCTGTTCAAGTCTTACGACGATGTTTAAGTTCAGAGGTTTTTCTCGTCCTGTGTTTATCTCTGGTCACCTTCACGTCCGCTCTGACTGGCTTCCCTGTTCCTGGTGAAGGAAACCAGCTCCACAGCATGATGTGGTCACCACTGTGTTTCATAGTGGGCCTGGTGTGTTTTTCTGTCCCCCTCATCTGATAAGAAAAAGCTCCTCCCACACAGGCGCTGCCCTACGAGGCTTGTCACGAACTTAATGGGACTTTTGTTGACTTTCTTTCATCAGATGTTCCTTTCTTGCTACTATTCCCTAAAGATTAGTAACTCGGACACATTTTTCCATCTAAGTTGTGCAGCTGTGCAGCTCCTCCAGAGCCTCTAAAACAGCCTGCCAGTTTAGGAGGATATCATGTCTTGGTTGGTAAGTAAGTTATGAAAATGCAAGATGGTTAAAATTGTAAAACTGTCTGCGTACTGGTGGTTCTATCTGAGAAAGCGATAATGAAAATATGTGATAAAGTCCTAAATCTCTTCGGCCACATTCACACAGCAGGTCTCGATTCCTCAATTCTGATTTTTTTTATGTTTTACGGTTCATACCGCCAATAAAACCCGACCAACAATGAGTCTTCTGTGTGAATGGTTCACAACCCTGCGGCGATCTGCACAGACAAATTATGGATTTGTTTTTGAAGTTTATTCAGCAATGGGCACCAGAAATATTGTCACAAGCGCAGGAGCTTATTGAACTAAAGCACAACCAATCATGGCCTAATGACTAACTAATGGCCTTTTCTGGAGCATTGTCTGCAACATCTGTAGAAACGTTTAACAGGGCGTGGAGTCAGAGCCCGACGTAGCGGGATTGTGTTTTGATGTGCTTGAGTGACACAAACTTTTTATACAAGTTCAAATTACAAATTTCAGCCATTGCTTATGTCCGGATTTACTGTGTCTGCCTTCTGCTGGTGCAGCATGACGCATGTCTCAGATCAATAACATGAAACACGCGTGAAATGCAACATGACCGTTCAGACTGCAGGCGCTTGGAGCAACAGTCTGATGTGCGATTTAGCACCATATGTGGAAGTTGCACAGATCGTTCATTTACTGGGTGAAAAGATCAGACTGCCGTCAGAAAGTCAGATTCAGGTCCATATGGGCAAAAGGAAAATTATTGTTTCTAATAACCTCCAGGAAACTACGCCACACAAGTAATGAGTTTTTAAAAATCTTCACTTTCAAGAAGATCTTTAAACAACTTTTCAAGAAAAACTCTCTTTGTATCTGGACTAGTGATACTAGCAAAAATATAAATGTTTTGCAAAATCTAAGCAAAGAGCCATCAACTCTTGGAGGTCAGGATTCTGAAAGAAAACAGCTGAACAACTGAGCTTTGCATTAGCCAACATCAGAAACCATACAGCTGAACTCTGAAGAGATACGGCGGCCCATGAACACCAGTGGGTGAATTAAACTCTCTTTTTTTCCACAAGGACGCAGCAGAGGGCTGCAACTTTAACAAATCTACTATGAAGGGCTCAGACCTGCATCTTCAACGCTGAACCATGGATTTGTTCACGCCGAGTTTACGAGCAGCAGCTCCATTTCCCTCCTCTTCAACCAGATCGATACTCCTCATCTTAAAAGCAGCATCTTTTTCTTTGTGCTGCTTCCATGATGCAACACATGGTTCGCGTTTGAAAACATTCCTCCTTCGTGCCTGCTGCTAGCATGTGCTTGTTCTAAATGAAAACTGGCACTTTCTTCTTGGATTTCCAATTTTGACGTCCAATAATCAAACCGATGAGGTCAATGAAGCTAAGTTATGTGTAACAAAATGGACAGACACGGAAAAACTACTGAACACCCTTAAAATGTACCGAATACCTCATACAAAGGCCCGAGTGAATGGTGAGAGCTTCAGGATGGACCCTGTCGGAAGAAACTAGTGCAATGCACTGCTTTTGACCCGTTCTTCAACACAAACAATCATCCGGCCCAGCAGGCAGAACCTCCTCTGTGACGCTCTTTCCAGACATTCAGGTCAGCTGATTGACTGCGCCATGCTGGTTGCTAAACCAGCGATTCAATGACGGCGATCATCTTGTTGAACAAATTCACCCTCATTTCATTTTCATCATCCTGGTAAATGGAAGCAGGAATCAAGAATGCCTTGTTTATTTTTGCCCCTTCAACTATACAAAGTCAGCCAGTACGCTGAAAAACACCAATTAACTTCACTCAGTTGGTGCTTTGAGGGATGACATGAAGCGCCTTTTCATGTGGAAAATTGAAGGCCATAATATACTAATTCAATCTATATTATGGCATTCAATTAGTTTAATTTAGAGACCATTATCTCACAGAAGCTCACAGGTTTGTTCAAAAACCTGTGGCGCCTTGTGTCGTCTTGAGTGGCGAAAGGCAATGGTTGTTGTGTGAAAACCTTCTCGTTTACTTCAACAATAATTACACCAGTTAATTACCAGATTTTCTGAAGCTCTGCATGAGTTGTCCTTGGCTTTTGGACAAATCTTCAGAAACTTGTCTGGCAGGGAGAACTTGGATGCAGCGGGTTTTAGTATGATGATGCCAGGCCTGAACAACGCTACCTGGAGCCTCCAGTAATTTGGAAATTCTTCTGTAATCGATCGTATAAAGCTGCAAATGTCTTGAGAGAATTTAGTGGATTCACCCATTAAGAGATTAACAACTTTTTTCAGGCCATAAGAAAGGTACCATAACTTTTAGAAACTATGTTTTGACTTCTCGTGGATGTCGACGTGTTTGAAATGTGTGTTTACGTCCTGTATGTACCTGGAGAGAATTAAATTTCTAAGTTTGTTATTATGTTCAATAAGCAGGAGTATGCGCTGCAATACAATGCTTATTAAGTAGGCGTTAAATGTGTTTTGAGAGACCCGGACGACTGATGCATCAGCCAGATAACGGTACTGAAAGCAAACAGCATCCATGGTTTTTCTTCAACATCTAATATCTGTGTTCCTTGTCGTCTCTTCTTCGTCAAGGAGTGAGAAACTATTAAAGAATGTTAAGTATAGGTGGCCTGTGTGCACGTCTCCAAAAATGCTCACAGCTCAGACAAAGTGTTTATTTGGCCCATAAGCCATACTTTAACTACACTGGAAACGTCTGTAGAAGTAGGAAAAGAAAGCAGCATCATACCAACCGGATAAACTGACTGGAAGAGCCACTCGGACCCAAACACTGGTGTGCACAGGCTGAAAACACGCACCCTGACCTAAATTTACACACAGATGCTGCTACATAGACAAAAACATAAGCTCTCAGCCTCGAACATGTTGAAAGGGGGAAGAGCACAGCTGCGACTTCCTGCATTTTGGCATTTGGAGACCCCTAACCAGACTTCTGCATGGCTCCCAGGAGAGACAGGGGGAGTGGTGGATGCAGAGGAAGTCTGAGGGCATGTGTGTTGATGGGAGGGGGTGTGTGTATTTATCTTAAATATTTCAATAACATGCACAAAGACCCAAACTTTTGTGTTGGTAAGAGTTAAAAATGAGGAAGCGCTGGAGCAAATCTATTCCACAAAAACCAGAACAACAACATACAGACCTGAGATCTATGGCACAGGAAATGAGAGCAAACGAAGATACTTCAGACGTCTACAGGGACTTACAAAATATTCACGTCTTTATAACCTTTGGACATTCAGAGACTGAAATGTCCACACATTTTTCTCTAGAAAACACCTCAGATTGGACAGACTGATGGATGATATCGCGTTTTCAAATCGTACAACACATTTAAAACTGGAGGCATGTCTGGACTTTGACTGGGTCGTTGTAGCACATGAATAAAACACTTCTGCTGCACCTCCGGCCGTATGCTTAGGGCATTAATTCTGCTGGACAATGTCCCAGCGCCAAGTCTTCTGCAGCCTGTGCAGGTTGGACTCAGATAAATCTGAAAAGTTGTTCTGAAGACAACTTATCAGATTAAAGGGAACTGAATACAAATGCGCATCACACGTTTGTACTTTCTTATTTTTTCTTTAGACTTCACAAGTACACTTTGGTACGTGTTGGTGAAGGTTAAAGCGGTATAGAAACCTTTGCAAAACATTATGCCGTACCAAATGGACTTCCACAAAAACAAAACTTAAAAGACTTAAGAATGTGAAAGACATATGAGACGAAAAGTTAACAAACATATTCACTCTACGAAATCCTGGACGGTTAAGTCTTAAAGATGCAGAACCGCCTATGTTGTTCTTGCGGTTTCTTCTTCCGGAAACTGAAGCAGTCTTTGGTCACATGGAGCATTTTATGCCCGTTGGGAGGAAAGCTAAAATACTTGATCCACTTTGTGAAGACCGAAATGTGCTGCAGAACCTCCGGACATGGACTGCGGAAGAGGGTACGTTTTGTCATGGAGATTCCAGGGAGGTATTCTTGTAAAGTCATTAAAACCAGACCATTTAGTCTGGAAGCGTACAAATACATATGGTGATACGATACCACAAAGGCCAGAAAACCAGAGGAAGTCTGGTAAAGTAACTGTTGCACGGAAGAAAGGATGCACGACGTTGAATTTTGGTGATGGGAGAGGTCTGCTCTGATCTGCAAACTTTGAAAATAGTCGAATAAAGCTAAACTTTTAAACCAAGCGAGCTGTGTCGAAAAACATTTATACTCACTTTGAAGTAAAAATCTGCTATTTCCTTGGCTTTTCCACCGACTCCCACACACCTGGTTCCTCACGCGTCCTCAGGGCAGGCTGAGGCAACAGATACAGTAGCAACAAGTGATGACACATTCCTCATATTTCTTCTTTCAGGCCTAAAGGATCAAACACAAAGCTCAGCGAAAAATTCATTTAACGCCTTCTCCTTAGGAAAAGCGGATTTAAAATGGAGCAGCTAAAGAGAAAAAGTCTGATAAGACTGATCAAATTAAAGACAAAGGGTGAATTAAAACAAATATGCTGAGATCAGTAACATGTCAACATTGACTCAAGGATCAGAGATGAATTACGTAAAGCAGTTTCTGTTACATTCATGCCTTAAAAGTGTCAATAAATTGAATTAATTTGCTCCCTGACTGAGAAAAACTTCACAACTACAATAAAGTCCATATTTCAGCCAAACAGCCCAGTTCCTAATCTAATTGAAACTTTATGGTGAAATTCAGCCTCCATCCTGCAAAACTGACAATGTTTTTTTTATTGGAAAACCCAGAGGAGGGACAACAAAGTAATATTTTTTTTAATCCACTTAAAAGTAAAGAGAAAAAAAAAACTGAACATGCTTCACCTTTTTTGCAAGAGGCTATAATCTCACTGGACTTTCTAATTGCGCATTTGGCCCGGTTTAAAAACGCAGGTGTTTAATTAATGTAATTCTCTACTTTGCTGTAGAGGGCCAAAAATGTTGAAATGGCCCTTTACAGGTGCTTATTTCACCTTCTGACTCAACTACCACTGTAAAGCCAACCCGCTTTTCTCTTAAAGCACCACACACTCTAAACTACAGGGCCCTTGTTTTGTTGGTTATTCATTTTAGTGAAACACAAGCCAGTTTAAACGTGTGCTGCCTGCTTGTGCCCATAAAACCAGAACTGCCTTTGAAAGGCTCTGCCCTGCATTAGAGAATAGTTCCTTTCTTGGTCATTTCAGGCTTTTTTGTCGTCACTTAAAAAATGCCCTAACCAGCCAAAAGGAACCACCAGAAATCATTTACAACCGAGTTGTCTCTTTAAAACGGGCTTTTTCGCTCAATTTAGCTCGTTTTACAGTCCTAATTGGTTAATTAGCATTTCCAGGCTGACGCAAACGCTACAGAGACTTTCTCTGGGAGGGACGAACCGTAAATAAAACATGACGGTTTTTCAGAAGGAGCCACAAATTGCCCCAGTTTTATCTAACTTACAGTATCGGAGTCTGGAAGCCTTTACAGACCTGGTAAACAGCCAGAGTTGCCGTTTCTCGAAGCTAGTGCAAGTTTGTTTTACATTGCCCCCTGGTGGCAGCTGAGTATTACTACACTACCATGAGTGCAGTGATTTAGTTTATCCGCTAGGTGGGGCGGTTTCGCACCCTTTCGTGTCGAACATAGACTTCACTCAAGCATTACATTCTTGTAATGCTGGAATATATCCGCAAAATCAGTAGATTTACTTCTGAATAGAATAGAATAGAATAGAATAGAAAAATAAAAATTTGCAGTCAACTGTTTTTTTTTTTTAAAAAACTAATAACAATTATTCAGTTTTCAAAAGGCAATAGGCCCAAAACTTTTGACACAAGTCAATAAATATAATTTCAGATGTTTGTATTTTACGTTAAAAGCAGCACAAAACCAGTCCGTGGCGTAATAGAGCAACAGAATGGCATTCCAACACAACAAAAGTTGTGTTTTCAAGTTGATTTGAACATAAATATTATCAATATCATGCTGTAAATACAGTTCATATTTTCAGGACAGTAATAAAGACGAGGAACTGTTGCAATATATTGGATCAGAGAAGCAACAATTCTCAGACAGTCGTGTGTGACGATTGCTTCAATACGTCTCTATCATTTTCACTTAAATCAATCAATCTTGAATTACTTCATGAAAACCTTTGCCACCAATGGCATCTTTTTCTTTGGCTAATTATTAAAGACACAATATCTGTGGTGCTCTGCAGAACAGCAATGCTGGATCTGAAGGTTTTATGTTGAGCTGACTCTATTTATAGACAGGCTGCACTCGCACGCTCCTTGAATATTTTACAAGCCATCCAGCTTCGCCGAAGGCTTTGTCCTTCAGCGAAAACCCCCAAATCGCAGACGTCCCATCCTTTCACCCTGACATCACAGTCTGAAGTGAAGCACCTGAATCACTCACAGGCCCCGACTTACACTTTGGTTTTGGTGTTGTAAACAACAAATATGTGATCTTTCTCTACAAATATGTAGCACTTTCCAACACGGTAAGAATCAAACTGTTAAGTCTGAGTATTTTGAAATTAGTTGCACCCGATTTTATTTAGGGGTATCTGAGTCAAGGGTGCTGAACACAACCAAATTGAAAGCCATGTATTATTTGGTTCCTTTTACTTTTCAGCTGTGCACTAATTGGTGTTCTGGTCTGCCACATGAAATCCCAGTAAAATCCACTTTTGTTTTGAATTTAACACAACGAAATGTGAAAAGTTCAAGGACAATGAATTTGCAAGATACTTTATTTCATTATCATAGTATCTAGATGAGAGGCGTTATCTGCAAACAAGTTCAGCAAAACCAGGAAAACTGAATTTTATTTACCTACAACTTTTTCACATTTTTTCTCTTTCTCATCAGATTCGCTCATCAGTACATTTTGCAGCTTTCGGGTCAGTTCAACTCTCTGTATGAGCGCTCACCTCTTTTCATGCTTATCTTATGCATCGTTGCGTGTTTTGTTTTTTTTTTGTTTGTTTTTTATTTTGTTCTTGAAATATGAAAGCGATGTATCTCTCCTCCGACCTTTGTTCTCCAGGCTGTGCACCCGTTCAGTTTTCCTGGACGACAAAGTTGCGTAAACAAGCTCAGAACAAAAAGTCACACCGGGGACTGAAAAGAAAGAACGTGTGCATCATCGTGGGAAAGATACACAAAGAAGAAGAGTGCGAGATTCAACACTCTGGCTAGAGCAATAACTCAAACACACACCAGAAGAAAAACGTGCAGCGGTTCAGGAGAGCAGGAGCTTCAAACTGAGGTCTAAGAACAAACTATCACAAGTTTCTTTTGAATTTTTTTTTTTTTTTTTTTTTTTTTTTTTTTTTCCTTTTTTTTACAGCCAGTTCTTCTTCCGGCAGGTGAGCGGACGCAGCTGCTCGTCTCTCTTCGATGCACTGACTGGATCTGTTAGCCGGAGCTGAGCAATGCCGACAGATACTCGTTGAAGGAGTCAGTGTGGACGCGTCAGCAAATTTCTTGGCTCATTAGCTGAAAGTGTGCTGTAAAAGTGACTGAAACATGAAGTGGAATTTTAACCTTTTAATTGCAGAGAGAATGCTGCCCTCCAGAGTCAGGCCAAGGGAATAAACATTAGAAGCAGAAGCCGTCATGCTGCTCATTTGATTTATTCTCTGTGTTCTAGCTCATGAAGCATATATTTTGAAATATTCATCATCTTGTTTGGCTGACAACACACGCTCCAAACTTCTCCAGAATACAAAAAAACAACAGGGAAGTTACTTCACACAGAAAAAAAAAAACAAAAACAAAGTGATCAAGCCTCCTTACACTTCTCTCTTATCTGTTTTTGTGATCTAACTCCTCGATCACACCCATACAATCATTTACTACATGAGCTGATCGTGCGATGTGTCTTGAGACACATCAGGCAGAGTCTGAAGAGGACGAAGGACACGGATCAGCCAACCCATCCTGACTGCAAACACGTTCAACTGGGAAGTTCTGCCATTCAGTAGAGCTGTAACTAACTGTTTTTGCTTGAGTGAATCCTGCGCTGCAGTTCATACTGATTAGTGACCAGACAGATTGGACATGTCTTCGTCCACCTTCCAGCAGGACAACAACGGACTCTGAGCTGGCAGCCAGAGCTGCAGTAGGAGGGTTCGGGCCAAAGAATATTTATGGCAGCATAGCTTTCTGCAACTCCAGTCTGATGGAAGATTTGTTACAAGACTTGAAATCCGACGCTGTTTGGATGAAACCCGTCAAATTTGACCAATCCTGTTTTGAGAACAAAGATTGGACGAACATTTCCGTCCAGTTGAGCTGGTAGAGCTCATGAAGCTCTTTAAAAACGGTCTAATTTCCTTCCCACTTCACAATAATCCAAACAAAATGCATGAAAGGTTTTCGTAAGGGAAGAACAACCGGAGGCTTCAACACTTTCACAATGTCTGATCATGTTTAATTAGCTTAAAGGTGACGATGACTCTCACAGTCAGATACTTTTTACTCTGCAAAAACACAAAACCAAACGTGTTTGGCCAAATTTCTACTGCAAATATCTGCACACATCTTGAATTGAGACAAAACTAACAAACAAGTAACTGTTCAACACGACAAAGGAGCTTGTTTTAAGTCAATAATTCCTTGTTTTGATGAAAAAGTTCTGGTTATCAGTGAAACAATCTGCTTGTGGAACATGACATTTTTTGAATATTAAAAGCTGGCAGATTATTTCAGGTATAACTAGCATGCTTTTCATCAATATTGAGGAATTACTGACTTAAAACAAGCTCCTACATTAAACTGGAAAGTGTCTTGTTAAATTATTTTGTCTTATTTCAAGCGTGCTAATATATTTGCACAAAAGACTGAACCAAAAACATCTTTTAGAGAAGGATTTTTTTTATTCTCTTGTCCTAACTTTGTTCACCTTGCTCTCTAATATCGCTTTTCTGCTTGGTCACGGTCAGGAAGACAAACTGCCCAGAGAAAAAAAACTGAGAGAAAGCTGCAACAGACCCTGGACTAATTGCTTTTAATGAGTGTAATTTGTCCAAAAGTTATAGGTTTGAAGGTTTTTCACAGCCTTGAATATCTCTGTCTTAATCTGCTGAGAAGGAGAAGAGGGAGAGAGCAGCGCACAGCTTTAGGCCACGTCCTGAAGCAGTGTGAACTGGATCCAGCCAGACTTGCACGAAAACATCCCAGAGCAGGAGGTGCTGAGCGAGGGGGACGAGCTCCAAGGAAGTTAACACGGTCAAACACACGCACACAGAGGGAAGAGGATTTCTCATCTTAAAAACAACACAGTCTGAGGTTTTTCTGGGTTTTTTTTTTTTCATTATTACATCTGCGAAACATTGTTCTCTGAGACACGCTCTGAAACAGGAAGTCATACTCCTGTTGGTTTGAGGAGAACAAAACAATCCGTGCTGCTGGCTCAGCGAACAGGATTATAACAGGAAACATGTTTTTCTGCAGGGAGAAACACTTTGGATGAGGAATACAACATGTAAAATCACACAAAGTCACTTATTTGACTGAATGCCTTAACTTTTCCTCAAAAACGAAGACCTGGTTTTCAGTGGAACCTGTCAGTTTTTAGGAAAGCATGTGAAACACATGTTTACGAGAAGAAACGCCAGTCAGATGTTCTTCGTCCTGACAGCAGCCTGTCCTAACGGGAACATTGATTGTGGAGTATCAGAGCTGATTAAAGTCTGGAGGAGGAGCACTGAGACTCTGAGTCAACTCTGATGCATTTTGCATTTGCGGCTCAGCAAAAAAAAAAAAAAAAATTGAGCAACGAGACAAAACACGAACAAGTTCAGACTGGTTTATCCACAGATACATCAGCAGTCACAATAAACATGATCTTCTAATAAGCTTGGTTGTTCCTAGCAGGAGACTCTGTCGGGAGGAAGATAGTGTGTCATTAAAATAATTTCACTTATTCAACTCAAATTCAAGTTCGAATAGCTGAAAGCAAAACGGCACAGAACAGGGGAAACATTGAATATTCATTTTTGAAATGATTCCTGATACTTTCTGCCCAAGTTAAGCTTTGTGAACACTTGTGAAATGTTTTTAGACCTGGGAAATGATCATATTTACCATTTCCTCTCCTTTAAACTTGACTATGATAAGTTTGGCTTTTGCTGTACATGTGAGATTTTATTATCATTATTATTATTAGTAGTAGTAGTAGTAGTAGTAGTGTAGAAGATACTGGCCACCCAATACAGGATATACCTGTACAATATGGGTAAAAGAATCGTTTGAAAAAAAAATGTAAAAATGTATGTCTAAATCAAAAGAGCCAAGCATGCATTTTAGATATCATCATTGGGTTGAAGAGGACTGCATTTTTATTTAAGATTTTAATATTTCTGTAACCACAGCAACTCCTAAAGTGGGAACCACTTTGCAAAGTGAAATGAGAAACGTTTATCTTCCAAACCTTTTGCCCCGTTTCTCTGTAACTTTAACAGTTTTGCACTGTGAGATATGGACGAAAACAAACTGATGTGAAAACATCAATAAGAATAACAACAAAGATGTCTTACTTCATGTTTTGTTCAAAGTTCAGCTTCAGTCTATAT